>JAMPIV010013701.1:600000-936310 GCA_024509875.1 Oreohelix idahoensis | reverse complement strand
ATGTGTTCTTTGGCCTTCTTCTACCTCTCTTACCCTGGGGATTCCAGAACAAGGATTGTCTAGTAATGCTAACAACAGGTTTTCTCAATGTGTGTGTCCTATATACCACTATTGTCTTCTCATCTCTTGTTACACCGGTCCTTGTCTAGTTTTTGTTATCAGTTCCACATTAGTAACCTTGTCATAACACTTCAATCCTCCTATTCTACACAGGCATCCATTTATAAAAGTCTGTAACTTTTTGGTTGTCCATGTTTCAGAGCCATACAATAGGACTGATTTGACATTTCAACTGAAAATTCTGAATTTCGTCTTGGACCTGATTTCTTTTGATAGTGTCTAGCTGCTTTAGCCAAATGGGAACAGCAGGAGATAATACTGATATATTGTTTTGTTTATGTTGTTAAGGTCATGTGACTTTTCATTCAGACAGGTATGTGCTTGGATTGATAAATCATATTGGTTACTTTACTGAGGAAAATGTGTCGCTGTTACTACCTTTAATGCATCACCTGTGTGATAAATGATTCATTTTGATTACTTTATTGAAGATGTTTTTATCACCTTCAGGCCAATGTTTGATAAATGATTCTTCTTCTTCCTCGTTCATCCTGAAAAGGATGTTGGTTGCGTTGTGTCACTGTTTACAGAGAAGCTGCAATTTTTTGCACCTTTTCCAGGAGAGTAGGGTCTTGATCAGCTCTGGTTCGCTGACCCTGACGCAAGCAGTCAAGCTATGAGTCGCTGAATGCTTTCATCTCCTTTGCTGCGTCTTTGGTCCCTGATAAATGATTCATTTTTATTACTTTATTGAAGATGTTTTTATCACCGTAGGGGCAATATTTGATAAATGATTCATATTGATTACTTTATTAAAGATTTTAAACAGTTTTTATAATCTCCAAGGGTATGTTTGATAAATGACTCCTAATGTGATTTATATTAATTGCTTTAAAAAAATGTTAATTCATTGTTATTGCTTCTAAGGGCAGTGTTACTGGTTTGTCTTCTGTTGTTTTAATTAAATAAACCATTTTCAGTTATTCTGAAAATTTTGTTTTAAATCATAAATATTTGTTAGGTGGTTAATTTTAAATAAGGAGACTTAATAAAGCCTAGGTGCCTCCAAGACAAGCAATACAGCTCAATAAAAAGTGTTCAGTAAAGAAGGACAAGTCCCGTGTAGGGCCTGATGGTTTCAGAGGACACACAAGATGAACAGGACTACTACTCAGGCATGTTGTAAAAGGCAACTGATATGAATTTGTGCATGAGGCTGACAAGCTCATAATGTAAAACACATTGACACATGATACTACTGCTGCAGGAGCATGTGATGGCATGGTGCAGGCTTCCTGCAAGGTGGATCCATGCTCTGTAAGCCCCGCTTCCATCATTGGACCAGTTTCCATCATTAGACCAGATTTCATAATTAGCCCGCTTTCATCATTAAACCAGATTCCATCATTAGCCCTGCTTCCATCATTAGCTCTGCTTCAATCATTAGACCAGATTCCATAATTAGCCCCTGTCGTAATTTTTCTGAGAGAGTTCTGATGGATATTGGTCCCTTTAGAGTGTAAAATGACAGTGAAGGCTCTGTGAGAATAAGGATTTAGGAAAGTGAGGTAGTATATTCACAGGTGCTGGGAAGAGTAAGGACAGTCTCTTATTACGACAATATTTGTCTCTCAAAACTACTCCTACCACCCTTCTGAACAAACTATTGTTTGTCAGTCCAGTCACTCAGGCGCACACACCGATTTGGTGATTCTGACGCACAGCGTACATGCATACAGACCACTATAACAAATATGGGAAATGTTGGGTTTGGGCCAGCCGACACCAATGCTAATAAAGTTTTAATACCTTTATTATCATAAAATCAAGTCACAAATAATTATCAATTTACAGTCAGAAATCAAAGGTTACAGAATACAAATATGACGGGGGGAGGGTTTTTTGAGGAGAAGTATCTAATACACCTTTCCCGTTTGTATTTACTAACAGAAAAGACCCGGTCCCAAAGACAAAGAGGGGGGGGGGGGGGATGATGATGATCAGAGATATGCAATTTAACCCAATGGTAAATTTATTACTCTGAGGCAAGGGGTTACAGTAATAAAGGGGGTAGAGGAAAAGCTAGGGTTCTCAAATGTTTCCCTTTATTCAACAAATTTTACGGGAGGGGGAATGAACACAGTTAAACAATCCCGCTAGGAGAGGTCCCGTACAATGAATACAATACACCTTAATACTAGGTCGAACTAATTATAAGGGTAAAAAAGATTGAATCTACTTTCATTCAAAAAAACACGCTTGGGCTGGCCAGCACACAGTCACACACAGACGTACCAAACTGTGAATTCTGGCACTTCAAACGAATTTTAAAACAGCAGATATTACCGTAGAACAATGGAAATTGTCTTTTTATTTCTTCTGTGTCAGGCCCCAGATTTAACGAGGTGGGCTGGTAGCAAATAGTTTCAAAAATCGCCAGACGGTAAAGCGTAAGGGCTACTGTTGGTTTTTTAAAATAAAAAGTTCCTAATGAATGGCACAGGCACTTGGCTAGGTGTGAGGTATGGTGTGGTTTCTAAAAATTGGCACAGCTGGTGGAGATAACTTTCTTTTGCCGTAATGTCACAAACTACAAAACACTGAGGTAAGTTCTTCTGGGAAGGGGAAAGGGGGGGGGGGGGGGGGGGGGGGGGGGGGGGGGGGGGGGGGGGCGGGGGGGGGGGGGGTGGGGGGGGGGGGGGGGGGGGGGGGGGGGGGGGGGGGTAAATCCATTGAATATACTTGACAGACAGTGTTCAGGTGTAAATCTATGTTCTTCTTCACAAATGGAGCGGTGAGTAAAATATTGCTACTGGAAAATGTTCTGCTTCCAGTTTTAACGACTTTAGGAATTGGGATTTTAAAACAGTCTTTGGGTTTGCTTTATTTCTTTAAACTTCGGATAGCTGAATCACAACAGGATCGCCACAAAGATTAAATTTTAAATATGTTCATAAGTCACTGGAGTAATCGAACTGAGTCGGCAAGACTCTATATATATTTTATTGCTGCGTAATGGCTGTTTAAATGCTGCCTAATTGCTGGGATGCGAGGTTCGAAAGATCATTCTGGATGCAAATAGAAAAAAACATGAAATGCAATGAAATCATATTAAAATCTAATGCGCGATACATTTACAGTTAGACTATTTTTCTGCACTCGCGTCTTTAATTAATAAATCAAGACAAAACTCCCCCTGAGGTTAATAGTTAAAAGCACATCTATCTATACAGAACTAAATTGTATTAAAGTTATAATCCCTTTACGGCTGCAAAATTAATTTACGCGGCTATTGTATTAGGAAATTAACTTATAGATGTAACATTTAGTTTGCACTAGAACTTTGAAAAATGGGTTTATTTAATAATGTTAAATTTACACCACAATCCAGTGAAATAAAATGAAATAACTAGACCACTGATCACTCGAAGCTAATGTATAAATTACCGTCTGCACAGAAAAGAATTCACTCCAATAGCCAACAATTTAGATGAAATCTAGCAGGGATCCAACTATATGCTAGTGAATCTTAGGATTCTGTCAGAACGAATGATAAAATGCAGTTTTCTGAGTTCTTTATTTATACTATTAGAAATGTAACTTAAATGGGACGTGTTAGATTTTCACACTTTTCTTCATCTTGAGAAAAATTCGAGGTACAACGCCGTTGTGTTAACCGCAATGCCCCCCTGGCTTCCGATCTCTGTTCGTCTCAGGCTGCTCACACGAGGGTGCGAAATCTCTGCGAGAAACTAACTTCGTTAGCTAAGAGTTCCCCGATTCCTCAGATCGTATCCCGCTCTACGTTTAATTCTGAAGACCAGCCTGTCTTTGATGGTACCGCTGTCCCGAGAAGCTTTGGCAACTCCCACCAGGCGGGGTGACAGCAAGGTA
This sequence comes from Oreohelix idahoensis, assembly GCA_024509875.1. Classification (NCBI taxonomy): domain Eukaryota; kingdom Metazoa; phylum Mollusca; class Gastropoda; order Stylommatophora; family Oreohelicidae; genus Oreohelix; species Oreohelix idahoensis. The sequence goes on along the minus strand of JAMPIV010013701.1, from coordinate 932,356 downwards.
AGAAAAATGAACTGCTGTTAATTGCTCTAGAAACAGGAGTGAGTCTCTGGCCACGTCCTCTTTGGGCCGGCGTTAAGAAAAAGATTGCTATAAATCGTTCTCAGAGATGGTCGTGGGCGTGATTTAACCTCCCATCAAAGACCATGCGATCTCAAAAGTTCACAGAAGATAGCAGTCTGCATATTAATGATCTAACGTGTAAAATCCTCGAGGAAATGCGGCATGCTTAATTAGCCCACGTTGAAATGCCACAGGCTGATGAAAGTTACAACAAATGTTCAGGGGTTCTAAAGTTATGAGAAGCCAATATTCTGTTATCATCCATCGAATCAGGGAAATTCACTTGTCATACCTAGACGTACGTCACAATCGTCCCCACTTTTGAGACATGGAAACTCGTTTTCATGTTTCATTTATGACAATGAAGCTGCCCTGATCGGTAGCTTTTGGATGATTGGCATCGTCGATTTTCTCCTCTTCCTCCGTGGTCCAGTTTCTACTCAAGAAGTCAGCTCCGACATTCTGTTTTCCCGGAATATATTCCACATTAAAGGAATAAACGCTCAATAACAAGGCCCAAGGCATTATCCTTGCGTTGAATTCCTTATTGGCACCCAGGAAAGCTAAGGGAGCATGGTCTGTTTGCACCGTAAAAGAAGTACCATACAGAAACTCATGATGGCGTCTGATGCCACGAATCAGAGAGACATTCTCTTTCAACGACACTAGTTGCGTTCAGCTTTATTTAGTTTCCGACTGCCGTAAGCTACTGGGAATAGCATATTCGGGTCACTGTCCTCGGCTTGCAACAATGTTGACCCGATGCCCTGACCTGACGCGTCAACTCTCAGTACGAAAGGTTTCTTAAGGTCAGGTAACCTTAGGATGGGGTATGCCGACAACTGTCCTTTCAAAGTGCTGTATGCATGTTCGCACTTTTGATCCCACATGACCTTATCAAGACAACCTTTCTTGGTGAGGTCAGTCAGAGGTGCTGTCAGTCCGTTGAAAATCTGGATGTATTTCTGATAGTAGGCACATAGTGATAAAAATGACCTGATGTCTTTCTTTGTTCGGGGTCTTTTTGCTGCCACTATTTTCTCCACGTTCTTCTTAATAGGCCAACTACAGCAGTGAGAAATAGTATGCCCCAGGAAGTCCAGCTTTTCAAATTCGATGAGACATTTGCTAGGTCTGGCTGTGAGACCAGTTTCCTGTAGTCTCCTGAGGAGCATAACGACTGTAGCAATATGTTCTTCGTAGGATTCCGATGCAATTAAGATGTCATCCATGAAATTATGGATGTGGGGACTTTGCAAGGGTTCTAAAAGCTTTCTCATCATCCTGGTAAACACTCCTGGTGCGTTATGCAATCCGAACGGCATCACATTAAATGTGTAATGTCCTTCACTAGTGCTGAAAGCTACCAAAGGTTTAACTTCCTCCTTGACTGGTATTTGATAATAACCTTTACTGAGGTCAATCTTGGAGAAAATAGTTGCCTTGCTGAGCTTGGTGAACAACTCAGAAACAGTTTGGAGCGGTTCGGGCTGGAATTCCGTTACAGCGTTTAGCAACCGGTAATCAATACACAGCCGAACTTCCTTATTGGGCTTCTGCAACAGCACTACACTCGAACTGTAAGGAGATGTAGATTCGCTGATAATTCCTGCCTGATGCAGCTTGTCTATTTCTCCGCGAAGTGCATCAGCTTTGGCGTACGGAATGGGGTACACTCTAGTTCGAACAGGGATCTCGTTTGTTAATTTCATGTCAAATTCGATGAGATTTGTTCGACCAGGTACATCCGTTAAGACTGCACTGTACTGCTTTAGTAGCGCCCTGGTTTCTGTTTGTTGTTCTACTGAGAGATTGTCGCCGAACTTGACATCTTTAAAGGATTCTGTGGGTTGCAATGGATACTCCATGCAACCATCATCATCATCCTCGTCTTCCGTTGCTATGGCGACAGCCAGGAGATGCTCGGAGGATGGCACTGGTCTTTCCAGATATTTCTTAAGTAGATTTATGTGGAAGACCTTCTCCTTTCCTTTAATGGAGATCTTGTAATTAGTACGTGAGATCTTTTTAAGGACGGTAAACGGCCCTTGCCATCCGATGCGAAGTTTATTGCTTCCGGTTGGAAGTAGCAACAAAACTTTCTCCCCTGGTTGTAGTTCTCTCTCTTTTGCAGCTTTGTTGTATCTTTTAGTATGTTTAGCGGGCTTTCTTAAGGTTGGTGTTGGCTAGATCCCATCCTAGCTTTAACCTTTCCTTGAGCTCAGATACATATTTGCTTGCAGAGACGACTGTCTCGTCAGCCTTTTGGTCTGTCAGGGACCGAAGTAAGGCTTCTAGTGGCCCCTTTATAGGTCTGCCAAATAAAAGTGTAGCAGGCGGGAATCCCGTAGACGCTTGGGGAACCTCTCGGTAGGCGAATAAGGCAGCCGATATATATAGGTCCCAGTCTTCCGGTTTCTCCTGACCCAGCTTACGTAACATCATGGTGAGGCTGCCGTTAAAACGTTCCACGAGCCCATTTCCGGCCGGATGGTAGGGACTGGTGTGGATATGTTTGGCCCTCAAGATCTTAAAGATCTCCTCCATTAACAGGCTACGGAATTGGGATCCATTGTCCGTCAAAACTTGTTGAGGGAATCCCAACCGTGTAAAGATTTGCACGAAGGCTTCTGCGACATGCTTTGAATCTGTGTATGTTAGCGGTACAGCTTCGGCCCACATTGTGCAAGTGTCGACTAAGGTCAGGATGAACCTGTTCCTTCTTTTGGTCCTTTCCAAGGGTCCAATGATGTCGACAGCAACCCGTTCAAATGGAGTCCCCACAATTGGCATTTGCCCCATGGGTACTGGGGGTGTCAAGTGCTTGGGTGCTACCCGTTGGCACTGGGCGCAGGATTTCACATACCTGATAATGTCAGAGTTCATTCCTGGCCACCAATAGTGGGTTTTTATTCGCTGAATAGTGGCGTTTTGTCCCATATTTCCGCTAAAGGGAAGAGAGTGCCCCATTTCTAAGATCTGGCTTCTGTACTGCGTCGGTACTAGGAGCTGGTTATTCCCCGTGTCCGGGTTGCCCGTTCTACGATACAATACGCCATCCTTAGAAAAGATGTCTCCGTTGTTTCTGGGGTCCTTAGCCATGGGCAGTTTTCTAAAGCAGAGCTCTAGAGTAGGGTCCTTTTGTTGCTCCTCCTTCAGTTCATTCAGCAACAAATTTGGCGCAGGCTCCCTCTCCTTCTTGGCTTGCTCTCTTGTGGTTACCGCTGCCACAATCGGCTCCTTCTGTCTCCCAATAAACACATATCTACATCCCAGGATAACTGGGTAGATGGGATCATCCATAATGGCCGCTTTAATAACACCTCTGACAAAATCAGAGTGTATTTCTGCCAGTGCGATAGGAAGCGTCCTTGGTGCATCACTCTTGAAAACTCCACATAGTTTGACGGTTTCCTCTGTCTCCTGACCAGGTTTGACTAGGTGTCTGGCGACAATACAATCAAAACTTAATCCTGTGTCAAAAAGACAAGTATTAGAGGTACCATTCAAAAGTACAGTTCCTCGCGTTGAGGGTCGGTCCCCCTCAGGTTGAGAATCACTGACATTGACTCTACCTTTCGAGGCTGTATGCAAACATCCAATGCGGTTTGGACCGGTTTGTTTGCCCTGATCAGACGTTCCTGGTGTAGGGGTCTTACCTTTTCCTTGACCTTGATGGCCGCGCTGCCACGTAGGCTTGGTGGGTTGATCAGAAGTATTATTTGGGGGTATTGAGTTTTGTAGAGTTTCGATTTTTCATGGGGAGGTTTATGGGTATTATTATCTCGTTGGTTATAATGTTGAGAAGGATTGGAAGAATAGGATGACTGCTCTAGATTTTGTTTTCGAGATGGCTCATCTGTGGGTTTACGTTTGTGCTGGGAAGTTCGGCCATTGCATTGCTGTAGCGTTCGGACTTATTGAGGATGTCCTCAAGCCTGACTGCCCCCTGTTCCGCCAAAAATCTACGTGTTTCATTCGACAAAGTGGACTTTATCTGCTCCATAAGAACAAGTTCGAGGAGACCCTCATATGAAAGAGGTAGGTCAGATAGTTCAATGCACTTTGTCAGATAATCCGTGAGACGTGAAGAGAACTGGGGAAATGTTTCCGTGCTCTCTTTTCGGCTGTTTCTGAACAACTGCAGAAACTTTCGGGCAGTCATCTCAAACCGCTCTAGCAAGGCCTTCTTCAGCATGTCGTAATCATGTTGGTTCGGTCTCAGCTTTGTGTATACGTCATAAGCATTAGCTTTTAGTGACGTTGAGAGTTTAAGTGCCCAGCGGAAACTCTCTAACCCATACAGATTTGCGAGCCTTTCGAACTTTTCTAGGTAGCTGTCAATTTTTTCGTTAGGGCTAGGAAAAGACTCTAACTCAAAAGACATCGCAGATAATTTGGCAGATTGAGTACTGGAGAGGTCCACTGACTGAGACTGTGGTGAAGGCGGCTCTCCATTATTTGAAGTAGAGGCACCCCGGCTCTCTAAATCCTTGAGCGCCAATTCGTGCTGTCTTTCCCTTTCTCTTTCTATTTCCCTGCGGGTTTCCATCTCTGCCTCAATTCTCTTATGTTCCAAAAGGCGTTCTTCCGCATCTTTCCTATCTGCCCTCTCCTGTGCTTCTCTCCTCTCTGCTCTCTCTTTGTCTTCCTTCCTCTCAGCTTCTGCTATTTCCTTCTCTTCCTTCCTTTCAGCTTCTGCTCTTTGTTGCTCCGCGTCATATATTTCCAGTTCCTGGTTGACAAACGTTTTTGCGGCTTCTGCATCTAATCCTGCCTCTTTCGCTTCCAGCCTAAAGATGGACCTCATCTTTATCCTCTCTGCCATTGTCAAAGAATAAGATGAAGTATGACTAGAGAACTAGTAAGAAGAAACGAGAGGGAAATAAACTCAAAGCCGCTATGAGAAAAAAACCCGAAGTATAAAAAAATTTACTTAATTACCTCCTACCTTGTAATGTGTTAACTTATCGCCGCTATTATTGTCACTTAAGACTTTTAACGCAAGCGACTATGCCACTTAAAATGGTAAGTTACACTAGAAAAAATTTACTTTTACTAAAAGTAGAGAAAAATTTAAGACAAACAATTTAAAAGAAAAAAAAATTTCCTAAATTTTAATTTTCCACTAACAAACTCCGCCTTTTTGAAGTCAATTATAAGATGAGACGTTGTTAGCTGGATTTTTAAAAAATCAGAACAAGCCGTCTTTAGCTAAACTCAACTCTCTAACTTCAAAAGAACCTATGTGATTGTTAAACAATCACGCGATCCCAGCAATTATATAACAAAAATTTCAATTTCCTCTGCCAGAGAATACAAAGGGGACAAATATTTTATTATCACTAACTTCCTGCTCCTGTGGAAAGAAACTAACCTGTAATAATTATTGTGTGGTCGGCCCAAATACTGAAAGGCTTGTTCTAGGGGAAGTAATTACTTTTTAAGATTATACCCTACTTCACAAAGACAATCAACCACTCTCTATTTTAACTAGGCTCGGAATCTCGGACGAGCTAACCATTTTATTGTCGTAATTTTTCTGAGAGAGTTCTGATGGATATTGGTCCCTTTAGAGTGTAGAATGATAGTGAAGGCTCTGTGAGAATAAGGATTTAGGAAAGTGAGGTAGTATATTCACAAGTGCTGGGAAGAGTAAGGACAGTCTCTTATTACGACAATATTTGTCTCTCAAAACTACTCCTACCACCCTTCTGAACAAACTATTGTTTGTCAGTCCAGTCACTCAGGCGCACACACCGATTTGGCGATTCTGACGCACAACGTACATGAATACAGACTACGATAACAAATATGGGAAATGTTAGGTTTGGGCCAGCCGACACCAATGCTAATAAAGTTTTAATACCTTTATTATCATAAAATCAAGTCACAAATAATTATCAATTTACAGTCAGAAATCAAAGGTTACAGAATACAAATATGACAAGGGAGGGGGGGGGGGGGGGGGGGGGGCGGGGGGAGGGGGGGGGGGGGGGGGGGGGGGGGGGGGGGGGTGGGGGGGGGGGGGGGGGCGGTGGTTTGAGGAGAAGTATACAATACACCTTTCCCGTTTGTATTTACTAACAGAAAAGACCCGGTCCCAAAGACAAAAGGGGGGGAAGGGGGTTGATGATGATGATCAGAGATAGGCAATTTAACCCAATGGTAAATTTATTACTCTGAGGCAAGGGGTTACAGTAATAAAGGGGGTAGGGGAATAGCTAGGGTTCTCAAATGTTTCCCTTTATTCAACAAATTTTACGGGAGGGGGAATGAACACAGTTAAACAATCCCGCTAGGAGAGGTCCCGTACAATAAATACAATACAATACTAGGTCGAACTAATTATAAGGGTAAAAAAGATTGAATCTCCTTTCATTCAAAAAAACACGCTTGGGCTGGCCAGCACACAGTCACACACACAGACGTACCAAATTGTGAATTCTGACACTTCATAGGAATTTAACAACAGCAGATATTACCGTAGAACAATGGAAATTGTCTTTTTATTTCTTCTGTGTCAGGCCCCAGATTTAACGAGGTGGGCTGGTAGCAAATAGTCTCAAAAATCGCCAGACGGTAAAGCGTAAGGGCTACTGTTGGTTTTTTTAAATAAAAAGTTCCTAATGAATGGCACAGGCACTTGGCTAGGTGTGAGGTATGGTGTGGTTTCTAAAAATTAGCACAGCTGGTGGAGAAAACTTTCTTTTGCCGTAATGTCACAAACTACAAAACACTGAGGTAAGTTCTTCTTCGGGGGGGGGGGGGGGGGGGGGGGGGGGGAGTGTGTAAATTCACTGAATATACTTGACAGACAATGTTCAGGTAAATCTATGTTCTTCTCCACAAATCGTGTGGTGAGTAAAATATTGCTACTGGCAAATGTTCTGCTTCCAGTTTTAACGACTTTATGAATTGGGATTTTAAAACAGTCTTTGGGTTTGCTTTATTTCTTTAACTTCGGATAGCTGAATCACAACAGGATCGCCACAAAGATTAAATTTTAAATATGTTCATAAGTCACTGGAGTAATCGAACTGAGTCGGCAAGACTCTATATATATTTTATTGCTGCGTAATGGCTGTTTAAATGCTGCCTAATTGCTGGGATGTGAGATTCGAAAGATCATTCTGGATGCAAATAGAAAAAAAACATGAAATGCAATGAAATCATATTAAAATCTAACGCGCGATACATTTACAGTTAGACTATTTTTCTGCACTCGCGTCTTTAATTAATAAATCAAGAAAAAACTCCCCGTGAGGTTAATAGTTAAAAGCACATCTATCTATACAGAACTAAACTGTATTAAAGTTATAATCCCTTTACGGCTGCAAAATTAATTTACGCGACTATTGTATTAGGAAATTAACTTATAGATGTAACATTTAGTTTGCACTAGAACTTTGAAAAATTAGTTTATTTAATAAGGTTAAATTTACACCACAATCCAGTGAAATAAAATGAAATAACTAGGCCACTGATCACTCGAAGCTAATGTATAAATTACCGTCTGCACAGAAAAGAATTCACTCCAATAGTCAACAATTTAGATGAAATCTAGCAGGGATCCAACTATATGCTAGTGAATCTTAGGATTCTGTCAGAACGAATGATAAAATGCAGTTTTCTGAGTTCTTTATTTATACTATTAGAAATGTAACTTAAATGGGACGTGTGTGGTGGGTTTTGATGTTAAGAAGGTTGGGGTATGGTAAAGTTGTACTTGAGTTAGGTCAATCTGTGATGGTCCCTGATATAGTCAATTGATAGCTGTGTTTCAGAGTACCTTGCTGATACCACCTACGATCTCACTCGAAGTTATATTTTGGCCTAGTATGATTGAGAGCTATGTTTAGTGTCTAGGGTAATGTAAGAGTGATGTTAAAGAACCTGAATACAAAACCATACACATACATATACTAAGTACTATGATAAATTCAACTAACTCCAGTTGTTAAATTTTATATTTAGAATTTCTTTTGTTAATCTTTATTGGTCCTGAGCCTAAAGTTGTTTTGGTCAGGACTACCTCTCAATAAGAATCAATTTAGATAGATAGATATATTTACATATATATATATATAGATATTTACGTACAAAAGACAATATGTCCATAGTACATTGTTACAAATTTTCAATTTGATGTTAATTACTCTATTTTAATTGATTCTTTACTATAAGCAGGTACCAGAGGACTCTTTCGTGCAGAATTTCTCCCTCTGTTCAGACTGCTTTCTGTTATTAGTATTTTAAACAAAGCACAAGTCTGCTCATCGCTGCTTGCTCCTCATAATATTTTGAAGAAATGGCAGCGAGCAGCCTACTTTTCCTATAATGTAAAAAGCGTTGGCCAATGGGACCAAGCATCTCCTATTTTTGAATGAACTTTAAAAAAAATATTTCAAACCACTATGCGTTACTACTACCAACTATATTTGTATATTTAGGTCAGCCAATAATATTTTGCCTTGCTTTAAATACTATCCAATCCAATTCCCCGTACCTTCTTTCCCCAAAGTTGTTTTCAAAATATGCCATAAAAAAAATAAGCAGGCATGACTTGTCCTGACAGTCTGTCGGATCCTCTATAATATTATGGCTATAATTTGGTCATTTAGTGGACTATTTGTGTAATTGATAACATATTCTTGCTTAGAAAGTCCCAAGGCACACGAATATATAACTTTTATGGCCCTAGATACCTTGGTTCAGAATTACATATTTTTTCTATGTTAGTTGTTTATTTCTATGGATGGGTTTGAAAAAAAATCGAAAAAAGGTGATTCGTCTTACGAGGACAAAAGACAAAGAAAATAGTCTACGTTACGGCCACAAGGCCTTCGTCAGTAAAGGAAAGAAAGTGAAGGCTAGATAGGACACATAAAAACTAAATAAAATAAAAACTGGGTACTTCCCTGAAGGCAAGAACCGAAATTCTATCAAAATCGCTTTCTGGTAGAATTTTGGTTCTTGCCTTCAGGGAAGTACCCAGTTTTTATTTTATTTAGTTTTATGTGTCCTATCTAGCCTTCACTTTCTTTCCTTTCCTGACGAAGGCCTTGTGGCCGTAACGTAGACTATTTTCTTTGTCTTTTGTCCTCGTAAGACGAATCACCTTTTTTCGATTTTTTTTTCAAACCCATCCATTGTATTCCACGTCTTACCGCAGTTCCCCTCCACTTCCTTGTTTATTTCTAGAGACTACCACCTGTTCAATTCTTTTCCATGTACTTTCAACCTATTTACGAGAATCAGCCGTATTACGTTTAGAATTACGTCATTCTCAATAAGAGATAAGTCTGTTTTCGTGATCAAATGGTCTACATGTTCTAACTTTTTCCTCGTATTGTTAAAATCGCCCTAGGCAAGTCTTGCCACTGCGTTGCGGTTGGCTTTTAGTTGGAAATCAACGTGAAACGAATTAGCATTGGGCCATCTATCCTTCTCTTCCCCCCTCCCGGCCCCCCCCCCCCCCCCCAAGGTTTTCCTATATACTTCTGTCTCCTAGGCAAATATTTGTTTGAACTTGGAAAAGTGTTACATTTATTTCAAGGTTACTTAGAAGCTTTGGGTACATTTATTTCGGCCATAAGGCGTTATCAAACTAATGCGCTGGCGTGGGTGAAGACGCCAATCTCTCCCAAATTTTTAGTTCTATCCTATTTTAGACTTTATGTACTTTAATGTTATATTCTAATTTAGATATTGTATTTAGAATATCGTCACACATTTCCCCACTTTAGAACAGACTATCCTATGTCAGTTCCTAATTCAAAATACACATAGATAAATTTGAATCATGCCTGGTGACTACTCTGATTTTCGTCGTACGGGTGTCTGCTTAAAAAGTCTGCACCTACATTTTTCGAGCCGGGGCTATATTCTATGATAAACTGGTATGGCTGTAGGAGCAACGACCAACGTAATAATCTAGCATTTTCATGCCTTGCCAATGACAGAAATACGAGAGGTTTATGATCTGTTTGGATCTTAAATGATCTACCGTAGAGATAGATTTGGAACTTTTTTATCGCTTATATCAAAGCCAGACATTCCTTTTCACTTGTTGAATATTTTTGTTCTGCTGTGTTCAAGTTACGGCTAGCATAAGCAACTGGGGTTAATTCCCCATCAAGTGAATTGGACCTTTGCAATAGGGCTGCTCCTAATCCGACGTTACTAGCGTCCGTTCTCACAGCAAACTCTTGACTTAAGTCAGGCAACTTCAATATAGGCTTGCTTGTGAGCTTTTCTTTTAACTCTTGGTATGCCGACTCACACTGCGCTGACCAAGTAATTCTATCAGGATTTCCTTTGCACGTTAAATCAGTCAGTGGTGCACATATAGAGTTAAAATTTCTGATATACTTCTGGTAAAACCCACATAATGAGACAAAAGATCGCACGTCTTTCTTTGTATGTGGCCTCGGTGCTTTCTTCAATTTCTCCAAGTTCTTGGGATCAGGGTCATGTTTCCCTGATATACTGTGTGTCCCAAGAATTCCAACTCTTTACATCCAATAGAACATTTGGTCGGTCGAGCGGTTAAGTTAGCCTCCCTGAGTCTATCAAACAACATATTCAGAGAGTTAATGTGTTTCTCAAATGTTTCTGTTGCTATGAGAATATCATCCATGAAATTCGTAATACATGGATTATTCAGAGGATCTAACAATTTTCGCATCATCCTCGAAAACACGCTCGGGGCATTTTTCAACCCAAAAGGCAACATGTTGAATTCATAATGTCCATCCGAAGTGCTAAAGGCTAAATAAGGTCTAATCTCAGGCTTTACTGGAATCTGATAATAGCCTTTGCTCAGATCCACTTTAGAGAAATATTTTGCTTTGTTCAGCCTGGCAAACAGCTGATTTGTATCAGGTAATGGATCCACCTGACTTTCTGTGACAGCATTCAATTTTCTGTAATCTATACACAGTCTGTGTTCTCCAGAGGGTTTTCTCAACAGAACTACACTGGAGCTGTAAGGAGATTCACTGTGCGAGATAATCCCTTCTCTCAACAGATAATCTATCTCCTCCTTCAAAGATTTTTCCTTTGCGAACGGAATCGAATAGGCTCTCATACAGATTGGTGTTGGGTCTATAAGTTTCATATCATATTCTAATAAATTTGTATGCCCCGGTCTGTCCGTTAGCACATCTGTATGATCATTCAGAACCTGTTGAACTCTCTCCCTCTGATTTCTCATTAAATGTGTACTGATTTTTACCTGTGCAGCGGTCTCGCAGGGATGTAAGGGATATTCATGAGAGGTGAGTGGTTCCTTTTTCATTTTCATTGCAACAGACAAGGTTAGTAAGTGTGTCTCTTCCTGGTTTTCTCTATCCAAATTTTTTTTCAGGAGATTCACATGATAGATTTTTTCTTTCCCTTTCTTATCTATCTTATAATTTGTTCTAGACAACTTCTCTAGAACTGTATATGGACCTTGCCATCCAATTTGCAACTTGTTTTGGCTGCCGGGTAGAAGAAGAAGTACCTTCTCTCCCACAGCTAATTCTCTGTCCTTAGCTTTCTTATTAAAATAGGCAGCATGCTTTTTCCTGGCTTGTCTCAAATTTTCATTGGCAAGTTTCCAGCCAGTTTTAAGACGAGTGGTCAGCTCGTTCACATATTGATATGATGAGGTAATATTTTCTTCTGCCTTTTCATCGGTCCACGTCCTTAACAAGGCTTCCAATGGACCTTTTATTGGCCTCCCAAATAACAAGGTTGCCGGGGCCATACCGGTTGAACTATGGGGTACCTCCCGATAAGCAAACAGGGCGGCGGGAAGGTATTGATCCCATGTATCTGGTTTTTCATGTGCCAACTTTCTCAGGATCGAAATGAGCGTCCCGTTAAATCTTTCCACTTGGCCGTTTCCTTGTGGATGGTACGGGCTACAATGAAAGTGTTTGGCTTGAAAGATCCTGAATACTTCTTCCGTTAGTTTCCCTTTGAACTGAGAGCCATTATCAGTCAAAATTTGGTTGGGAAAGCCTAACCTGGTGAAGATTGTGAGTAATGCCTCTGCCACATGCTTCGAATCGATTGATGACAGGGCTACCGCCTCTCCCCACATAGAACAAGTGTCCACCAGAGTCAGAATGTAACTGTTCCTCCTCTTGGTCCGAGTGAGAGGTCCCACAATGTCCACGGCAACTCTTTCAAAAGGTGTTCCCACTATGGGCATTTCCCCTAGAGTTGCTGGAGCAGTCCAATGCTTTGGAGCTACCCGTTGGCATTCTGGACAGGATTTTACATATCTCTTTATATCTTCAGTTATTCCTGGCCAGAAATAATGACAAGCTATACGCTGTCCTGTTGTGCTGATCCCCATATGACCACTGAAGGGAATCACATGCCCTAATTCGAACACTTTAGTCCTATATGAATTGGGAAGGACTAGCTGTCCGTGACCATGGGATCCAGTTCCAGCCTTCCTATAAATCAATTTGTTTTTCATATAGAAGTCTCCCTTGCCTGGAGGTGTATGACATTTGGGCAATTTCTTAAAACAAGGCTTGAGGGTCTTATCCTCAGCCTGCGCCTTCCTCATCTCATCTGGATGGGTATTTATCGGATTATCCTCCTCCTTTTTAGACTGTGATCTGGTCTGCACTGTTGCCATGATCACAGGTCTCTTGGGATTCCCCAAGAAGACATATCTACACCCCAATATCAGAGGGTAGATTGGCTCATTTAACACTGCTGCCTTGATTACTCCTTCCACATATCGCGTTTTCACATTTATCCTGGCGATGGGAAGTGTCATGGTCGCTACGTCCTTGGTTGCAGCTTGGATCTCCACTGTTTCTGTGGTGTATTGATCTGCCTGCACCAGGTGAGAACTCACAACTGAATCAAAATCTAATCCAGTATCATACAGGCACCTTATGGTGACTCCATTACATGTTACATCTTCACACACTGGGGGGTGGTAAGGTTCCTGCTGTTCAGTAGAGTTGACCTTTACTCCCTTTCTCCCCGTTTTCATTGCAGCGAAATTAGGAGGTTTCCTTCTACAACTATCAGTGTTATGGTTGTCCATCTTACAATGTCTACAATATAATCTACCTTTATGAAAAGGTTTTCTGTCATCATATTTCCTTTCATTGAATTGTGGGGTCTTATTTTTATAATCATGGCGTGGCCTATCAAACTGTTGCTTACCTTTGTTCTGTTCTCTATTGTCAAACCTATTAAAGTTTTGTGGTGCCTTAAAATTTTCTACCTGTTTCTTTTTAGTGCCAGCTACTTCTGCTTGGGCTGCCTGATACCTCTCAGCGACATTGAGTAACTCACCCAGCCTCTCTGCACCTTGTTCCATGAGAAACTTTCTCAAGTCTGGAGCCATGGACTCTCTTAGCTGCTCAATCAGGATCATTTCCTTAAGATCTTGGGTTTTCCCCAGAGCAGTCCATTTCTCCAAGTAAGTCTCTAACCGTGCAGAGAACTGGTGATAGGTCTCACCCGACAGTAGTTTGGCATTTCTAAATTTTTTTCTATAAAATTCTCCATTCTTTTCATACCTTAACAAAAGAGCCTGCTTTAACATGTCATAATTGTCTTGGTCATCCCTGCTCATCTTGGCAAAAACTTCATAAGCTGTTCCCCTAAGACCCTGGGATAACTTGAGGCTCCACCTCTCTCTCTCTAACCCATACGTGGTAGCCAAAAGTTCAAACCTACTTAAATACCCTTCTATGTCATCGTCTTTCTCAACAAAATGGTCTAAATGAAAACCCATAGCTGAGGTTGAGGCTCCCTGACTAGCAGTGGCATCTGAGGCAAAGGGGCTGGCACCATTTTCAGGAGCATGGCCTTGAAATTCCAACTCCCTTAGTCGTAACTCGTGCTCCCTTTGTAATCTCTTCTCCTCCTTTTCTGCTTCCCTCTCTGCAGCCTGTCTCCTCTTCTCTTTCTGCAGCTTTCTTCCTGTCTCTTTTCTTTCTCTTTCTGCAGCCAGTCTCTCTTTTCTTCTCTTTCTGCAGCTCTGTCTCTTTTCTTTTCTTTCTTCTCTTCTTCATTGGAGCCGCTTTAATTCTAATTCTATCTGTAACTTCTTAGCCTCTGCCTCTAATGCCCTAGCCTCCTTGTCAGCCTCAATCTGCAGCCTCTTAAGTTCTTTGTCAGCCTCAATTTGTAACTGTAATTTTCTTTCTTCTGTTAACTTCCTATCCTCCCTTTCAATATACTTGTCGCATTCTGAAGTTACATATTGGACCAGCTCTGATCCATCCATGCCCATCTCTTTAGCAGTCTGCACAGCTGCAGATCTGAATTTGGCTAGATCAGCCATTCTAACTCAAGCAGGTCTAATAATGTTCTAATACAATCTTAAACTTAACTAAAATAAAAACTAACTATAATTACTAATTACTACTGGCTGTGACAACTTATCAACTGCAAATCTCCACTTTAATTTATTATTATCTTTCTTAGGGGGTGTTTCTAACCTCTAAAAACAATAGTAATACAATATTGAATTTATATACTACCGCTAATTTTAATTCCTGGAGTTAATTAATATTCGCTGTATGAGATTCCTATTTCAAACATTCATCTAACTATGCCAAATTCAAATCCCGGACTTAGAGACACCAATATATGTGGTGGGTTTTGATGTTAAGAAGGTTGGTGTATGGTAAAGTTGTACTTGAGTGAGGTCAATCTGTGAAGGTCTCTGATGTAGACAATTGATAGCTGTGTTTCAGAGCACCTTGCTGATACCACCTACGATCTCACTTCAAGTTATATTTTGGCCTAGTATGATTGAGAGCTATGTTTAGTGTCTAGGGTAATGTAAGAGTGATGTTAAAGAACCTCAATACAAAAACATACACATACATATACTAAGTACTATGATAAACTCAACTAACTTCATTTGTTAAATTTTATATTTAGAATGGTCCTGAGCCTAAAGTTGTTTTGGTCAGGACTACCTCTCAATGAGAATCAATTTAGATAGATAGATATATTTAAATATATATATATATAGATATTTACATACAAAAGACAATATGTCCATAGTACATTGTACAAATTTTCAATTTGATGTTAATTACTCTATTTTAACTAACTGGTACTTGGAGGCAGGTTGGGGATTTTCATCATCCCAAAGTTCTTTATTTCACTAGGATTGTTTATTTTATTCTTTGGGAGGAATGTTTATGTATACACAGGAGATTTTCTTTAGTCACTGATAAGTTGTCCCAGGCCAGATACTAAGACTTAACTGGACCCTGGAATCACAGCAGTTGTAGTTGGTTTGGCCAAACATCTCAGTCTCCTCTGGTCTTGAACTTCTTTACTATAAGCAGGTACCAGAGACTCTTAGAAATCGTGCAGAATTTCTCAATCAGCAAGTACCAGCACCAGACAAGTGCCAGCAGAAACCCCACATATTAAGGAAATATAAACAAGTAACGATGAATAGGCAATAGAATATGGCACACTTTCAGCACTACCCTTGTTCAGACTGCTTTCTGTTATTAGTATTTTAAACAAAGCACAAGTCTGCTCATCGCTGCTTGCTCCTCATAATATTTTGAAGAAATGGCAGCGAGCAGCCTACTTTTCCTATAATGTAAAAAGCGTTGGCCAATGGGACCAAGCATCTCCTATTTTTGAATGAACTTTAAAAAAATATGTCAAACCACTATGCGTTACTACTACCAACTATATTTGTATATTTAGGTCAGCCAATAATATTTTGCCTTGCTTTAAATACTATCCAATCCAATTCCCCGTACCTTCTTTCCCCAAAGTTGTTTTCTTTTTCCACCAATATATCCTATTTATTAAAAAAAATAAGCAGGCATGACATGTCCTGACAGTCTGTCGGATCCTCTATAATATTCATGGCTATGGCTATTAATTTGGTCATTTAGTGGACTATTTGTGTAATTGATAACATAATTCTTGCTTAAATGAAAAACTCACTATTTGTGTACACGAAACTAAAAAATTGCTTAGAAAGTCCCAAGGCACACGAATATATAACTTTATGGGCCCTAGGTACCTTGGTTTCAGAATTACATATTTTTTTCTATGTTAGTTTTTTTTGTTTATTTCTAGAGACTACCACCTGTTTAATTCTTTTCCATGTACTTTCAACCTATTTACGAGAATCAGCCGTATTACGTTTAGAATTACGTCATTCTCAATAAGAGCTAAGCCTGTTTTCGTGACCAAATGGTCTACATGTTCTAACTTTTTCCTCGTATTGTTAAAATCGCCCTAGGCAAGTCTTGCCACTGCGTTGCGGTTGACTTTTAGTTTGAAATCAACGTGAAACGAATTAGCATTTGGTCATCTATCCTTCTCTTCCCCCCCCCCCCCCCTTTCCCCCCCCCCCCCCCCCCCCCCCCCCAAGGTTTTCCTATATACTTCTGTCTCCTAGGCAAATATTTGTTTGAACTTGGAAAAGTGTTACATTTATTTCAAGGTTACTTAGAAGCATTGGGTACATTTATTTCGGCCATAAGGCGTTATCAAACTAATGCGCTGGCGTGGGTGAAGACGCCAATCTCTCCCAAATTTTTAGTTCTATCCTATTTTAGACTTTATGTACTTTAATGTTATATTCTAATTTAGATATTGTATTTAGAATATCGTCACAACGTGTTAAATTTTCACACTTTTCGTCATCTTGAAAAAAATTCGAGGTACAACGCCGTTGTGTTAACCGCGATGCTCCCCTGGCTTCCGATCTCCGTTCGTCTCAGGCTGCTCACATGAGGGTGCGAAATCTCTGCGAGAAACTAACTTCGTTAGCTAAGAGTTCCCTGATTCCTCCGATCGTATCCCGCTCTACGTTTAATTCTGAAGACCAGCCTGTCTTTGATGGTACCGCCGTCCCGAGAAGCTTTGGCAACTCCCACCAGGCGGGGTGACAGCAAGGTAAGAAAAATGAACTGCTGTTAGTTGCTCTAGAAATAGGAGTGAGTCTCTGGCCATGTCCTCTTTGGGCCGGCGTTAAGGAAAAGATTGCTATAAATCGTTCTCAGAGATGGTCGTGGGCGTGATTTAACCTCCCATCAAAGGCCATGCGATCTCAAAAGTTCACAGAAGATACAGTTGACATTCAAAAATCCGGCAACCTCCGGACCTGAGGAGTGCCGGATTATTGAAAATGCCGGATTTTTTATGGTTATATACGCTGTATATATTTAACAGAAAATGACTACCTGTACAGTCCTTTAAAGAAAGAAAATTAAAAACTAAATGAAAAGCAAATGAAATTTTAATGTTCATCAACTAAATAAAACAGTTCTACAGAATTTTAATGATAAAATGAGAAGGAATGAGCAGGAATGCCTGTTAACACGTGCAAGCAAGACCCAAACAGCTGCATCAAAACATAAACTGCTCCAGAAAACAGAGGCGCGCCATCGCGGTAAATTAAAAAAATGCGCTCCGAAATCCATGCCGGAAATCTGAAGGAACCGAATATTGTTTTTCTTGTGTGTCCTGAATTGAATATTCTTCCATGAATATTCTTCCATGTGTTAGATTATTTGAAGATGGTACGTACTATAATATTTATGACTGCAGTGGATGCAGCTTATGAGAGATTTTGTTATTGGGCACGTTCTATGAGAAGTGCACCACTAGTCTACAATTAGGCGCTATGAAGAGTCTGAGAGGTAAAGACATTACTTTGTAGGCCATAGACATTTTTGTAAAGGAGATTAAGCCATATATTGTGTAGGCTATATTACTGCAGACTGCTGGGTACGCAGTCTTTTGAGGAATATTGTCGATGTGCATCTTCTGTGAGAAGTGCACCACTATGTTATAATTGAGCTCTAAGAAAGGATAGCGCTGACGATGATTATTCAACTGCCGTGGAGCAGCCTTTGCTGAGAAGGGGAGATGTAGTCTTTTGAGGAAAATCGTTATGGTCCTTGTCTATGAGAAGTGCACCATTATGCTATTATGGAGCTATTATGAAGGCCAGGATTTTGTACAGGCCGTATTTGATATAACTGCAGTGTGAAGATTAATGGAGCTATTATGGAGCTATTATGAAGGCCAGGATTTTGTACAGGCCGTATTTGATATAACTGCAGTGTGAAGATTAATGGAGCTCTGTGGGGTGTTTTGAGCTTATGAATTAACTTACCTGATGCTTTGTACTTTATGCTGTAATTTTCGTCTGTGTCATCGTGACTGTGTGTGTAGCGTTAATAAAACTGTTCATTAACTGTTACCAGTCGTTCTACGCTACATGGCTTCTATGTGTGTTGCTGTGACGAACGAATGCACCAATACACACTCACTTTGAACAGTCCAGGCAGTGACAGTAATAACATATTTATAAATAGCCCTGTGTGGGCGTGGCCTATAATCAGAACCCATTTCGTCTTTATCACTTAACCACACAATATCTTTAACACTACTTTATCAGTACTTTATCAGTCTACTTTATCAGTGATGGTTTTCAGTTAAGTTGGATTTTACATCCGCAACATTTGCGTTGAAAGGATATGTTCACAAGGATGCTGTGTTCAGCCATAATACTCAGTACGTTGTCATGAAATATTCTAATCCACATATATAAATTATTAGGTAAATATGAAGCCTAACAAATAAAATTAATAAAGAGAAGAGCAATGGTAAAATAACAGTGCTGTCACAAAGAATGTACTCGAAATCCCCCTTGTTTTCTGCTTCGTCTGCAAATTGTAACGCTTTCACGTTGATATAAAAGCTTACTGTATTATTACCCGCCTTCTTCAATGAAACGTGTGCTGCATTTCTAAGAAAAACATTGAGACGTACTGCGTAATGACCTAAATTAATCCTAACATTAATTATATTACGTTACCAAAACGAACGAACAGATGGACAAAAGGATAGCGAGAAGGGAGAGGCAGAAAGCCGAACATTAAACACGCGTCGCGCGATACACAATTACTACTATCACGCGTGTTAGGCTACAAGCACTAACTTTTTTTTTCAGACGGACAGTGATAAAATACACTACCCTTCCCCAGAGTTAGGTTTTAAAATCATAAAAAACGCTTATTAGGAAAGATAACAATAGATGGGTTTACGGTTGAAAACATAACAGTACCCAGACAGCATATCTTCGAAACAGGAGGTAGAAAATACATATTTTGAACGCAGCCACGTAGCTCTTTTAAAGTGGGAAAATTGGGTTCCTTAGGGCTTGCTGACAAATAATATGTAAAACGTTACGCCAATAGTCCAGGAATTAATAAATTATACCCAAAATAAAATAGTGAGGCTGCCTGACAGCATGAAATCATTTCTGCTCATAAAATTTTTTATAACGTGTTTGAAAAAAACCTTACGTTACATAAATAGCCTACCATGTAAACTCCAAATTGATTGGAGCGCAACAAATGAAAGCCTAACCACGATTGGTCGAACTATAAATGCTATCTTTCGTTGTTAGGGGAAACGGGAAAAGGTAACATTTTTTCAAACACTTGTCGAAACGTGGCTCATTGGCCAGTCTCGCTGATATACACACTTGGGAGCGTTAGTTCGAGACCACTTGTTTAAATGATCTTGATAAAGCAGCAGTGCGTTGAAGCCAGCTCATAATTGTGTTAAATAAAAGCCTGGAAGATAGGCAGATGGAAATTTGTGCCAGTTTGTGCCAGAATTCATTGCTAATCAACGTATCTGTGTTTATTCGTATGAATTGTGGGACAGTGGTCTTGATGGTACTGAGCAGCACCTGGTCAGAGCTTTGCTGAATCCAGTGTCGGACAGCATACTCCTTGGTCCTTTTAGCTATCAGTGAGGTGTCTCCAGAGTCCAGAGGAGAATTCGAGCAGAGGAGTCCTTTCCTGCCGCCATCACGCCAGATAAGCTAACTTGGCCAGCTGAGCTCAACATTATGTCCCCTCATCTTGAACTGACTTTTAAAAATTAACATTAAGAGGGGAATTTACTTGTCTTAAAATCAGGAACTGTGAACATCTCCAATACTGGTCCCTAAAGACAAACTATTGAAGTCATGATGACAAATACCAACAGAGCTTGAACAAAACAAAACCAGTATTACCTCATTTTACTACTACACAACTGACACACATAGAACATTTGTAATAATATATGTCACTACAATATTCATATTAAATACATTCTGTACATAACTTGTAATTTAAATTGATTGTGATTCCTGGTTCCCTTGTAGTTGAATCAGGACACATATTCATTCATGCCAGTAATGAATACATATTGTTATTCGAAAGTTTATCAGTGACTCTTTTAAGATATCTTTGTAGAGTGTTATATGTATGTGAGTGTCACAGTGTTGTCAAGAGTAGTGGATTAAATTAAATTGTTTATCTGTCTGTTGTTGTGACTTACACTTCACCATACTCATACCCTAGACACATAACGTAGCATCACACTATTCCAGAATAATTCTGACTGAGATATATAGATATGTGGTAGCAAGTAAGGTTATCTATAATACACTACTCTTAATAGATATAGATACCTTCACAGCTGATCTCAGTCAGTACACTAAGTTCCCTATAAGTATTTATAACATCCCACTTCACCACATATATTGGGGTCTCGCTCTTGGGATTTTGAATCTTTAACTATTAAAAATATTGGGGGTAATTCACTTCAGGGAATATAAGAATTAAAAGGTATCCTTGGGTGGAATTAAATAAGGTTGAGCTCACGGTGCCTGTGTTGTCCATTAGATATATAGTTAGAAATTGAATTGTTGGGTAGACATTATAAAAATTTACCTGATAGACAATGGCGGACCTGGCCAAATTTCGATCTGCTGCGGTTCAGACTGCAAAAGAGTTAGGATTAGATGGGCAAGTTATGGTTGCCTATGTCACAACGGAATGTGACAAATTTATTGAACGCGAAGAAAGAAGATTAGAAAAAGAAGCCGAAAGAAGGTTAGAGGCTGAAAGGGAAAATAAGAGGTTGCAAGCTGAGGCTGAGACTAAGAGGTTGCAGATTGAGGCTGACAAAGAGGCAAAAGCATTGGAAGCCGAGGAAAGAAGACAGGCTGCAGAAAGAGAAGAGAAGAGATTAGCTGCAGAAAGGGAAGCAGAAAAGGAGGAGAAGAGATTACAAAGGGAACATGAGTTAAGACTAAGGGAGTTTGAGTTTCAAGGCCATGCTCCTGAAAATGGTGCCAGTCCCTTTGCCTCTGATGCTACGGTTACTCAAGGAGCCTCAACCTCAGCTATGAATTTTCATTTAGATCATTTTGTTGAGAAAGACGATGATATTGAGAGCTATATAAATAGGTACGAACTATTAGCTACCACGTATGGGTTAGAGAGAGAAAGGTGGAGCTTAAAGTTATCTCAGGGACTTCGTGGGGCAGCTTATGAAGTTTTTGCAAAAATGAGCAGAGGTGATCAGGAAAATTATGACATGCTAAAGCAGGCTCTTTTGTTAAGGTATGAAAAGAATGCAGAATTCTATAGAAAAAAATTTAGGAATGCTAAACTACTGTCAGGTGAAACCTATCACCAGTTCTCTGCACGAATAGAGACATACTTGGAGAAATGGACTTCTCTGGGGAAAACCCAAGATCTTAAGGAAATGGTCCTTATAGAGCAACTAAGAGAGTCCATGGCTCCAGACCTGAGAAAGTTTCTCATGGAACAAGGTGCAGAGAGGCTGGAAGAGTTGCTAAATGTTGCTGAAAGGTATCAAGCAGCTCAAGCAGAGGTAACAGGTAATAAAAAGAAACAGGTGGATAACTTTAGGGCACCACAGAACTTTAATAAATTTGATCCTAGGGATCAAAATAAAGGTAAGCACCAATTTGATAGGCCACGGTATGAAAATAAAAATAAATTCCCACAATTCGATGAAAGGAAATATGATGAAAGAAAATCTTTCAACCAAGGAAAAAGGTGGTGTAAGAATTGTCAGATGGACAATCATGACACTGACCGTTGCAGAAGGAAACCTGTGTATATGGCAACCCTTCAGGTCAGGTCGACCTCAAGACAGGAGGAGGATATTATGTTGGATACCACTCCAGAAGAGATGAGGAAGGCACAGGCTGGGGATAAAACACTCAAGCCTTGTTTCAGGAAATTGTCAACTTGTCATACAACTCCAGGCAAGGGAGATTTTTATATGAAAAACAAGTTGATGTATAGGAAGGCCGGAACTAGATCCCATGGTCACGGACAGCTGGTTCTTCCAAAAAGATACAGGACAGAATTAATAAGGAGCCTACATGTGAAACCAGATGGGGACCATGAGAAAATAGGTACCCTCATTCAAAAGGTGGCTCACAATTATTATTGGCCCAAAGCAAGATGGGACATTGAGAATTTTGTAGAAAGGTGTAGCATAGCACATGAGGGAACACCCACAAGTGGGAACATGGATCAGGACCTGGACACGCCAAGGAAGGAAAAATTAGGCCTGACTCTAAAAGTGGACACTAGTTTGATAAAGTGGGGAAATGGCAGGGAAGCCCTTTTCACGGACAAGCTTCACTTAACTGTTTTACAATGGCCACTATGCGGAGAGTGCAAAAAGATGTCTTACCCCAGGATAAGCCGATAATCCCTCAATCGGACTTAAACAAACTGGAGGAAGAGGATGTAGAGAGGAAATCTCTCATCAAGAATTTTAAGAAGGGAGAAAGCCCCAAAAGAAAAATTGGTAGCGGTCGTTTTGTGAATGATAATTCTGGGAGGAAAAATCATCACTATAAAGCTTCGAGTGGAAGAGACCATACCGGTGCATGGACAAATAGTTCCACACAATAAAAGGTCCACTTGAAGCTTTGTTAAGAACGTGGACTGATGAAAAGGCAGAGGAAAACATTACATCTTCATACCAATATGTGAATGAGCTGACCACTCGGTTAAAAACTGGCTGGAAACTTGCCAATGAAAATTTGAAACAAGCCAGGAACAAACATGCTGCCTATTATAACAGGAAGGCGAAAGACAGAAATTTGGCTGTGGGAGAGAAAGTACTGCTTCTTTTGCCCGGGAGTCAGAATAAGTTACAAATTGGATGGCAGGGTCCATATACAGTTTTAGAGAAGGTGTCTAGAACAAATTATAAGATAGATAAGAAGGGGAAAGAAAAAATCTATCATGTGAATCTCCTGAAGAAATATTTGGAAAGAGAACATCAGGAAGAGACACACTTGTTGACCTTGTCCATCGCCATGGAGATGAAAAAGGAACCACTTTCATCATTTGAATATCCATTACACCCCTGTGAGACAGCAGCACAGGTGAAAATCAGTACACATTTAACGAAAACTCAGAAAGAGAGAGTGCAACAGGTTCTAAATAATCATGCAGAGGTGTTAACAGACCGACCAGGGCATACAAACCTATTGGAATATGATATGAAACTGATAGACCCCACACCTGTCTGTATGAAACCATATTCGATTCCGTTTGCTAAGGAAAAAGCTTTGAAGGAAGAGATAGACTATCTGTTGAAGGAAGGAATTATTTCGCACAGTGAGTCTTCGTATAGTTCCGGGGTGGTACTCTTAAGGAAGCCCTCTGGAGAACATAGACTCTGTATAGATTACAGGAGACTGAATGCTATTACAGAAGGACAGGTGGATCCATTGCCGGATACAAATCAGCTGTTTGCCAGACTAAATAAAGCTAAATATTTCTCAAAAGTGGATCTGAGTAAAGGATACTATCAGATTCCAGTAAAGCCTGAGGTTAGACCATACCTAGCTTTTAGTACCTCAGAAGGACACTATGAGTTTAATAGATTGCCATTTGGATTGAAGAATGCGCCTAGTGTCTTCTCTAGAATGATGAGAAAATTATTGGATCCTCTGAATAATCCCTGTATAACAAATTTTATGGATGATATCCTTATAGCAACAGAAACATTTGAGGAACACATTGACTCTCTGAACATGCTGTTTACTCGACTTAGGGAGGCAAATTTAACAGCCCGACCAACCAAATGTTGCGTTGGATGTAAAGAATTGGAATTTTTGGGACACACAGTTTATCAGGGAAACATGACCCCTGACCCAAAGAACTTAGAGAAACTACAGAAAGCCCCGAGACCACAAACCAAGAAGGACGTGAGATCCTTTGTCTCATTATGTGGTTTCTACCAGAAGTATATCAAGAACTTTAATTCCATATGTGCACCGTTAACTGAATTGACACGTAAAGGACTTCCAGATCGCATTACATGGACACCACAATGTGAAATGACTTACCAAGAATTGAAGGAAAAGCTCACAAGTAAACCCATTTTGAAATTACCTGACTTAAGTCAAGAATTCATAGTAAGGACGGATGCAAGTAATATTGGGCTAGGTGCAACTTTACTACAGAAATCAGATGCATTGGATGGGGAATTAAGCCCAGTGGCATATGCTAGCAGAAAGTTGAATAAAGCTGAAATCAACTACTCAACTAGCGAAAAAGAATGTCTTGCAGTAATATGGGCAATAAAGAAATTCAATATTTATCTATATGGGAAGGCATTTAAGTTGCAAACAGATCACAAACCTTTATCGTTTTTAGCACAGGCTAAGCATGAGAACTCTAGGTTACTCCGATGGTCTTTGCTTCTGGCTCCATATAATTTTAGCATTGAGTATATATCTGGAAAAACCAATTTGGGAGCTGATTTTTTAAGCCGCCATCCGTGTGATGAGAATCACCGTAAACCCCAGAAATAATAATAAATTTCTCTATGTGTATATAGAATAAAGGACTGACATATAATGTCTGTTTTAAGAGGGGAGGTGTCATGAAATATTCTAATCCACATATATAAATTATTAGGTAAATATGAAGCCTAACAAATAAAATTAATAAAGAGAAGAGCAATGGTAAAATAACAGTGCTGTCACAAAGAATGTACTCGAAATCCCCCTTGTTTTCTGCTTCGTCTGCAAATTGTAACGCTTTCACGTTGATATAAAAGCTTACTGTATTATTACCCGCCTTCTTCAATGAAACGTGTGCTGCATTTCTAAGAAAAACATTGAGACGTACTGCGTAATGACCTAAATTAATCCTAACATTAATTATATTACGTTACCAAAACGAACGAACAGATGGACAAAAGGATAGCGAGAAGGGAGAGGCAGAAAGCCGAACATTAAACACGCGTCGCGCGATACACAATTACTACTATCACGCGTGTTAGGCTACAAGCACTAACTTTTTTTTTCAGACGGACAGTGATAAAATACACTACCCTTCCCCAGAGTTAGGTTTTAAAATAAAAAAAAAACGCTTATTAGGAAAGATAACAATAGATGGGTTTACGGTTGAAAACATAACAGTACCCAGACAGCATATCTTCGAAACAGGAGGTAGAAAATACATATTTTGAACGCAGCCACGTAGCTCTTTTAAAGTGGGAAAATTGGGTTCCTTAGGGCTTGCTGACAAATAATATGTAAAACGTTACGCCAATAGTCCAGGAATTAATAAATTATACCCAAAATAAAATAGTGAGGCTGCCTGACAGCATGAAATCATTTCTGCTCATAAAATTTTTTTATAACGTGTTTGAAAAAAAACCTTACGTTACATAAATAGCCTACCATGTAAACTCCAAATTGATTGGAGCGCAACAAATGAAAGCCTAACCACGATTGGTCGAACTATAAATACTATCTTTCGTTGTTAGGGGAAACGGGAAAAGGTAACATTTTTTCAAACACTTGTCGAAACGTGGCTCATTGGCCAGTCTCGCTGATATACACACTTGGGAGCGTTAGTTCGAGACCACTTGTTTAAATGATCTTGATAAAGCAGCAGTGCGTTGAAGCCAGCTCATAATTGTGTTAAATAAAAGCCTGGAAGATAGGCAGATGGAAATTTGTGCCAGTTTGTGCCAGAATTCATTGCTAATCAACGTATCTGTGTTTATTCGTATGAATTGTGGGACAGTGGTCTTGATGGTACTGAGCAGCACCTGGTCAGAGCTTTGCTGAATCCAGTGTCGGACAGCATACTCCTTGGTCCTTTTAGCTATCAGTGAGGTGTCTCCAGAGTCCAGAGGAGAATTCGAGCAGAGGAGTCCTTTCCTGCCGCCATCACGCCAGATAAGCTAACTTGGCCAGCTGAGCTCAACATTATGTCCCCTCATCTTGAACTGACTTTTAAAAATTAACATTAAGAGGGGAATTTACTTGTCTTAAAATCAGGAACTGTGAACATCTCCAATACTGGTCCCTAAAGACAAACTATTGAAGTCATGATGACAAATACCAACAGAGCTTGAACAAAACAAAACCAGTATTACCTCATTTTACTACTACACAACTGACACACATAGAACATTTGTAATAATATATGTCACTACAATATTCATATTAAATACATTCTGTACATAACTTGTAATTTAAATTGATTGTGATTCCTGGTTCCCTTGTAGTTGAATCAGGACACATATTCATTCATGCCAGTAATGAATACATATTGTTATTCGAAAGTTTATCAGTGACTCTTTTAAGTTGTAGAGTGTTATATGTATGTGAGTGTCACAGTGTTGTCAAGAGTA
This sequence comes from Oreohelix idahoensis, assembly GCA_024509875.1. Taxonomy (NCBI): domain Eukaryota; kingdom Metazoa; phylum Mollusca; class Gastropoda; order Stylommatophora; family Oreohelicidae; genus Oreohelix; species Oreohelix idahoensis. Next base: position 905,770 of record JAMPIV010013701.1, on the reverse strand, counting down.
GTGGATTAAATTAAATTGTTTATCTGTCTGTTGTTGTGACTTACACTTCACCATACTCATACCCTAGACACATAACGTAGCATCACACTATTCCAGAATAATTCTGACTGAGATATATAGATATGTGGTAGCAAGTAAGGTTATCTATAATACACTACTCTTAATAGATATAGATACCTTCACAGCTGATCTCAGTCAGTACACTAAGTTCCCTATAAGTATTTATAACATCCCACTTCACCACATACGTAACATTCTCCTATTCATTTATTATAGCTCTGTGTGGGCGTATACATACATATAAAATAGACTCAGGAATATCAGCTGGCAAACTGATATAAACTAACAGTTATGTATTAATGAACAGCATTATCAGTAGTGTGCCAACTTTTTGGGCGCAAGGCCCATGATTTCACGTGGTAATATTGTTTCTACCAGACCTTGACCTGTTTATTAGTGTGCCCTGTGTGTGGCGTATGCACTAAGAAGTTCTCTCATCTGTAACAGTAGTTAGCCCTGTGTGGGCGGAGCTTCCATTTAGAACCCAGTTCAGCCTAAGTGAGTCGACGGTAAAATATTTCAAGCCTTATTGACACCTGCATTGCTTACAGACAGTTTGGTGTCGCTCGTGACCTGTAATCAGTGACACGGTGATGTGTCTAATGTATACATACTTCCTTATGACATATTTGCAGCAGTCAAGTTTCCTTTTTAATGCTGTGTCAAGTACCAGAGGTGACAGTTAACGACGAGTTTAGTAGCTGTTCCTGTATCTTTCAACAAGGGAGTGTGCTTATGGTGTGTTGTCTGATGCTCATCAGTGGTAACAGAGAAAGAACAAGACTGATTTCTACTTACAAGATAAGTGGTTTTTTGTGTGAAAACTGTGTCTCTGTATGATGTTGTCAAGCCTTCCAGTTATCATTATTTATTCTATTGAGTATTTCATGTTGATAGCGTATTATTGTGAGATTTGATGCATAATTGATTGATGGCTATGTAACATAATCTTATTAGAATTATAAGTGGTTTATAAATTTTGTACCCTCAGTGTTTGAATCACCATGGATTTTGATGATGATCCAGAGGATATGAGGCCTATGCTAGAGTATTTAGCTAATGAAGCTGAATATGGTGAGGAATTAAAAGGCCCAGCACTTGATAGATACGTGCTGGATGGTTTTTTGTTTAATGCAGTAGCAGCCATAAAGTTTTTTTACTGACAATAACCCTCATTCAAATCCTGAAATGATCATGGCTAGAGATTTGGCAAAGTTATTAGAATGCCTACGTCCGATGGTGTACAATTATACTCGGGCTAGACACAATTATATGCATAAGGTTATACACAATATAATCGTGCAATGACATGCAGGATGATAACAAAAAGGAATTAGAAGAGAAGGAGCGGATGAAGGACAACAAGCGAATTGCCCTACAACAAAGAGAAAATTTTTTGCAGGATACTGCTGAAAAAAATAAACTACAAGAAACAGTGTCTAAACTCACAAGTGATTGGCATAAATCAAACTTGGAGCTTTCTAGTATGAAAACAGCATTAGACTCTGAATGCAGTAAAGTTAAAAACTTAAAAGGTCAGATAGGATATAAGAATGGCGAGATTAGTAATCTCAAGCAGGAGATTGAAAATAAGAGAAAAATGTATGAGAAGTTAAAGATTGATAGCAATGTACGTGAGAAGAATTATATAGAAATGCTTCATGATGTGTTGGATGATAACGATATTCTCAGTCACCAACTGAAGGAAAAGAATAACGTATCTCCCAAAAAGATTAATGAGTTGAAGGCACAAGTTGTTAAAGTTGAGGGGCTTCAGGCTCAGGAGGCCCTACTTCAGCCACAGATAGAAGAGGTGCAAAAGAAGAGATTAATGAAATTGAAACCACAGAGGAGAACAAATAAAGAAAAGGATGATAGGAAGAGATTAGAAGAGTTAATGGTGCAGAGAAAGAAAATGGTTAAGATTGAGAAGTTACTAACAGAAGAGAGATGCAAAGTTATGACACGTGATAACTTAAATAAAAAGCTAAGGCAAGAGATCTCTCTTAATATTGCTGAAATGACTGAACTAAGAACAAGAGTGAATGGTTTAGTCGATGTTATTGTAGGCATCAAAGGTTTGTCTACTGTCAATGTTGACAATAGTAGACAGAAGGTTTTTTATCAACAATTAAGACAAGCAAGAAGTCAGCCCTATACACTTTTTGCGAATACGAAAATCGAACATGATGGACGTAAATCCGGGCGTGGCAAATACAATTTCCCACGTACGGAAGACGCTGCGTCGAAGATCAATGACTATTGGCGTCAGACCAGCAAAGATACTTCATACGTAACATCCAGTTCTGGTAATAAATATAACACACATTATGTTGGTAACCATAAGAATTTGATCAGTTCCACAGCTTGTCATACCCAATATAGGCAGTGTGATACAGCAAATAAGCATGTTACCACAGAAAAGAATAACAACAGTTTTGGTAAAAGAAATAACCATAATGTTAGACAGTACCAGGGAAGCCCATTAAATGGTAGTTTTTCCTCTCGAAGAAACCAGAGACAGTCTAACAGATCTCAAAATTTTGATTCTGAAGAGTTGAGAAATTATGGTAGGAATAATTACATTAAAGATTACCAATCTGATAATAATTGTTCTAGGAGTCAACAAGATTCATTTACCAGATATTTCTATCCTAGAGGAGATGTTAAGCATAACAATGCTAACTACAGTTCTAGGCAGAACAAATGGAATAATAAGGGGAATAGTAATAGAGATAGTAACTCTCTAAATATTACTACGCATAATCAGGTTAACTGGGTGCAACAAAATCCCAAAGTCATTGGTAGTAAATAAAGTAACAGTAACTAGTGATGTCTCAAGTACGGTACTACTGCTGTTATGTTTTTGGATTACGAGAGAGTATCTCGTTGTTGTGAGTGTAATTTTGTTTCAGCTCGGCTGTGTCGACCGTCATTTTCGGTCAGGTTGACCCAAGCCTCCTGGGTTGTATACTATGTGATGAAGGAAGAGTTGGTGACATCATATAGAAACCAGATGTTTTCATAACCTCGGTTTAGGTAATTGTCTAGTTAACCTATCCGTTTTTCATTATAATCTTACATTTGATTAAAATGGAGATTTTCATTTGTATTTTTCAACAGTAGCAGCTATGCGATAAAGGTCAGCGTGCCTGTTTTTCATTACTTGTGAGAGAAATATTTGTCACCTTACGACCGTGTGCTCAATCAAGCGTAACCCAGCCAACATGTTGACCTAGTATTATTTGATGTTACTCCATGCGGTTGATAAGATACCATCAAGGAAACCGGAGTTCTGATTTATTTATTTTTTTTTCTTTAGGAATTGATTCAAGATTGCTACAATGTTTCTTATACTTGATTTTTTTTAAAGATAATGTATTAGTCTATTGTATAGATGGTGCATTGTATGTTGATGTATTAGATATTGAGTATGTTCATATTTATACACTATTTCAACATCATGTTCATGATTGTATTGTGGATAAACATTGTACGTATTATCATTGCGATGAATTGTAACATTTCATTTTGTAGTGACTTGTCTTTGATTGTTATTGTTTGTTGATGAAATTATGGATTTTTGGTATTTACATACATTAGTCAGAAGACTATTCCACTTAGACCATATTATGTTTGACAATATGTGATTTGTTGTGAAGTTTGATACATCAAAACATTGATATGATTTTGCAGAACTAATTGTTAGAATAGTTTTATACATAATGAGATTGCCAGCCCTAAGCACAAACTCATTAGTTATGAATATGCGTTAGTCGCTTTCAGAGAGTTTTTTGGTTACTAAATTTGTTTTTTCTTTTTCGTATCTGACTTCATGTTTAGTTAATATATTACCTTATACAAAGGTTATATGAAGTAATTGTTGTGTTGTGAAATGTTATTTTGGAACTAAATTATATATGTAGAATTGTCAGAGATAGCAGATACTATTGTTTGTTTGAAGAATTTAGTAGTCTGACTTAAACACTTGTTCATGAGAAATAATGTTATGTTTATATTTGCAAGTTGGTATGATGTTAATAGTGTGGTTTTTGTAGGTGCTCATTTGTGTCTACTTAGAGATGGGAATTTTTTTTAATGTCTCACAATTTGTTAAAGCTCGTTTCACTTTTGATTTATTAATTACAGGTTGAAACTTGTAAAACTTTAAAATACTATTTTTATTTAACTTAACGTTAAGAAACTTTTTTGTATTATAATTTTGAAAAATGTATTTGTTTTTCTTTGTGAAAGTATTGTATTTTTTATGTGTCCAGTGGTTAATTGTACACTAGGTGTAATAATATATTGATATTTCCACATTTAAAAAAAAAAAAAGAGAAAAAGATAATAATTTTTTTTTTCTGAGATTGTGATATTTTCTGTTTTACATATCGCACTTTTTTGTGTGATGCCTGTGATAATTCATTTTAGTTATGAATAAGTGTTGTAACTTGGCTAAATCATTTGTTATGCGTTATTTATTATAGCTTGCTTTTGTGTTATGGTATATTTACATATATTCTTTGTCTCATTATTGTACGATTTTCTGTCATGATTGTATGTGTTTTACAAAACATTGTTTGTTTAGATAGTTAGTGGGATGTATTACTACTTATTCTATACATTCATTTCTTGTAGTTTCTTCTTTCTTTTCGGATGATTCTTCGTTTCACTTCATTTCTTTTGAAGCAGTTTATACTTTTGTGATGCTTCTATGTTTCATCTAGGTGTCACTTAATTCTATTTGCATATTATTTACTTCTTACACTTCTTATACTTCCTTCCTTAGGATTGTTATGTTGATTATATGGTTTGGTATGAGGTAGCTATTTATGTCGGTTGTATCTAGTTTGATGTAAGGAATTGATTTACTTGATTGTTATCATATGGTATTATTGATTTCTTCCTATATTGATTTCATTGCTGATTTTCAGGGTTGATCATGCTTCTTTTGCTTGATCTTGTCTGTTACTTTCTATTTATTGTATACTACTTGGTCTACAGTGATCATAGTTAACTTTGTTGAAACTGATTATTTAGTGTACTTAGCAGATTATTGTGTATTGTTTGTTTTATTGTACACTTGCTTATACTTTTTGTCGATATATTATTATAACCTTAACATAAGGTAATTTTTGTATGAGTATTTTAGAGCTTAGCTGACCCCTCATTTTTCTTTGATGTAGTTCTTGTCAAAAAAATGATAAATCATTTTTTTCTCCGGAGGTGGTGGTAGTATGTTAAGGTCAAAAAGGGAAGTGATCCTTTGTATACGGGTTGGACAGAGTAAATTAAGGGTTACATTACTTGTAGACTTGATTAACGGTGAATTTGTTAAACAAATATATGATAGAAGTCAGAATGTACAGATAGCGTCGTGAGCGCTGTTCTGTATTGTAGAACTGTATATAGTTCTCACGGCTAGTCCGTGAAGGGACTGAGCTGTGTGAACAGCGAAGTCTCGTGACTGTTTAGCGGGAGATTTTGTGACCGCTGGCAGTCGGTCCTAGGTGTTGACGGAGTGAAGTCAACCCTGGTGTTTTGTCTAAGTGTGTGTTCCCGACCAGTGTTCGGTGAAGATGTTTAGTGTTTTTCACAATGTGTGTCTCGGTGGAGACTTTTTGCACAGGCCTGTATTTGAATATTCTTCCTGTATTGAATATTCTTCCATGTGTTAGATTATTTGAAGATGGTACGTACTATAATATTTATGACTGCAGTGGATGCAGCTTATGAGAGATTTTGTTATTGGGCACGTTCTATGAGAAGTGCACCACTAGTCTACAATTAGGCGCTATGAAGAGTCTGAGAGGTAAAGACATTACTTTGTAGGCCATAGACATTTTTGTAAAGGAGATTAGGCCATATATTTTGCCGGCTATATTACTGCAGACTGCTGTGTGCGCTGTCTTTCCTTTGAGGAATATTGTGGATGTGCATCTTCTATGGAAGTGCACCACTATGTTATTATTGAGGCTCTAAGAAGGGATAGCGATGACGATGATTATTCAACTGCCGGGGAGCAGCCTTTGTTGAGAAGGGGAGACGTAGTCTTTTGAGGAAAATCGTTATGGGCATTTTCTATGAGAAGTGCACCATTATGCTATTATGGAGCTATTATGAAGGCCAGGATTTTGTACAGGCCGTATTTGATATAACTGCAGTGTGAAGATTAATGGAGCTATTATGGAGCTATTATGAAGGCCAGGATTTTGTACAGGCCGTATTTGATATAACTGCAGTGTGAAGATTAATGGAGCTCTGTGGGGTGTTTTGACCTTATGAATTAACTTACCTGATGCTTTGTACTTTATGCTGTAATTTTCGTCTGTGTCATCGTGACTGTGTGTGTAGCGTTAATAAAACTGTTCATTAACTGTTACCAGTCGTTCTACGCTACATGGCTTCTATGTGTGTTGCTGTGACGAACGAATGCACCAATACACACTCACTTTGAACAGTCCAGGCAGTGACAGTAATAACATATTTTATACTTTATCAGTACGTAACAGCCCCGCTTCCATAATTAGCCCAGCTTCCATCATTAGACCAGCTTCTATCATTAGACGAGCTTCCACCACAAGCCCCGTCATAAGCTCAGATTCTACATCTCATGAAAAGAGAGGAAAGCAAATAAGTCCCTGAAAAGCTAGGAATTAAATCATAAATGATGAACAAGACAAGACATAAGTTAAACAGATAACATAATTTGGTCTTATAAAAATACTTAATACCTTTGCTGAAAACCACATTGGAAGGAAAATTTGAAAGCAAGCATTCAAGAGGAATACATAACTATAAAAGGGAAGATCACATCAAGAGATGGACAGGAAAGATTCTATCAAAAAGTATCACCAAGAAACAAAAAAAAAGAAGACATTGGAGATCCATTGCAGCTAACCTTTGATATGAAGATGGCAGTAGATCTGATCTGGTCTGATAAAAATCTTTGCTTAGAATACACAGTATTTTAAACTATCTTAAAGAAGCCCACAGAAGTTTGAGATATCTTTTGATGTTTACTACTCTAACAACAGTGAATGAACATATTTAACAAAACAAGAATGTAATCAAACAAAACCAAATTGTTTATTTGAACTGTAGCTGGTTTACTGTTACTGCACATACAATCCTAACAGGCAATACAGATTTAAAAAAAACTGTATTATAACTGTTGTGTACGTGTCCCTAGACATGATAACAATGAATCATTCTTCTTCTTCGATCCTTAACCACCGACCGTCAAAGCAGTCAGTAGCCATCACGCCTAGTGGCGTCTCGTAGGGCAACAACAAGTTGATTCCACTTTGCACGGTCGGCCATCCTTCGTACAGTCCCCCAACTCTGGTTCATTCTTTGCATCTCAGCCTTCACAGTCCTCCGCCAAGTTGTTTTTGGTCGGCCTCTCTTTCGCTTTCCTTCAGGGGTCCAAAGCATAGCTGTTCTTGTGATGGCATCGAGGTCTCTTCTGAGGACATGACCAACCCAGCTCCAGCGTCTGCCAGCTATGAATCATAATGGTGTATTAATTAATCGAACAAAAACTGGAGGAAAATTATGATGATTACAAGCCTGATAAGCAACAATGAACAGAATACACATTGTTTCTGTTAATAACATTTTTTTTATAAAAAGCCTTTATGCCACTTGTTAATTTAATTCAGAAAATAATCACTCTGGAAAATGATTAGATGCTACAGAAATGACAAAAGTTCATAAACAAAGTAAGGAAAACATCATAAAATCAAAAACTTTCACTCCCTGTGGAACACTGGTCCTCGACCAAAACATGCCAAAGAGATACAAGATATGGAATTATATGTGTACATAAGCAGCAATATGGACAAAGTTGGAGGAACAGATAATGATAAAATAAGATTACAAAAGGTAAGAGAAGCGTTCATTGGGAAATACTTGGAAATGAAATTAAACAAAAATAAAAATTTTCAACTCAAATGTCAAGGCTGATCTACTGTATGGGTCTGAAATATGTAGAATAAAAACTAACACTAATAAAATACTAGCTTTTATAAATTGCTGCTTTCATAGAATAGAAGAATTGAAATTGTTTGACAAGATCTCCAATGTGGAACTGATGGAACGAAATCAAGCAAATACCAGTACAGCACATACATGCCAACTAGTACGGGTTACCCATTGTCACGGCACTTTTTCGCAGTGCATCTGAAAAATCAGACTGGTCACATTGCAGTGGGCAACACTGATTTAACTAAACCGTTAAGTCATGTGACTAGCGGAAACCGGGAAAATATTAGGCGCGAAGTTAGGTAGTCAGTTCTAGCCAGTGTTCCAGTGAGGATGTATGACACATTTTTCCCTTGCCAGCAATCTTGCTGTGTAGTGCAAGCCATGGACTTATTGTATAAGTGCTTGCTTTATTTCGGTCTGAGTGGAGTATGACGTGTAATTCTAGATTTGTGTAGTATCTAGTGGGCATTTTCTACAGGATACTACCTCTTCTGATTACTTATGGTGAATCCAGATTGGATGAGCCATACTCGTTCAAATTGGTCAACTATTAATGATCTGGTCATGGACTTGAGACATGATGGGTTCACAGCAAAAGTCATAGCTGTGGAGGTAGGTGCAAAAAGTATAGTGGCTGCCTCAGTATATGATCTACTGAAACTATTGGGTGTGAAAGGACAGTCAAGAACAAGGGCACTTAAAATGCTCTGCGAAACTGTGGAATTAGTAACATGTTGACTGTCGTGCAACCACAACGGGTTATGGAATTCAGTACGCCCTGCAGTAATTTATATACAACATGATAGTTACTTTCACAACTGACTCCAGTGGGATAAAATCAGGAGTGAAGTTGAAACTAAACAGAAGTGTGTTCAATTCCCAGTGCAGGATGGAAAGCCTCCTGTTGAATGCTGACACTTGAGAGTTATGAATCTAGTGTCTCCCCCCCCCACCCCCTTTTTTCCCCCAAATTGTAAACATACTTGACCAACGGGGGAATACTTCAGATGATCAGATTGCCTCCTGGTGTTACGCTCTATAGCAAGTTTTCTATCTTATCATATATGTAAAGATTTTTATTAAATGTGTTCAATATAAACAAGACAAAAGCAGTAAACAAGAACTTATGCAAAAGCATGGGCGAAACAAGTGCTCTTTCTTTTCTCAGGGAACAAAATAGTCATTGTATGGTTTCTTTCTGTCTTTGTATGGTTTGTTTTATAATAGGTTTTTCATCTACGGGAGTTGGCATGTATGGTCAGAGCAGGTGAGAAGATGGTTGTGTCGGAAGGAACAAAAACAAAAAAACACGGAGAAAGGAACTGAAGAAAGACACAAAGAAGATATAGAAAGACCTTGAATGGATAGCTGTAGCGATTCCACTTTCTGTGGTAGCATTAAGACTTGAATTACATGTTGAAGGTGAATTTTGGCGAGGTCCCTTCTTTAACATTTGATAAGGCATGCAGAGATGCCGGTAACAGTTTCACATTCAGCCTTCTTGCACAAACCCGATCTCCAACAATAAAGAAGTTGCAAAGGCCAGGTTGGACATTAGGATGACATAAGTTTAATCAGATTACAAGCTCCATTCAATTCATCAAATAGATATGTTTTAGACGATGGCATAACCTAGCCAGTCTTGAGCGTCGCTATTCAGTCTGCTAATTGACAAGATATTCTCAACATTTGTTGCAGAATTTATTTAACATGTGCGAACTCACGTACCTCAGAATACAGCATACACTTCTCTCAATATAAAGCTTTAACATCGACCCAACGCAGCATGTGAGTGATCTAAATGTAGAAACACTTTAGGACTCTGTAAAATTAACACATTCTAGGAGCTAAACAAATATGCGTCTGTCCACCTTGAAGAACACATAGAAAAGGCCTCGAATGCTCCTCGACTTCTGCCAAGCTGAGACCAGTTTGACTTCTGCTAAAACCAAACCAAAAGTCAATGATGTACTTCCGGGTAACCCGTGGATACCGTACATCAACAATATGGTATCAACAATTGATACCTATATGCTCAAGACCGACATGTTATGAGTTTTAATCATAACAACTGCACATGACAAGAAGGCTTGATGAGTTTTTGTTGAAAAAAAACTGAAAGGTAATGAACTGGATAGGACACACATTGAGGAAACCAGCTGACAGTATTACAAGGCACTCCTTATTCTAGAACCCACACAGTAAAAGAGAGGTGGGCTCAATAACATATACAGAAGAGAACTCACACAGAAACAAAAAACAGGACATGGGGAAAACATAACAATGGCATGAGAGATAAAGGTCTGGTGTGAACCTACTGATGATTGATTCTCCACGGGAAGCTAATATGGTATTGACGACATTTAGGTCATGTTTCTGAGTGGGAGTTAAGTGTTTGGGATTTTTGCTAGTAAGCACATTTAAAGTGATGAGATCGATTTTTTATTTGGGTGCTTTGTGTACGATATTTTTGGAATATAGGTCAACTGAGTTTGTGTTAGTTTTTTAAAAATAAAGAAACTGTTCAAATTTTCTTAGTAGTAGTTGGGGGAGAGAGATGGATGAGCTGAGCTCACATGTCAAGCAATTAGTTCGCGCATGAGCAACTTTACCGAGTTGTACTGAGAAACTATAATCTCGGGCATTATGTATCTGGCAGAGCTTCAAGACGGGGATAGTCTCGCTAGTGTGACCAGAGTGTTTTTCTCGAAGGGAAGAGTTTCAATATATTATTCAAATGCCATGGATTACATCGGCTATTACTATTTATGACGAATTGCTATTTACGCCACCAATTCCCTATGGATTTTTCTGCTATTTCAAAGTATGATGAGTTGCCGGTAATGCGCTCAATTTATCTATGGATTTACTTACTATGATACCTTGTGATTTGCTGTGAACTGTTATCCATGATGTCAACGTTTTATGATGAGTTGCCGGTGTTGCATTCAATTTATTTATGGATTTACTTACTATGATACCTTGTGATTTGCTGTGATCTGTCGTCCATGATGTCAACGTTACTGTGTCAAATAAACTGTGTATAAGTTAAAACTAGTTGGTCTATTTCCTTACCCAGCGTTACTGTGGTGTGGGTGATTACAGAATGTAAACAAACCTAAAGAATTCATGACATTCGCATATAGATATTTATACAACTGTCGGCCACTACAGTAAGCCCGACCTTACTGACATCATCCTTGTCAGTGGTACTACAGCACAACACCCATCACAAACATTCAACAACAACAGAAACAGCTTGCAACGAATATTCTACACAGTAACAGAAGTGGTGTCTCCAGTGATATGGGGTGTGATACGAAGTACGGATGTTGGATTTAACAGAAGGATATCATCTAACAGAAGTTCAACGGCATTCAACAGAACATCCACTAACATAATTGTTTGTGGTGTACAAGTCAAGATACACAGTGTTGCCAGTGCGAGTTTTCGTGAACAAGCTTCAACTAGACGTCAAATGTTACGTTTCAAGATTTATAAACGAGGAGTTCCAGTACCTATCAACGTTGGACTGCAACGTACAGTGTAACACCCGATGCCCATCGTTGTCGTTAAGGCCGAGAATTCTTTTGCAGATAAGTGGTTTTTGTATGTGCACCCAGTTTTCATTCAGGGCCTACGTAAGCGTTCTTTAGGGACACTCTTGCAGATTTCCCGCGGTGGAAATTCCAGCATTTTTACTGAAGGATTTTCAGTCCAGTGTGTTTGGTGATCTGTGACACCATTGTTTAGGTGTGGCGAACTGTTTTATTGTCGTTATTGTGCTAGTTTTTCTCTGTGCCTTAGTTTCTTGATTAATTTGTTTGTGATTGTCATTCTCAATCTTGCTATCATTTATTTCTATACAAATTTTTTATTTATACACTGTGCTGTTGCTTGTCTTGTCACTACTCTCGCAGTGTCATTGCATTCTTTTCAATATTTTTTCATTAGTTCTGCTTTCTTGTTTATTTGATTCTGCGAACGTTATCATTTGTCTTGGGTATTTCGTCTTGGTTTTTGTCATTTTCCGTACTTCATCATGCGTTTCTTGTCATAATTATAGGCTATATTTTATACACGACTTAATGATTTGGGAGCCTCGCTGGTGTAATGGCTACAACGTTGTACTGGCGACCAAGTTTTCATGGTTCAAATCCGGATGTCGACGTTTGAAATAATGTTTACGACCGGAAATTTTACTGAATAACCTGAACGGCTCCTGCACATAAATCCTGTGTGGATGGGAAGGAGCGAAGCTCCTGACCGGGTTGGAAGGAAAGTCCACTGACCCCCAGCCTCGCAATGACATGTCATTGGGCCAAAAGAGCTGGAAAGCTCGAGTGCCGCTGGTTAAAAAAAAATTATTGATTCATAATTATATGCTATGTTTGTATACAAGTTCTATGAGCAAGGACTTGCTGCCCATTAAGTAGGGATAAAGTTAATTTCTTACAAAATATCCTACATAAGTTAACTACTTATAAAATTAGGCATAATATCTAGTTTAGACTATTTCATCAAGCAAGGGAAGGCGCTTGGTATGGAGCCTGAAGAGTTAAAACTTTTCGCAACCGTTGAGTATGCAAAAGTACAGGAAGCTGAAGATAAAAAACTTCAAATGGAAACTGAAAAATATAAACTTCAAATGGAAGAAAAGAAACTTCAAATGGAAGAAAAGAAACTTCAAGTGGAAGCAGAAAAATATAAACTTCAAATGGAAACTACCGAGAACGAAAACCGTAGACTTCACGAGCAGAAGTTGTTCTCTATGGAAGGGAAACCCTGTAAACTGCCCATGGTGGACTTCCGGTGTCATGTATTGCGGTTCGCACTAATGAATTGTCATTGAAACATCATCTTTGGTGATGTGTAGATGACAGTGAGGATAGTGTTATTCGCTTGCATGGCTAGGCGGAGTTGTCGCACGGAAGGTCCAGGGTTCAAATCCTGTGTAAGCCACTCATGTCTGTTGTTTTTCTGTTGTCTAGTGTTCTACTTCTTTATTTCCTACGAGTGCCTGATAACATACCTTAATATTTGTCTCATATTAATTTACTGTTTACAGGGCTCGGATTTCCCTTCCTTATGTGTTATAAATGTTTATACAATACCAAACCTACCCTCTGTCCTGTTCTTACTGTTCTAAGTCTACTATCATTTACTGGACACAGTATTAAGGTCCTTGTCTTGTTGGACTGGCCTATACTGCATGATAGGGAAATAACAGACGTGATTGCGTCATTAATAGGCTAAACTGCCCATGGTGGACTTCCGGTGTCATGTATTGCAGTTCGCACTAATGACCTGTCATTGAAACATCAATTTTGGTGATGCATAGATGGCAGTGAGGATAGTGTGATTCGCTTGCATGGCTAGGCGGCGTTGTCACACGGAAGGTCCATGGTTCAAATCCTGGGTAAGCCACTCATGTCTGTTGTTTAGAGTTCTACTTCTTTATTTCCTACGAGTGCCTGATAACATACCTTTATATTTGTCTCATATTAATTTACTGTTCTCTATGGAACTTGAGAAAATGAAGGTAATGAATGAAAATAATACACACAATGCTACGGACACTCAAACAACTTCACATAGGACCAATTCTAATTTCTATAAGATCAGATTGCCTCCTTTTAGACCTATCTCCCATGACGTCTTATTCTATCTGAATAGATTTGAACTCACATGTGAGTCTCACAAAATAGATAAGTCGGAATACTGTACACGACTTATGGAACTACTTTCAGGTGAAGCTATGACAGCTGTAAGTATGTTGGAAGGACCTGATAAGAATAGCTACGATACTGTCAGAGCTGTGTTATTAAAAAAATACCAACTTGATGAAGACGGTTATCGTCTCCGCTTTAAATCTCTATTGCCGGAGACTGGAAAAGATTTTTTCAGAATTTATAGTAAATATTCGTCTTACGTTCTCACGTTGGGTTGAGCTCTCAAGGATTGAACACACTTATGAATCCCTCATGGATTTATTGCTTCATGATAAAGTCATGTCGTCAGTTTACACTTCTTTTCTTTCCTTTCTACATGAGCGAAAGCCTACAAACTTGAACGATATGGAACAATATTGTCGCCAATACGTAACGGCACACCCAAATGTAATTGTTGGCCACTCTCAAGTCAGAGAAGGTTTACCCGTGGCTTCGGCAATACCATATGGTTCTAATTTTCACCGTAGATCACAAAGTGTTGATCGCAATTTTGGTAAGGGAGATTATCGTGATTTTAGACAGTACAAGGGAATCCATCACGTAGTAATTCTCCTTCTCCAAGAAACTGGAGACAATTTAATGGACCTCAGCATTTTGGTTCCACCAATTCTGGAAATTATGGAAGGGATAACTACATTAGGGATTATCAACCTTACAGTAATTTTTCTCGAAGGCAACAAAATTCATCTAATAGATATTTTGATCCAAGAGGAAATAGTAATCGCAACAATGCTAACTGGGGTTCAAATCAGAATAATGATTCCAATAGAGGAAATAACAATGGTCCCAATAGAGATAATAGTTATGATCGATCTCAATATGGTGGTAGATCTCAAAATGATAGATCACATTGCCATGTTAACCCTGCTCAACAGGAGCCTCAGGTTATTGTTAATCATGATAACAATAATAACAATGTCTCTAATGCTACTGCTTGTTCTGCTTTCAATCGAGCATCTCAGTGTCCTGAGTGCACAACTTTATTCCAGCCTACAGCGGTGACTACCTTGAGTTGTGGTCATCCTCTACCTACTCTTCCGACTATTTCAGCCTTTTCTGCACATGATGAATCAGGCTCTTTAACACTACACAAGGGTTTTGTGAATAGAAATCCCATCTCAGTACTCTTTGATTCACTACTGTTGGGATTAGACAGTCTCTAGTTCATCCATCTTGCGCAACAGGTAACATGGTGAAATGTGTGACATTCGGTGGGACAGTTGAGACTTTTCCGACTGCCATAGTCCACATTGCCACACCGTTTTTCACTGGTTATATACACGCATGTATGCTCAGAGCGCCTGTCGCCGACCTTACTGTCGGACAGATACATGGTATAAAGGTGTGTACACCGGTACAAATTGCTGCTTGGGAACGGCAACATAACCTTACTGCCTCCACACTAACGACTATGCCAAAATCTTATCACCAGGTACATTCTGCTAACGTGAAACAATCTTCTAATTCTTGCAGTATTGATGATACGATTGTTCATCATACCAATTTTGGTACTTCTTTTAGCCCAGTTCGACATACCTCAGTACGTCGTTACTCTAACTTTGATTCTTCATGTACTATTATAGAAAAAGATCCTTCGGTTTTGTCTGACACACACACTAACTTTATTGCTACGACTGAATCTACATTCAGTCACGTTGATTGCAACTTCTTTTCTGCTATGACTAGTGTTTTCTTTGCTACATGTACGGACTTGGTTGTTAGTACATATCTATATCTTATGAGTTTCTTTACCTTTCTTATTGGGCCGGTTAGCTCAGTATCTTCGTGTTTTTCGACTTTTTGTCGCACGTTCTGCTTTCCTTTTAAACTTCGACGTAGGTCCAAGTTTACTACTGTCTGGTTTTACATCATTATTGTATATTTCTTGCTTTTTTCTTTGCCCAGTACACAGGCTATGACTTCACTTCAGCCTTTGAGATATATGCCTTTGTCAACTGCATTTACTTTGTCTTGTGCAAAATCTCAGATTGTCAGCCATCATTACACTCTTGGTCATCGTTACACTCAACATGACGTGGGTATCATTTGTATATTCATGACTTTTCCGTACGTCATTACACGCTACTAATTTTCTCAGACACTTTTATCGCCCTATATTATTGATAATTTCAATTCAGTCTGTGCTTCTTTCACTGCTACCCTTTCTCGTTTATCGGAGGAAAATTCGACTAACATCATACAGTGGTCATAAGTTTGCACGGCCACATCCGGTAGGTTAAATTTAAAGTTAACTTTTTTTCTCTAATAATATCCTACCGTTACCAAACAGAAATTTTCATTTGATTATTCGCAGGAACAGTTCTCGATGGGAATCAGAGCTGTTTTGTTACATGATTATGCAGTTACTCAACAACCTGTTCTACGTGTCGCCTTGCACCAGTTTGACTGTACCATTCAAGCCATTCGGAATTTTGACTCCGCAGTGGATGATTTTGTCTCAACACGCTCATAAGACTTTCCAAGTCCGCTGGAGCTTTGATATTGTACATAACTAATTGAGGACATTGTGTTCTTTGACTTTCATGTGACACGTTATTAGAATATTATTCATACACAACAGTGTGTTGATGAACTATGAACGAGTGACAATTGTATTGACTATAGTATTTTAACTTAACGTATCATTACGATACATTTCGGTATTGAACATTGAGAAAATGTGTTTTTTTCTGACATTGTTATTTATTTTCATTACCTAGCAATTAGTTGTGCGCCAGTAGTAACTGTTTATACACAGTATTAGTTTCTGCTTTCTATTATAAGCTCATTATTAGTGATTAATAAGTTAATTAACTTGTTTCTCTTGCCTATTATGCTCTATTTAGATTGTAGCTCGACCTGAACATCGAGGAAAACTGGCTCATAAACAATATCATGTCCTGGAAACTGAAATATTTTGGCCACATTAAACGCCATAGTGGCTTAGCGAGAGCAGTGATGAAGGGTATGGTACCTGGAAGGCGAGGTAGGGGCCGACCAAGACGACGGTGGACACAGGACATTGAAGACACCTTGAACATGACATTGGAGGAGGCAGGAGGGCTGGATAGAGATCGAGAATCTTTCAGGCAGGCTGTGATGAGAGTGACGTTCTGCAAAGGACATGCTGTTTTGCCATACTTGTATTTATTTACACACAATCCGTTGGTTAATTTAAATTGTTACCATGTTGTATCATTGCTTTCTTTCACTACACACATTTCATTGCTGGTCATTCTTCATTTCATTTAATATTCTCTTGTCACTTATTGGTTCATAGTTAGTTTATACTTAATATACTTCATCTTTGTTTAAATTTGATGTTTGATCCTCTTTGCATACTTCATCTTCATACTCTGCACATATTTCCATCCCTCTATTGTTGGTTTATTGATATGACTTAACATAGTGTAATTCTTTGTTTTAGATATTCGAATTTGATCGACCTCACATTTTTGTTCGATGTAATTTAAAAAAAAAAATAAGTGATATCATTTTTTTTTCCCAGGGGTCGGTGTAATCTGTTAAGTCATGTTTCTGAGTGGGAGTTAAGTGTTTGGGATTATTATGTACGGGGCTGATTTTTGCTAGTAAGCACGTTTAAAGTGATGAGATCGATTTTTTATTTGGGTGCTTTGTGTACGATATTTTTGGAACATAGCTCAACTGAGTATGTGTTAGTTTTTTAAAAATAAAGAAACTGTTCAAATTTTCTTAGTAGTAGTTGGGGGAGAGAGACGGATGAGCTGAGCTCATATGTCAAGCAATTAGTTCGTGCATGAGCGACTTTACCGAGTTGTACTGAGAAACTATAATCTCGGGCATTATGTATCTGGCAGAGCTTCAAGAAGGGGATAATCTCGCTAGTGTGACCAGAGTGTTTTTCTTGAAGGGAAGAGTTTCAATATATTATTCAAATGCCATGAATTACATCGGCTATTACTATTTATGACGAATTGCTATTTACGCAAGCAATTCCCTATGGATTTTTCTGCTATTTCAATGTATGATGAGTTGCCGGTGTTGCGCTCTATTTATTTATGGATTTACTTACTATGATACCTTGTGATTTGCTGTGAACTGTTATCCATGATGTCAACGTTTTATGATGAGTTGCCGGTGTTGCATTCAATTTATCTATGGATTTGGGAGCCTCGCTGGTGTAATGGCTTCGGCGTTGTACTGGCGACCAGGTGTTCATGGTTCAAACCCGGGCGTCGGCGTTTGAAGAAATGTTTACGGCTGGAAATTTGACTGAATAGCCTGAACGGCTCCTGTGATAAACCCTCTGTGGATGGGAAGGAGCGAAGCTCCTGACCGGGTTGGAAGGAAAGTCCTCAGGTTCCCCAGCCTCGCAATGACATGTCATTGGGCCGAAGGGCTGAAAGCCCAAGTGCCGCTGGTTAAGAAAAAAAAAAAAAAAAAAAATCTATGGATTTACTTACTATGATACCTTGTGATTTGCAGTGATCTGTCGTCCATGATGTCAACGTTACTGTGTCAAATAAACTGTGTATAAGTTAAAACTAGTTGGTCTATTTCCTTACCCAACGTTACTGTGGTGTGGGTGATTACAGAATGTAAACAAACCTAAAGAACTCATGACATTCGCATATAGATATTTATACAACTGTCGGCCACTACAGTAAGCCCGACCTTACTGACATCGTCCTTGTCAGTGGTAATACACCACAACACCCATCACAAACATTCAACAACAACATAAACAGCTTGCAACGAATATTCTACACAGTATCAACGACAATGAAAATAACATAGGCTATAGATAGCTTGTGATATAGACAAATCTGAACAGCCAACTGGGAATATCTTTAACAAACAATACTATTTAAATCAAATAAAACTAAAGTTTATTTAAACTACAGCTGGTTTACTGTTAGCTCACATAAAATCCAAACAGGCAATATAAAACTTTATTACACCTGTCTTATGTGTCCCTGGACAGATTATGACAGTGTATTAATTCAACAAAAGCTAATAACAGGGTTCATAGCAAATTTCTTCAAGCATTTTCCAGGCTTTTTCCAGGTTTTTCCAGGTCCAGCACGTGATTTTCAAGGATGGGAAACTCTAATATTTTCCTCATCTAATTTTCTCAGATATAATTATCACTTTGCTGACCAGCAATCCGGAGCATTACCGTCTCCCATTACCAAGGATGTTTGCAGATTTCTTTAAAAAGAACATTTTTTTTTTTTAAATTCATAAAAGATTGAAAAACAGACATCTTTTCCCAGTTTTTAGCGAATTTGTTCAACGTCAGCGCAATAAAATGTTAGTGACATGGATGTCAATGAATAAAATAAGCTTGATTGACATATTGATTTAATGATTAACGTATATCAACATAAAAGGCTAATAAAATTGTGAATAAAATGCAAAAAAAAACTATTTTTCGTGTTTGTCTTTTTTGAATGTATTCTGCGTCTGTGGCATGACAATGAGCGTTTGTAAATGTTTGAGTAGCTACGTACCTCTAGTTGGAGTCTGAGCTGCTTCCTTTATTAACTGGGATTGAAGTTGTAGCTGTAGGCCTCTGCAAGAGTCTTTGTCTGGATCGTTGATAATCCTTGACTGTGTGGTATAACTTGAAGCAGAATATCAGGCATAGAGGTACATTGCAATCTGGGCAGTACATGCAAGTCTGGCTTCTGTTCCCTGCAGCCTTACACACTTTACAGTCTGGTTTGTACCTTGTCCTTTCATATTTATCAATGAAGTGGTGCTCAGTAAGTCGTGTTGTTGTGACCTGTGGTTTTGAAGGTGTCACATTACGTCGAAGAATAGCAGGTTCAATAAGAGTCATACTGACATCCTGATCTTTGCTTTGATCTTTTTTTGTAGAGTTGGCAGTGTTGTAGGTTATGTGCCCATTGACCAGGGCAGTTTCAACTAAGAAATGATATAAAAATAGGATATGTGTGGGTAGGGGTAGCTTGCACCTAGTTGGCTGAAGTAGTCGACACCTCCCATACTTTTGCTGTATTTTTCTGCAAGCAAAGGCTTCTGAATTGTTCTGCCCTAAAGAATTTGTCTTTCTGTCTTGTTTATATTATCATTGGAGTGAACAGTAGATATAAGGTTAAATCTTTTCATATCATGCCAGGTGACTGTCGGCATGCCTTATCTTCTGTCGCACAAAACACAGGATGATTTGTCTTTTTCAATTTGAGTTGTTTTTTCTTCAATGCTACAGGAAAATGCTTCCTATTTTCAGCTACTGTTCCAAATGCACCAATCTGAATTTCAGGTCTTGAAATAAAGCTGAAGGCTGAATAAAAACTACCACAGAAGAGAATATGTCCCTTGTTGCGTATGAAATTTGAATTAAAACTATGGTGACTTTTCACTGAAAAAAGAGTCCAAATAATCTCAGCTCTGAGAGTTTCTTCCTTGGTCACAAATGATGTCACATCTGTAGGTCTCCTAATAGTGTTAGATGTTTTTGACGTGTCCGAGGGAATAGTGTTAGATAGTTTTGATGTTTCTGAGGGAAAAACTGCTCCTTAGGGTTGTGTCTTCTTTTCTGTTTAAAAAAAAAAAAAAAAATGGAACACACAAATAACTTATAAGTAGGCCTAAGCTATGTATATTTACCAAGTCAAAGTTCTAAACGCATGAATAATATAGTCAAACAATATTTAACTAGAACAAAAGTTAATATATAGTAATTGGGAGGGTGAAGGTATGATGATATCCTTATAACACTTATGATAAGTGAAAATCTATTAAATATCTAACTGGAAACATCAGGCCTTTACACACACACACCCCCCCTCCCCATCTTTACTATTTTTGTTTGATTTTTTTTGTTGGGGTTTGTTTTGTTTTATCGTTTCTGTTTGTTTCGATTAAAAAAAAAATTTTTTTAAATTATTTTTAAAATTTTAAATAACATAGGTCTATGCACAAAATTGGTAATTTTCATTTATCCTAATTACAGTGATTTGACAGATGTGACGCCACTTTCATGTATCGGCGGTTATTCATGTTATCTGGAATTGAAAACATGTAGGCCTAGGCATATCCTAATTATAACCCTGCAGAGCAGAACGGGATATGTCTCTTCATCATAAATATAATGAAAAAAGCATTCAAAATATATTTATTTCCCAAAAATGTGGTGAAATGAACAGTGGGACACGTCTGATAACAGAGTAGGCTATAGGATATGGAATCGCCATCAATTTCTATTCTTGACCATCTCAAACTGTGTCAAACATATTCTCGTAAGCAGTTGTAAACCAAGAAATTTCATTCAAACACTAATTTTGGCCATGGTTAAAAATAACTGTAAATAGGCCTACATTGTAAATTACGGCCGCAAGTACAGTAGGCCTATCTATAAACCGCACTTAGCCTATGTAAATATGTTTTATAAATGAATTTATTACTTACCTCAGTTGAAATGAACGATTTAATACAACATGAATGCGTAGAGACAAGTTCTTGGTGTTGTTGTTGTTTTTTTTTTTTTTTTTAAGTTTTGGCGAGGCGCGTTCCGTTCAACCTAGTCGGTTATATTAGGGCGCATATCCAAATATAAAAGGCCCTTAGGTCTGAGGTTATAAATACATTTTTTCCCAGTCGTGGGTTTTTGCTCCGCAGTGAATATGTGTAGTTATGTGTCCTTTCGTAGCAGTTAGGGTTAGGTTTAGTATTAGGGTTTGGATTTGGGTCGGATTGCGGGAAAAATTCAAGATGTTAGCCATTTTCCAGGACTTTTCAAGCGGGTCGCTAAACAAACCTGTAATAAGATTTTATGAGAACAATATTGTGGTGATTACAAGTCTGACTAGAGAGCCACGGTAGCATAGTGGTTAGTGCACTGGCTTCCTAGCGCAGTGGTCTATGGTTCAATCCCCAGATGAGGTGGGAAATTTTTAGACTACAAACGGCTCCTGGGTCGACTCAGCCCCAAATGGGTACCAGACAGCCGGCGTGATGCTGACCACATCACCCCTAGTGTGCCAACGGTAAAGAAAATATGGGCCTAACACCATATTCCCAATATGCCTCAATGGGCATGTAACGGGATCCTTTACCTTACAAGTCTGACTAGCAACAAAATTTAAAATGTACAACAATATTTCTGTTAAAATATCATCAATAAAACCAACAATGGCTTCTAATATGTTCTTTTAAATCTGAGTATAATAATTGCTAAGAATACTAAACAATAACTGATCATAATACAAAACAATGCGTTTTAAATTACATTAAGTTAATTAGCAAAAGCTGCAATTAACCTGTTAGATACAAGCCTGATTACCAACAATCTAACTGAACAAATGTATCATAACAAGAACAGATGACACCAAAAATATTGGCACAATAGTATCAGCATATATATATTAATATTTATCTGAATTATAGTTGGTTAATAAAAACAAATTCTTAACAGGCAATGTAGCCTGAAAACTGTTTTTTTTAATACTTACTTACTTAGTCGTTCCCCTTCTACCGTGAGGTGTAGAGGTTTGGAAGAGAGAGCGCCAGACCATTCTATCAGCTGTCTTCTTCCTGGCCTGGTTCCATTCTAGTCCTCGGTCCTTCAAAGATTGTCTAATGTTGTCCTCCCAGCGGACTCTGGGTTGTCCTGGAGGTCTGGATCCCTGGCTCTTTGTTTCCCATGCTTGTCGTGGTAGCCGATCTTCTCCCATTCTGCAGACATGGCCAAACTATCTCAGTTGGGACTGTTCTATTTGGGTCTGCAGCGGGTGGGATTTTAGGCCTTGACGTATCGTCTGGTTGCGGACCATGTCTCTTCTTGTTACTTCAACCACTTTCCTCAGATACCTCATTTCTGAGGTTTGGATCTGGCTTTTGTGGGTTGTAGTCATTGCCCACGACTCGCATCCAAATGTCAAGACCCTTTAGAATCAGTCCGGTTTTCTCTCTTGTATTGCTCGTAATCATAGTTTAAGACAAACAGGTGATTGGCCTGTTGTGCCTTTGCATGGTGGAGGGGC
Source organism: Oreohelix idahoensis (assembly GCA_024509875.1). Taxonomy (NCBI): domain Eukaryota; kingdom Metazoa; phylum Mollusca; class Gastropoda; order Stylommatophora; family Oreohelicidae; genus Oreohelix; species Oreohelix idahoensis. Next base: position 882,993 of record JAMPIV010013701.1, on the reverse strand, counting down.
TGCCTCCTTACGGCCTCCATGCAGGCCGCCCTCCTCCTTTTTCATCCGGGCTTGGGACCGGCATTGGCGGAGTTTTTTTAATACAACTACAAGAAACACTGGTTGTTTAAAACCAAGATTGTGAAAAAAAAACTACTCTTATGATGTAAATTTTGTTTTAGATCAGAATGAATCTGTTCCACTAGGCTACATTATCTAATTACTAAACAATCCATGGCTCATTCTATGCACACTGGTCATTATTTGTATGTATGTATGTATATATATTTATTTTTTGGTGCCATTTTTAAAACAGCAGCGTGGGCTAGCATTTGTGAACCACAGAATTTAAATATAACTGAAAAAGTTTCTCGGTCTGGGCATTGCCCACCATAACGCAATAAACCAAATAATCAAATAAAAGAGACGACCTGCAAGCTGAGGCAGCCAGAAATTAAGACCAGGTATCAGGGTTTATTGCAACAGCAGTGAGAAACATAGAACGATCAGATGACCTGAAACCCTCCTGGCTTGAATTCAAGAATGTCGTAAAAGCAGCTGTAGCAGAAGTTTGTGGTGAAATCCTACTTGGGAAGAAAGGACAGTTAAAGTGAAAATAAGAGAAAAGAAAAAAAGCATGGAAACAATACTCAGAAGCTAAAAACCTAGAAATGAAGAGAATATGTCAGAACAAACTGCTAGCAGCAAAACAGAAATCCTGAAAAGAATTTGGAGAATAGCTAGAAAAAAAAAAATGCTCAAGAAAACCAGAAATATTCTACAAGACCATAAAAACATGAGGAAGAAAAAACAGTGCCCTCTTAAATTTATAAAAGACAAACTGCTCACTGCCCCAAAGGAAGTAATGGGAAGAATAGTTCTCACAGCTCCTTGATGGTGAGGAAGGTCAAGCCTCAGAAATAATAAACACTATTACAGAGGAGGAAACCAATGGTGGTGAAGATGGCATCAAGATGGAAGAACTGAAGGCAGCACTGGAGAAAATCAAGATGGACAAAGCAGCAGGACAAGGTGGTATAACACCAGAAATGTTTAAGTACATGAGAGCAGCAGGCAACTTATTATTCCTGAGTGTCGTCTAGGCAGCATTGTGCTGCAAGATCATACCAAAGGATTGGGAGATTGCCATTATAATGCCTATGTTCAAAAAGGTGACAACAGACAATGTACAAATCATAGAGGCATATCTCTTCTTAGCATCCCTGGCAAAAATTACTCTATGATCTTGGAGCAAAGACTCCAATGTCTTGTTGAGCCACAAATGGATGAGGCCCAGTGTAGCTTCTGAGCAAACTGAAGTACTCAAGACCTTATCTTTACACTCAGGCAACTGAGCAAAAAAGCCCTTGAGTAGGTGAGACTCTGTTTCTTGGATCTGAAGGTGTCTGAAAATGTTACCTATTGCAAACTTTTGGACTGCTTAGCAGGGAAGAACATTCCAGCACCAGTGATCCACGCTATACAGAGCTGCAAGACATGCAGGTGATATGTAAGGATGGCAAACCATAAGCCAGAGATGTGTTCAGGGTCACCACTAGAGTATGACAGGGTGAAATTCTGTCACCTTGTATCTTCATAATTCTCATGAGCAATGTCGTTAAAACATGAAAAGAGAGAACAAGAAAGTATTCAGAGGTGAACTGGAAGATGAGACAGGTCTGTATTTCAGAGCTGAAGTTTGCTGACGATGTTGCCCTGATTGCTAAAATGCTCCACCTATGTTCTAGTCTTGACTTATGGATGAGTCTTGGGCAATGACTACAACTCACAGAAGCCAGCTCCAAACGAGATATCTGAAGAAGTTGGTTGTAGTAAAAAGAAGGGTATGGTCCACAACCAGATGATACGTCATGGCCTTGTGCGTTTCCTTAGATAACTAGAGCAAACCCTATTTTACAAACATTACATTTGTACGGTCTTCCTTCCACATATTTTCCTCTGTGTATCTTAACATGACCAGAGCAAACCCTACATTATATTTATAAGGTCTTCCTACATTACAAACATTGCATTTACTAGGTCTTCCTACATTACATTTATAAGTTCTTCCTACATTACATTTATTAGGTCTTCCTACATTACAAACATTACATTATAAGTTCTTCCTATATTACAAACATTGCATTTACTAGGTCTTCCTACATTACATTTATAAGTTCTTCCTACATTACAAACGTTACATTTATAAGTTCTTCCTATATTACATTTATAAGGTCTTCATTCCACATATTTTCCTCTGTATATCTTAAGATGACCAGAGCAAATTCTACATTACAAACGAACACATTTTAAGGTCTTCCTACCATATGTGTATCTTAGAGGACCAGAGTGATTGTCACATTACAAACATCACACCTGCAATGTCCCACTCATGTATGTTGCATTTTGTGAGGCTTCAGATGGCTACTAGCAGCAAACCCAGCACTAAAAATATCACATTTGTAAGGTCTTTTTTCTAAAAAAAATTTTCATTTCTGCATCTTTAGATGACTATTTTGGGCACACCCTACATTGGCAAACGTTCATTTATAACATGTCGTTCACTATGTTTTAATCAGTGTCTGATTAGGCTACTATTCCGGACAAACCTTATGCTGCAGATATCACACCTGTAAGATTTTTCTCTCATGTATGTATTCTTTTACCTCATTACTCTGAGCAAACCTTACACTGCAAACATCAACCTAGTAAGGTCTCTCTCCTGTATGTTTTCTGTTATGTATCTTCAGTAGCCAGTTCTCAGCAAACCCTAAATTACATAAATCCCATTTATATGGTCTCTCTCCTGTATGCTTTCTGTTATGTTTCTGCAGGTGATTACTCTGAGCAAACCTTACACCACAGATGTTACACATGTAAGATCTCTCTCCTGTATGTTTTCTATTATGAATCTTTAGTCGCCAGCTCTCAGCAAACCCTACATTACATAAATCACATTTGTAAGGTTTCTCCCCTGTATGTTTTACTCTATGCCTCTTTAGGTAGTAGTTCTCAGCATAGGCTACACCACAAATGTCACACTTGAAAGGTTTCTCACCTGTATGTTTTATTATGTGCCTCTTTATCTGACTAAACTGAGCAAACCTTACACCACAGATGTCACACATGTAAGGTCTCTCTCCTGTATGTTTTCTATTATGAATCTTTAGTAGACAGCTCTCAGCAAACCCTACATTACATAAATCACATTTGTAAGGTTTCTCCCCTGTATGTTTTACTCTATGCCTCTTTAGGTTGTAGTTGTTAGCATAGGCTACACGACAAATGTCACACTTGAAAGGTTTCTCACCTGTATGATTTATTATGTGCCTCTTTATCTGACTAAACTGAGCAAACCTTACATCACAGATGTCACACATGTAAAGTCTCTCTCCTGTATGTTTTAATTTGTGTCTTTTAAGGTGGGGTTTATGAGCAAACCCTACATTACAAACATCACACTTGTAAGGTCTCTCACCTGTATGTCTCCTTTTATGTATCTGTAGGTAGCAATTCTGAGAAAACCCTAAATTACAAACATCACATTTGTAAGGTTTCTCTCCTGTATATTTTTGTTTATGCATTTTCAGATTCTGATTCTCAATAAACCCTACACCATAAACGTCACACAAGTATGGTCTCTCACCTGTATGTTTTATTTCATGAATCTGCAATTGGCACTTCTGAGAAAATGCTAAATTACAAACTCCGCATTTGTAAGGTTTCTCCCCTGTATGTTTTACTCTATGTCTTTTTAGGACACTATTCCAAGCAAACCTTACATTGCAAATATCACACCTGTAGGGTCTCTCACCTGTGTGTTTTCTTTTGTGCATCCTTAGATAGTTGCTCTCAGCAAACCCCACAAAACAAACATCACACTTGTAAGGTCTTTCTCCTGTATGTTTCCTTTTGTGTTTCTTAAGTGATGAACTAGTAGCAAACACTACACAACAAACATCACAATTGTAAGGTCTTTCTCCTGTATGTTTTCTTTCATGTACATTCAGGAATGCCCTTATAGTAAACCCTTTGCTACAAACATTACACTTGTAAGGTCTCTCTCCTGAATGTTTCATTCTGTGTACCCTTAAAGAACCACTATGAGAAAACTCTACACTACAGACATCACATTTGTAAGGTTTCTCTCCTGTATGTTTTCTTTTGTGTATGGCTAGACCTGAACAAAATGTAAAACTCATACTACAAACATCACACTTAAAAGGTTTCTCTCCAGTATGTTTACTTTGGTGCATCTTTAGATAGCTATTCCGAGCATACTCCACATGACAAACATCACACTTGTAAGGTCTCTTTCTCGTATGTTTTCTTTTATGTGCCTTTAGATTTGAAATACTCACAAACCCCACATTACAAATATTACAACTGTAAGGTTTTTCTCCTGTGTGAATTTTCTCATGTATCTTTAAAAGTGAACTAACAATAAATCCTGCATTACAAACATTACACTTGTAAGGTCTGTCTACTGAATGTTTTCTTCTGTGAGTTCTTAGAGAACCATCATGAGCAAATGTTACACCACAAACATTACATATGTAAGGTTTTTCTCCTGTGTGCCTTGTTTTGTGTCTTTTTAGATCCCTTTTCTCATGAAACCCTACACAGCAAACATCACACATGTAAGGTCTTTCTCCTGTATGCCTTCTTTTGTGTCTACATAAGTAAGCCCACTGAGAAAATGCTTCACCACAAATGTCACAAATGTAAGGTGTCTCTTGAGTGTGAGTTCTTTTGTGTACATTTAGATGACTAAAGCGACGAAAGTTTGCGTTACATATAACACATACGTAAGGTCTCTCTCCTGTATGTTTTCTTTTATGTTCCATTAGTTCCCCAACCCAGTGAAACCCAACACAACAAACATCACATTTGTAACGTCCATCTCCTGTATGTTTTGCTGTGTGTGCCTTTAGGTCACAGTTATACAGAAACCTCATACTACAAACATCACATTTGTAGCATTTATCTCCAGTGTGCCGCATTAAATGAAATTTTAGTTTAAAAAGCCAAGGAAATCTTGCATTACAAACGTCACATTTGAAATACCCTTCTCCTGTGTGCTTTGTTAAATGAGCATTTAGTCTACCCAACCATAAAAACCGTGCATTACAAACATCACATCTGTAACGTTTCTCTCTTGCATTACTTTTTTTGTTTAATTGTGAATTAATACTTTCTTTATAATTTGTATCAGCTCCACAAAGTTCCACATATTTTTCAGACGAATAAAACACTTTCTTTATCTCACCACTAAAATCTTCATTTTGTGAGGTCAGTCCATTACAAACTGCATTTCCATTTACAGTATCTGTCTTCCTCAGGCAATCTGTGGCACAGACTGATGCATTTATTGCTGGCAGTTTTGATTCATTATTGCATTCTGTAAAAGAATTTGCATCTTGCTTATCTCCCTCCGTGTGTAGTATTTGACCTAACCTTACCCTGCCTTTTGTCATCATATCTGAATTAATTTCATTATATTTAAGTTCCCAATATTTATCAAAATGCCTGCTTTTCATATGTCTTTTCCAATACCAGAGCTGGGAGAAGGAGAGTTGGCACTGGGGGCAAATGTATGTTCCTGAAATAGGAGACGATGGAAGGAGACATGAGTAAACACATGAAACTATAAATAAACACAAATTAAACATCTCACTGTTTGACTTTCGTCATGAAATATAAAAATTATTTACAAATTTTGTCATTCCCTTACACAAAGCAGCCTAAATGTTTATTTACTCTACAGTATAATGCTGACATAGCTTGGTGAATATCTCCATGTAGATTTGCCAGATAAGCCTTATTATGAATGCCTAGGCCATTATGTAAATTTGAGAACAGTAAAACTATTCAGAGCAGAGTGTAAGTTTGTCCCCTAAGGGGACAAAGAAAGAAAAAGTTTACTGCTTCCACGTGCATGTTGTAAGAGGTGACTAATCTACAGTTGTGTATGAGGTTGGCAACCTCATCATGCAAATATGAATTACTACAGAAACTGCAGTTTCAAAGGCACATGTATGCTTTAGTGTAGGATTCCTGTGACTAGCTGTGGTGTGTGCTCCATAAGAAGCAAAGATGGGAAATAATGATTATGAATATTATATAGACTTTATGTGTTTCACAGTGAAATTCCAAGGGGACAAAGAAATAATAGAACCACTGCTCCCTCAATCAGGCAGCAAGAGGCAAGTAACTGTGTAGGGGACTAGCAACCTCGTAGTGTAAAATGAGCTGCTACAGAAATCACTTCTATAGAGTACATTAACTGCTTTGATGCAGGTCTCCTGCAAGGGGGCCAACAGTCATGGGGGTTTTGTGGATAAATGGAGAAGGAAGAATAGTTTTTGTGGTTCATCATATGCTGCTGTCACAAGTTCGACATACAGTAATATGGATACTTGTCACTCGAAAGCTAGACAGCGATATGGACACCTGTTACTAGTACCTAGGCAGCAACATGGAATGTCAATTACTAGTACACTAGACAGAAATGCTGAAGGTCAATTACTATTACACTAGTCAGACACATGGAAGGTCAATTACTAGTACACCAGACAGCAATTTGGAGAGTCTGTTACTAGTACACTAGACAGCAATATGGAGTGTCTGTTACTAGTACACTAGACAGAAACAAGGGACGTCAATTACTAGTACACCAGACAGAAACATGGAAAGTCAATTACTAGTACACAAGACAGAAACATGGAAGGTCAATTACTAGTAATCAAGACAGAAACATGGAAGGTCAATTACTAGTACACAAGACAGAAACACGGAAGGTCAATTACTAGTACACGAGACAAACATGGAAAGTCAATTACTAGTACATGAGACAGAAACATGGAAGGTCAATTACTAGTACACAAGACAGAAACATGGAAGGTCAATTACTAGTACACAAGGCAGAAACATGGAAGGTCAATTACTAGTACACTAGACAGAAACATGGAAGGTCAATTACTAGTACACAAGACAGAAACACAGAAGGTCAATTACTAGTACACTAGACAGCAACACAGAGTGTCAGTTACTAGTACACTAGACAGCAACACAGAATGTTAATTACTAGTACACTAGACAGCAATATAGGATATGTTACTAGTACTCTAGATAGCAACACAGAGTGTCTGTTACTAGTACACTAGACAGCAACACAGAATGTCAATTACTAGTACACTAGACAGCAATATAGGATATGTTACTAGTGCTCTAGATAGCAACACAGAGTGTCAATTACTGGTACCCATGTCAAAAACACAGAATGTCAATTACTAGTACACTAGACAGCAATATAAATTGCCTGTTATTGGTACACTAGACAGCAATATAAGAATGTCTGTTTCTATTACACTAGACAGCAATATGCAGTGCCTGTTACTAGTACATAAGACAGCCGTATAGAGTTCTGTTACTAGCACACTAAACAGCAAAACAGAGTGTCTGTTACTTATACACCAGACAGCAATATATTATATGTTACTCGTACACTAGACAAACAAAACAAAATTCTCTTACTAGTACACTAGACAGCATTATAGACTGTCTGTTACAGTAATACAGAATATGCTACTGGTATACTAGATAAACAACACAAAATGTCTGCTACTAACATGTTTGTCATGAATTTTTTTTAAAGTGCTCAAAGGAAAATTAACAATTTTGGTCCATGTCAGAAAAATAGTCCTGATTCTTCATGTTTCTTTAGCAATCAGAACAACTATCGTCAGCTCTTTAAACTTTCATCCTGTCTGATACATTATGTATGGTACAGTATTTTGTCTGCACTATGTGCTATCAGTCATTAATGTTCTATGTCTACTATAATAAATCAGCAAGTTAACTAAGTATGGTACAGTATTTTGTCTGCACCATGTGCTATCAGTCATTAATGTTCTATGTCTACTATAGTAAATCAGCAAGTTAACCTAAGTATGGTACATTATTTTGTCTGAATCATGCACTGTTGACAATTAATGTTTTATATATAATATGGTAATTTAACGGGTTAACTAAGTATGGTACATTATTTTGTCTGCACTATGTGCTATCAGTCATTAATGTTCTATGTCTACTATAGTAAATCAGCAAGTTAACTAAGTATGGTACATTATTTTGTCTGAATCATGCGCTGTTGACAACTAATGTTTGATATGTAATATGGTAATTTAATGGGTTAACTAAGTATGGTACAGTATTTTGTCTGAATCATGCACTGTCAACAATTAATGTTTGATATGTAATATGGTAATTTAATGGGTTAACTAAGTATGGTGTGTTATTCTACCTACACCATCCTTGATTAATGTTTCATATCTACTATGGCATCATGTCTGCAGAATGGGAGAGGATAGGCTGCCATGATAAGTATGGAAAACTGAAAGCCAGGGATCCAGACCTCCAGGATGACCCGAGGTCCTCTGGAAGAACAGCATTGGGCGGTCTCTAAAGGACTGAGGTGGAGCCAAGTCAGGAGGAAAACAGCTGATAGGATAGTATGGTGCTATCTCTTCCAAACCTATACACCTCATGGTAGAAGAAAAATGATTTAAGTAAGTATCTACTATGGCAATTTAATAGGCTAACTAAGTATAGAAGTGATTGCGATAGAAACCATAGCTGCAAGTGCATTCAAATGTTTGAAGGCTTCCTAAGGTCATACTGCAATGCTGGCTCCATGCTCCGTAAGTAGCGACAAGAAGAAGTATTTATATGGTATTATATGATCTCTAGCAGGGAACTTATGGAAAGAGCTAGACAAACACCAATAGTATAAAAGCTGAGGATAAGTGTGATGCTGGATAGAACACACATTTTAAAAAAAACCTGGTGATAGCACTACAAGACACTCCTTGCCCTGAACCCCCCCCCCCCTCCTCCCCCAAGAGAAGAGAAATAAAGGCAGACCAAAAAACCATATGGAGAAGAGAACTGGACACAAAAATGAAATGGATAAAAAAGGACATGTAAAGATCTTGAACGGTTGGCACAGAACAGGAAGGCTTCTTCTTCTTTGATCCTTAGCAGCAGACTGTCAAAGCAGTCAGTGGCCATCGTGCCTGGTGGCGTCTTGTAGGGTAGCAACAAATTGCTTCCACTTTGTTTGGTCAGCGGCCATCCTTCATACAATGCCACAACTCTGGTTCATTCCTTGCATCTCAGCCTCCTCAGGAAATATATAGCAAACAGTACAGTCAGCTGACAAAGAACAGGAAGGCTTAGTGTGTTATTTTTGTTGAGGATCTATACTTCATAGGGAGCTGAAAGATACTGACTGACTGATAGTAATTTAACAGGTTAACTAAGTCTGCTATATCATTCTATCTCTGCACTATCTGGTGCCATTTATGTTCTGTATCTACTATGGTAATTTAACACGTTAACTAAGCATGGTACCTAGCTATTCTACTACCAATATCCTAAACCATCATAAACTTACTGTTATTTTCACAGTTCCTCTCAGGCTGCACTACATCCTTCCTTCCTTGCACATCTTTGTCTATACTCCCAAACTTTTGAACTTGAATGCCCAGATCTTTAGCATAACTGTCACCATAGTAAACCTGAAACAACAAACAATATGACAAACTATCTGTGATATGAAACTCTACATACAGCCTTGCAGAAAAATAGTAATCTGATAATCATGGGAGTGTCCCCAATTAGACAAGTCTTCTTCTTCATTCACTCTCACATAATCACATCTGCTATAAAGTTTGCAGTCTGTCCTATAAAGTTTGCAGTCTGTCCTATAAAGTTTGCAGTCTGCCTCCGGCTTCACTTGTCACCATACAGTTTTCCCCTCAATTGGGTTCGAGGCTGCCACGCTGCTCCTCTCGTCGAGGCAACAGTTTTGGAGGACATGTTCTACTTTTTGTTTGTCTTCCTCACCACATGGGAACATATTTGTCCGTTTGATTTTCAATATGAACAGATGGTATTTGAGTCTGCAATGGCTGGTTCTTAGTCTGAATGTTATTACTTGATATCTTCTTGGTGATGTGTACTACAGTTCTGTTGTATTGGTATGTGGGTGTTCCTAATGCCATTAGTCTTTAAAGTTACTTTTGATTATGAATCACAACTCCAAATCTGAGTTATGGTTACTGCACAGCCAGCATTATGCTTTTTTGGCACTTTCATCAAAATGTTCCAATTTTCACTCACTTTCTTCATTTCCTCTCATGGCCAAATTGTTTTAATAGATTATATATCAAAGATGGCCACTATTCTTAATCCCAAAAGGTTGCCAAGACTTTTGCAAGGCCCTGCTTTTTTTACTGCATTCACACATAAACATTCTTACAAGCCCCTCACTGCATACTCACCAGTATCTCTGTTCCAGCTGCTATATGCTTGTGAGATCTATAATAAACTTCTCCTTTATACTGGTAGGCTGTCACACACTGCTCTTCTTCATGCCTGGCACAGTTCACAAACCTCATCCAGTTGGACACACTAGGGTCTCTGCCATCAATAAAATGAGAGGTTTTGCCATCCTTCCAAATCTGTCAACAAAGGTCACATTGGTATGGTGGATTCAATATTTGGTCTGGGTACTTTACAACTCAGGAAAATTTCATATATAAATATTGTATTCTTTTTGTTTTTTAAATTGATCTAGCTGCTTTCATTATTATGTTGCTTGAGTCCACGTCTGCTGTTTTATTGTCTTTTTAGCTGAAGATGTTTTACTGAAACATTCATCCACTCTTTATGATCATAGATAATAAACATATGCACAGCTCATCTTTGGTAATAAGAATACAGTAGCATTTAGGTAAATTTTGTGGGAACACAAGAACAGATGTTTTAGTAAAAAATACTTCAGTACAAACAAGAAATGAAAATGGCACACTTCAACAAGTAAAAATAACAAAATCTAAAGAAATACTAAAAGAACCATACAGAATAGCATTTTAAAAGTGATCTCAGCTTTAAAGGTATGTCAAGTTATTTGTAGATTTCCAGCAATAGATGTCAGCATAGAAGAAGGAATGATATCAGTATGCTCACTGTCTGTCTGAGAGAGTATGAGAGAGGGGACGAAGCACATAAGCTCAAAGATTTCAGCAGGTATCGGATGCTTAGAAACAAAGTACAATACCTCATTCGTCAGGAAAAGAAACTACATTTCAGAAAGATGATTCAAGACAAAGCAAACAGTAAAGAAGTCTGGGCAGCCATTAGAACACTAACACACAAAACAAAGTCACTAAACTCTTTACCAAAAAGCTGCTCCCTCACGGCTACTCATTTTAGTAACCACTTCAAAACAGAAATTAACCATCTCAAATCAACACTAAAGCCAATGGACTGCGATATTAGTAAACTGACTGCCTTCTACAACACTGAACATACCATAACAGATCTTAGAGATATTCCTTTTCTAACAGTACACGAAGTTCTCAAATATATCTTGGCATTAAAAAACAACAATTCATCTGGTCTTGATGGTATCAGCAATAAGATTCTACGTTACGCTGCACCCATCATTTGCGACTCCTTAACCTATGTGTACAATCAATGTATTGCACACAACTACTTTCCCACAGCATTTAAATCTGCCAAAGTGTATCCTCTCTATAAATCTGGCTCACATAGCGATCCCAAAAGTTACAGACCAATATCCCTTCTATCATCTCTTTCAAAACCACTAGAGAAACACATTTACAACACCACATTTCAACACTTAACAACAAACAAACTGCTCATTGAGAGCCAGTCAGGTTTCAGACCCAAACATTCCTGTCACACAGCTCTCACCAAAATGGCAGATAACTGGCTGTCGAATGTAAATGATGGGAAATTAGGTGGTGCTGTTTTTGTTGACTTCAAAAAAGCATTTGACATGATTGACCACACTATCTTGGTTCAAAAGTTGGAAACCCTCAGAATAGGCCCTAATCCACTAAACATCATCAAATCATTCCTGGGAGATCGACAACAGTTAGTGCTTCACAACAACTCGACATCAGATTTCTCGAAGATAGATACAGGAGTACCGCAGGGTTCTATTCTTGGGCCCCTACTCTTCGCAATGTTCATCAACGACCTACCACTACATCTAAAATATTCAACATGTGACCTCTTTGCAGATGATTGTACTATCTACACTAGTGACAATGACTGCGTGGCACTTGAAATGACTCTTCAATGCGATGTAGACAATCTAACAAAATGGAGTAATATGAATCGTATGCCATTAAACACAGCAAAAACGAAATCTATGTTGATTACCACCAGACAGAAACTCCTAAACTGCACCAAAAGATCGCTACAGGTACACGCGGAATCAATACAAATTGAACATGTAACAGAACACAAAGTTCTAGGAATCACGATTGACCAGCACTTAACAGCAATACGTCTGATCACCGATAATCGCACAATATCACACACAAGGACAGGAAAAGAACCCACAATACTGTCCCTGAAAAAACGTCTTCTCTACAACAAAGCCAAGCTGACCCATGCAATTCTATCAAACAATGCTCCGCCGTACCTACGATCATTGTTTCAAACCAGTAGAAGAGAGGGACTACAATTACATCAGTTACGTCTGCCCAAACCTAGGATCGACCTGTTCAAACAGAGTCTAGCCTACTCTGGAGCCTACTTATGGAACAGCCTTCCACACCACCTAAAAAGCCTACCTACACAATATTCATTTAACAAAGCACTTTTCAAACACTTCCTAAACACTGATTATCTACCCCCATAGAAACATCATTTGCCTGTCAACATCTCATCCATAGGTCAACATTTCTTTTCCTCTTCCGCTCGTTTTTAATGGGAATAATTTGTTTTATATCCATGTAATACTATGACACAGAAAACAGCAGCATCGCTTATCAGCTGGGTACCTATCAATGAGAGGCTAATATTAGCTAGATTTCAGACACGATTTTTCAAGCTCTCAATTGTACAATGTTATGCACCAACTAACGACGCTCTTGATACCACAAAAGATGACTTCTATGAAGCACTTCTAAGTACCATCAACACAATACCCAAGCATGACATAATAGCAGTCATGGGTGATTTTAACGCCAAAGTAGGTGACAACAACGATGGAGTACAAAGATATCTCGGTACTCATGGCATAGGCTGTATGAATCAAAATGGCGAAAGACTTCTAGAACTTTGTGAAATATCAAACCTCGTTGTGGCAGACACCATCTTTCCACATAAGAATATCCACAAGATAACATGGAATTCACCTGATGGCAGAACTAAGAACCAGATAGATCACTTCTGCATAGGCGCAAAATTTCGCTCATCAGTTCAAGACGTCAGAGCATACAGAGGTGCAGAGATCGGAAGTGATCATAACCTCTGCATAGCTAAACTGAGAATTAAACTGAAGAAGTTATACCAACAGAATAAAAATAGAAGAATAGATGTACACAGACTGCAATCAAATGATAAAAAGGAGGAATATAATGTCAAAATGAACAACTATTTCGATGCTTTAGGCAAAATTGACAACGATATCACCACCAAGACAATCGATACTAAATGGGAATACTGAGAACAGCAATGACAGAAGCAGCAGTAGCGACCACCGGATACCTAGTACATAAAAAGAAAAAATGGATGAGAGAAGATACTTGGGATAAAATACAAGAAAGGAAAACAGCAAAACTTAAACTACTAGCGGCAAGTACACATAATGCAGTTGAATCTTGCAAACTAACTTATAACTTGTTAAATAAAGAAGTGAAGACAAAAACTCGAAGAGATAAAAGACATTTCATCAATGAACTGACCTTAGAAGCTGAAAATGCTGCAAGAACTGGTAATAGTAGGTGCCTTTATCAAATTACAAAACAACTATGTCACCAGCCTACTGCTATGGAAACACCTGTTAAAGGTAAATTAGGGAATTCAATACCAACAGAAAAAGAACAAATGAAGAGATGGGCTGAGCACTTCATGGAGGTGCTAAACAGACCACCACCAACAGTAACACCTGATTTTAATAATGAAACACCCACAACCACCTTGCCAATAACTTGTGATGAATTCACGCTGGACGAGATCAAACAAGCCGTTAAAAGATTTAAAAATTTCAAAGCTGCTGGAGTTGACGAAATTTCAGGGGAAATGATTAAAGCAGTTAATGACAACAACCTCTTGAGAATTTTAGATATTATAAATGAAGTATGGAGAGAAGAACAACCACCACAACAATGGAAAGACAGTATTATTGTAAAGTTACCGAAGAAAGGTGATCTATCAGACTGTAATAACTGGCGTGGTATATCTCTATTATCGGTACCTGGAAAATTATTATGTTGCATGATGTTAGAAAGACTTAAATTGCATGCTGACGAAAAGATCAGAGAAGAACAAGCGGGTTTCAGGCCGAAACGATCATGTATTGATCAAATATTCACACTAAGAACAATTATAGAAGAATCAGTGGAAAGGCAATCGCCACTTATTATCACCTTCGTCGATTTTCAAAAAGCCTTTGATAGTCTACACCGCCCATCATTGTGGAAGATACTTACAATCTATGGTTTTCCAACAAAATATGTGAATATAATCAAAGCGCTATATGACAATGCAAGATGTTGTGTTAGAACAAATAAAGGGAATACAGAATGGTTTACAGTAGAAACAGGGGTGAAACAAGGCTGTATTATGTCACCACTACTTTTTGGAATAGCTATTGATTGGGTTATGAGAAACTATACCCACAATGAACAATTGGGTATAAAATGGACAAATGGAAAATTCCTGGGGGACCTGGATTTCGCAGATGATGTAGCATTCTTAAGTTCAACACCAAGACAATCCCAAGAAGCAATAAATAATTTGTGTCATCTCTCGGTTAAAATAGGTCTCCAAATAAATGCCTCTAAAACTAAAGCTATGAACTTTTCTAACGAGACCTTTGATATCATCTTGAACGGGGAAAAACTACAGAAAGTTGAAAGTTTCAATTATTTAGGCAGTAAAATGACTCAGGATGGTGACACAACAAGAGAAATCTATACTAGAATTGCTTTGGCAGCTAGCGCCTTCAATAGATTATCTAACATTTGGAAATTACGATCATTGAATATACATACCAAGCTTCGTCTGTTTAATTCAAATGTTATCTCAGTGTTAACATACGGCTGTGAGAGTTGGAAAATAACAAAATCATTGGAGAACAAGCTGAATACATTCGAGAACAAATGTCTTAGAAAACTCATGAACATCAGTTGGAAAGAATTCAAGACTAATCGACAAATAAGAGAAGACTCTAGGCAGAAATATGTCTCCGACTATATAAGGAAAAGACGATGGTCATATATCGGTCATGTCCTACGAATGCAAAACAACAGAATACCACTACAGGCGCTCACTTGGGTTCCTGAGGGTAAGAGGAAAAAAGGAAGACCAAAAGAAACACTCAGAAGAACAATAATAAGAGAAGGAAGAACATTGGGCCTAAATAATGTGCAAGAGCTAAGAGGAGTGGCGTCACAACGAACAACCCGGAGAGCACTGGTTTCTGCCTTATGCGCCGTGTTTGGTGCTTAAAGAATTTATTATTATTATTATTCTTAATACTATTTTATAATGTAATGTATGTGAGAATGTACCCGCATACCACTGTACTTTAGAGATGTGAATGTTTCCGTTTGCTTAAATGGGTCATGTACATGCAGCTATAATTTTTTTTTTTTTTTTTTTTTAACAGATTAGATGTTTTGACCGCATAAGTGAGTGTCGGTATACATAACTTATTTATTTATTGTTTTGTTTATATTATTTTATTTTTTAGTATTATTTTTCTTCAGTCACTATCTTGTTTATTTAAAAAAAAAAAAAACCTAGGCTACTCATTTTTTATTATGATTGTAAACTGTAAATGAATGCTGTTATGTTAACTTTATAATGTTGCATGCCTTTAAATTAATGCTTAAAGTAATACGTGGGAATAAAAGGATATAGTATGCAAGATTAATGAGAGTGAAAGGGCAGAATGTTAGACGGGCCTGCGCGCCCAATTCTCAACCCTTTGAAAATAAAGTTCGTTCGTTCGTTCGTTCTCTGTCCATGTCATATCATTTATTTTTTTTAATCTTTGTATCAGTAATAACATTTTTACTGCAGTATGTTCAAACTCCTTATTTAAATGAGAAAAATCTACATCTGGATATAAATCCACACTACCTAAGAATTACCTTTGATCACTGTTTGACTTGGGAAAAAAACCGGTTGAAAGAAATCGGCTGAGGGCAAGGCAAAGAATGGTAGTGCGAAAAAAACTTGTTGGAACAGCTTGGGAAGCAGACGAGAGAGCGCTAAAGACGTCATACACAGGGTGAGTGAGACCAGTCCTAGAATATGGGCAACAACAGCTAAGTCAAACTTTGATAAAATTAACAGACTCCAAAACCAAGCAATGAGAATCATAATGGGATGCATGAAGACAACACCTATTAGTCAAAGGCTTATATGCGAGTCACCACAGACAAAAAGCACCGCCTACATGGAAACATAGCTGACATTAAGGGAGCAAGAATAAAGCGAGGGATTTCATGGATGGCACAGGCAGTGGCAATGATTAAGCAGGTGACCACAGTTGAAAATGTATTCAAAGGGGCAGAGTGGAGTAAATCAGATGAGACTTGGACTGATTACCAACCAGTCATCATCAGCCTTGGTAGAGAGTGCAGAACTTGAGCCAATGGGACAGCACAGATGGAAATTGATCAACTGATCATGCTGGGGATGATGATGCCATTGTATACACTGATGGGTCTGTAATCCATGGTGAGAAACCAGGGTGGGGCTTCTCTGCTACAGTAAAGGGCAGAATCATTGCTGAAAATAGCGAGGCTTACATGACAACAACCCCCAGCATGAGAATGGAGGTAGAGTCAGCTACTGCAGCCTTAAGGTGGTTGTCTGAGACTTCATTAACAAGGGTGGTTATTGTGTCAGACTCACAATCCATGCTTCGGAAGGTCCAAAGTGGATGGATCCGACATGAATGGAAAACCTCCATAGAAGGCTCGATTCTTCAGGAACTGGAGTGGATCTACTGTCTTGGTCATGCAAGGGAATGCTGTAATGAAAGAGCTGATAGACTAGCTTAAAGAGCACCCATAGAAGGTGCACTGAATATGGATAAGGGAGAGATACTGAGGGCAATTAATGATCGCCTGTTTGAGAATGACACTGCAATCAATGAACCATTAAGGCTAAGGAAGGGAAACCCGAGGCCTGTAAACAGTAAATTAATATGAAACAAATATAAAGGTATGTTATCAGGCACTCGTAAGAAACAAAGAAGTAGAACACCAGACAACAGAAAAACAACAGACATGAGTGGCTGTGATAAACAAGCGCAAAGGCCTTATTGCTCTATCTTTTCCTACATCTTTCGTATTGTATTTTCTCCGACATTTGTTCTTTCACCCCACATTTGCTATCCCATATTTGCTATTTCATCGTTGTGATTACTCGCGACCGGTATCTTGAGAACCACATTTGTTCTTTCATCAGGGGAAATAAAGTCCTTTGATTGAGTCCCCATACCTGACATTATCGTTTGAAGCCCACATTGCATCGTGATAAATCTGGTGAAAACACATCTGGTCATCCCAATCAGATATCTGGGCATGCTGTAATTTCTGTGACACCACATTGGACGCCCAGATTGGCCAGGTGAAAACGTCTCATGCTGTAATGGTGTTATCTTTGGTCGGCCGCTGTTCAGACAAGCGTTTGGTTACCACATTGGACGCCCAGCTTGGCCAGGTGAACAATAAACAAATCCATATCTGTTTGTCAAACCACACCCACGTTTGGACTGACAGGGGACAAGAGCGATCCTGTGAATGAGTGACCAGAGGGGCTATTAAGGATTGGTTGGTATGGGCAGAGCACTTCCAGAGATATAATACAGCGTAGCTTGCTAGAGGAAGGAGTCCAGTTTTTACATTGTGAGGAAGAGATTAAACCCAAAAACGCCTAGCCTAAATACACTGTGTTTATTCAGAGTGGATATAATTCAGTTCTGTGATGAATTGTGTTCTTAAAGGATTTTGCGAAGGGAAAGGAAGGTTAGTAGATCTTATACAGATTATTAATACATTTTCTTATTTTTGTTTATTTGAACCTCACAGCTAAAATGTGCGGAAGATAGAGTTTCAAATGATTCTTTGCATAACTGATTAATAAAATCAGAAGATTTTCCTAGAAGATGATAGGATGATAGGAGGTAATTAATAGTTCATACTTCACCTTCATCATCATCACAGTCTCCCATGCGCACACATTCATGCACAAGATATTTAACATCATTAGAATTGAACTCAGAGAGAGATGAATAATGAGCAGTAGTATAAATGAAAGTCAACCAGTGATGTTAAATGTGAAAAACTTACGAAGACTTTTGTGTGTCTTCAGTTCATCAGAAGTCTGAGTCTACACGCAACGTGTCTGACGTCTAACCAGAAATAAGTTATCAAAAACGGACATTTGGCTAGCAGAATTTGCCATAGGACATCTTTCATTCCTCAATTAAAAAGGAAAATGACTGTACTCGAGATCCCCCTTTTTTATGCTTCGTCTGCATATTCTCACGCTTTCACGTTGATAGTAAAGCCTACTGCATCAATACACGCTTTCTACAATAACACTGTACTGCATTTCTAAGAAAAACCTTGAGATACGCAAGCTGATTAATGACCTAAATTAATACTAGCATTAATTACACTACGTTACCATAAACGAACGGACAGATGGACTTAGGATAGAAAGAAAGGGAGGGCTGAAAGCCGGAACGCATGCAACACTAACACGCGTCTCGCTATACAATTACTGCCATCACGCGTGTAAGGCCACAAGCACTAACTTTTTTCAAAGCGACAGTGAAAAAAAACACTACCCATTCGAGAGTTAGGTTTAAAAACCTGTAAAATGCTTATAAGGAAACCTGACATTCTACTGTTTTATGTCTGAAATCCTGACATTAGTATGACAGTACAGCAGACACCATAAAGTTTGGAAGTGAGGAGGTGGCAACAGCACGACTATCCTAGAAGAAAATGCATATTTTGAACGCAGCCCCTTAGCCCCATTAAATTTGTATATTTGGGTTCCTTAGGACTTGCTGACAAAGAATATGTTAAGTGTTACGCAAATAGTCTAGGAATTAAAAAATTATAGCCAAAAGAAAATAGTGAGGGTGTCAGACAACACCCAATAATAATCGCACAGTGGCATGTTTTGGAACCACTATTTTACGGGAAATGGGCCACCATGTAAAATCTTATTTGATTGGATAGAAGTAAATGTAAGGCTAAACACGATTAGTCGGGCTACAAATACTAATTCTTTGTTGTTAGGGAAACGTGAGTAGGAGTACTTTTTTGAAAAGCTGTGTAAATATGGCCCGATTGGTTAGACCCACCAATATAGGCAATTAGGAGCGTCAGTTCAGTACCACATTTTTCAAATAAACTTACTAAAGAAACAGTGCGTTGAGAGCCAGTGCATATTTTTCTAAATAAAAGCCTGGGACATCGGCAGATCGAAATTGTGCTATATTCATTGCCAGTCAACGTAATTGTGTATTATTTCCATGAATTGTGGGACCGTGGTCCTAAAGCCTGGTCTGAGCTTTGCTGAATCTAGAGGCTGACAGCATACTCCTGGGTCCAGATAGCGACCTGTGAGGTGTCTCCAGCACACAGGGAAGCTATCGAGCAGAGGAGTCTTTTCCTGCCGCCATGACGAAAGATAAGCTTCTGTGGCCAGAGGAGCTCAACATTATGTGTTCCCCTCTAAAATTTACATTATAGTAAAACAGAGGGAAAATACATTGTTTAAATTGATAGGAACTGTGAACTTTTCCCCATACTACTTCCAAGATAAACAAACACTTGAAGTCATGATGACAAAGAACAACATAGCTTGAAAAACAAAACCAGTATTACCTCATAGTACTACCACACAACTGACACACATAGGATAATACTAATACAATATGTCACTACAAGGTTCATATTTATAAATTATGTACATATAAATTGTGATTACATTTGATTGTGATTCCTGGTTCACTGTGTAGTTGAATCAGGATATATATTAGTGAAAGTAATTAATACATATATATTTGAAACTTTACCATTGACTCAATTAAGATAGTCTTATAGAGTGTTAAATGTGTGTGAGTGTCACAGTGTTGTCAAGTGTGGTGGAATAAATTAAATTGTTTATCTGTCTGTTGTTGTTGTGACTTACACTTCATCATTTACATAACCCTAGACATTCAACGTAGTCATCACAATATTCCAGAATAATTCTGACTGAGGTATAAATGTGGTAGCAAGTAAGGTTATCTGTAAAACACTACACCTATTAGATACAGATACCTTCACAGCTGATCTCAGTCAGTACACTAAGTCCCCTATAAGTATTTATATCATCCCACTTTACCACATTACCCATATACTGCTGGCTCACAAGTTCAATACATCGTTATCACAAGTTCAATACAGAGTCATCATAAATTCAAATCACTCGAAAGATCATTATTATCTGAAGTCAAGCAAAAGAGCTCCAAAGATGAATCGCATATTTATACCAAGTGCAACACACTCTTATTAACAACCTGGTCATTGGAGGAACACTTTTCCCACATAAATAAATTCACAAATTAACATGGGAATCACCAAATGGTCGGGACAGAAACCAGATAGACCACATCATGGTTAACGGTAGGTGGAGACATGCATTACAAGATGTGAAGGTAAGAAGAGGTGCAGATGTGGGAAGTGATCACCATTTAGTAGTAGCAAAACTGAAAGTGAAACTAAGAAGGGCTGGACCAACTGTAACTACACAGAAAAGGTTTGACATCAGCAAATTGAAGGACTCCCTTACCAGAAAAGCTTTTGCGGCCGACATAAAGAAACGCTATCAATTTGCCAAAAGTCCGGAAAAGACATTGACTGATGATATAGACCAGAATTTCAACACCATTTCAACAATATACAAGGAAAGCAGCAAATCATGCTTGGGATTCCAGGAAAGGAAGAAGCAAGACTGGATAACACCAGAAACATTAAACACCATAACGATGAGAAAGGAAATGAAAAGAAAGAAAACAGAAGCGAAGTCCCCCAGGTTAAAGCAACTATATAGCGAACAGTACAGTCAGCTGGACAAGGAAGTTAAACGCCAAACCCGAGCCAACAAAAGGAGTTTCCTAGACGATCTTGCAAGACAGGCAGAGGAGGCAGCACTGAGAAATGAACAAAGCACAGTATACAAAATAACTAAATTCATCAGCGGAAAACGAGGTGCAAACAATATTACATTAGTAAGAGATAAGCAAGGTAATCTCATCATGACAGCAGAGGGACAGGAAACAAGGTGGGCAGAGCACTTCAGAGAAACTCTAAACAAGGAACCACCAGAGACACAACTGAATGTTCCTGAAGCTGAAAACGATCTAGATGTAAATACAGACATTCCACGAAAAGAAGAAATAATTACAGCAATCAAAGGGTTAAAGAATGGCAAAGCTCCGGGCCATGATAACTTAAATGCAGAGCTATTTAAGACAGACCCTGAGCTAGCAGCAGAACTATTAGAACCACTATTTGCACAAGTCTGGAAAACGGGGACAACACCATCAGAGTGGAACAAAGGAATAATTGTCAAATTGCCCAAGAAGGGAGATCTTGCAGACTGCAATAATTGGAGAGGAATCACTTTTCTCTCAGTTCCCAGCAAAATACTAGGCAGGATATTTATACAGAGAATTTCAAAGGCAGTAGACCACAAATTGAGGAAAGAACAAGCAGGATTTAGAAAGAACAGAAGATGTGTAGATCATATATTTACCCTCAGGAACATTATAGAGCAGTGCTCAGAATGGCAAAGACAGCTGTACATTAATTCTGTTGATTTTGAAAAGGCTTTTGACAGTATACATAGGGACAGTTTATGGAAAATACTGAGGGCTTATGGAATTCCAAGCTGCATAGTGTCAATAATAAAAAGCCTTTATGCCAACTTTACGTGTAGCACTGGGCAGAGCAACCTAACCTTTGAAGTGAAGATAGGAGTACAACAGGGATGCCCCTTATCAACCACTCTATTTTTAACAGTCATAGATTGGGTGATGCGCCAGACAACAGAGGAATAAGATGGACTACATTTTCTACATTGGAAGATCTGGAATATGCAGATGACATTGCACTGCTAGCACATTCACATCAACACATCCAGGAAAAAATGGATAGACTTAATAAGTTTAGCCAGCAGGTGGGCTTGAACATAAAATTAAAGAAGTATGAGGTCATGACACTCAATGTGAGCAACCCTGAGCCCATATCAGTAAGGAATCAGCAACTGGTACAGACAGATACCTTCACATACCTAGGAAGCATAGTAACACCAGACGGCGGGGCAGGCAAAGACATCAACATCAGAATGAATAAGGCAAGAACAGCCTTCTTTAGCCTAAACAACATCTGGAAGTCCTCCCAATACAGCACAAACACAAAATTAAGATTATATCAGAGCTGTGTGCTTTCTGTGCTTCTCTATGGTACGGAATGCTGGAGAGTTACAGAGAAGGAAATGTCGAAATTGTCCTCTTTTCACACAACATGCCTAAGAAAAATTCACCGAATCTTTTGGCCGAATACCATCACTAACCAAGATCTGCTTACTCGTAGCAAGCAAGAGGACATGCACACCATCATAGCTGGCAGACGCTGGAGCTGGGTTGGCCATGTCCTCAGAAGAGACCCCGATGCCATCACAAGAACAGCTATGCTTTGGACCCCTGAAGGAAAACGAAAGAGAGGCCGACCAAAAACAACCTGGCGGAGGACTGTGGAGGCTGAGATGCAAGAATGAACCAGAGTTGGGGCACTGTACGAAGGATGGCCACCGACCGAGCAAAGTGGAATCAATTTGTTGTTGCCCTACAAGACGCCACTAGGCATGATGGCCACTGACTGCTTTGACGGTCAGCGGCTAAGGATCAAAGAAGAAGAAGCAACACACTCTTAAGTGCATTCTATGAAGCAGACTCTATATATTTTATGAATCACGACTACATACGCAAGGTTATGAGTCTGCATATCACTAACATTTCGTGAAGATATCCAGTCTGGCCAGTACCCTCGGGAGATTAGACAACAGACCTTTTGTTCTTATGACAGCTATTAACTGTTGATCAACACTACAGAGATATACTCAAACAGTGAAGGAATATCCATAGATATCTCGTCAGCGTTCTCCGTACGACAACAGTATTCATCAGAACGTCCTCGACTTAGAGATACCCCACTCGACATAACGTAAAACAATTTGGGACATTGTATGCATACATGTGAATCCTCATATCAATGAGAAGCATTTAGAGACACATGGACTGTGTAGATTATTCACCATTTTGGTAACACGTATCATATCACATCATCATCATTTCGCTTTACACCAGTTCATTCTTAATTAACTATTACTTAATTACCTG
This sequence comes from Oreohelix idahoensis, assembly GCA_024509875.1. NCBI lineage: Eukaryota > Metazoa > Mollusca > Gastropoda > Stylommatophora > Oreohelicidae > Oreohelix > Oreohelix idahoensis. Next base: position 859,484 of record JAMPIV010013701.1, on the reverse strand, counting down.
CAAGTTTATTATCTCATCTGTGTGTTTTGTGTGAATCGTCTTTTACCATCATCACACTCTAACCATTACTAACCCTATATGTGTGGATATTTAATTAATAAACCCAATAATCGTTTGATCATTATCTAGTTTGTTAATGTATCACTCGTGCTGTCGGTGTTACATATTCACATATAGGAACATTTCTCTACTCAGATGAGGTTGGGAGCTTTTTCTTTACGGGATCTAAGGGCAAAAGCTAAGGTCATGGGGAAACAGAACTCTTTCCACAATTAATTAGAAAACACTGTCTAGTGGAAAGCATTCGCATTCCTGTCTTCTTGTCCCTATCTCGAATAGGTCTTTATTCTTTCTTAACGAGCCAATTTCTAGAGACCTCATATCTAATATCTCATAGACTATTCCTGGCAAAAACTACTGTCGTAGTTGCCCCTGTACTCACCACACGACAGTGGCTTACCCAGGATTTGAACCCTGGACCTTCCGTGCGACAACCCCGCCTAGCTATGCAAGTGAACCACACTATCCTCCCTGCCATCTACGCATTAGTGATGCGTAGATGGCAGGGAGGATAGTGTGGTTCACTTGCATAGCTAGGCGGGGTTGTCGCACAGAAGGTCCAGGGTTCAAATCCTGGGTAAGCCACTCATGTCTGTTGTTTTTCTGTTGTCTGGTGTTCTACTTTTTTTGTTTCTTACGAGTGCCTGATAACATACCTTTATATTTGTTTCATATTAATTTACCATTAAGATTGCTGGAATTTGGCATTAAACATAAGAACAACAGGGATGGACGAATGAGAGGATGTATCCGGCATGTATGCAACCAACACGCAACAGGAACAATTAGCATTCAGACTGAGCACCTATGGGTTTGCCCAGAATGCAGTGACATCCATTCTGATCAACAATAACAATAACACTTATTAAAAAACTAAAAAAGATTACATACCCTCCAGCCAATGGAGGATAGAAGAAATAGATGGGCCCAGCAACAAAGCTGAGAAATTCAGGAGACTAACAGATCATACAATGTACCATAGAATAAATGCTCTTGGAGGGTGAAGACTCAAGCGAAGCTGTTTTGTAGAATCAACCACAACAAAGATGAGAGCAGATCTCATAATGCAGTATCAACAACTAAACCCATCTACACTGTACAAAAGCTGTAAACAACATCGCTTCCCTGAATTGACAGAAAACATTCCTGGATCAAAAGAAGAGACAGACTGCAACAGAGACAAAAGTCATAATGACAAAACTCATAGAGAAACATTACCCAACTAACATCTGAACCCATGCATACACAGATGTATCAGCAACAAATACAACAGAAGATGGAGGTTGAGGAGTCTTTCTAAGCTTAAGCACTGGTGCACTAAAAAAGCTGTCAGTGGCAACAGGAAAATTCTCAAGTAACTTCAGAGCAGAGGCAGAGACCTTGAAAATTTTAGCAGAGGTTCTAATAACAGAGGAAAGCTCCGACTGACAAGTTTTTTTCTTTAAAGATGTACTTTGAGTACTTGCAATGCTGAAGAGCCAGAATAATGCAGACCTGGATGACCTAAGAGTAGTGCTGCACAGACTATGTTAGAGATTCAAAAGAGTTGTGATACAATGGAACCCACCTCACAGCAACATCCCTGGCAATGAAGAAGCTGACAGATTGGTAAAGGAATGTGGAAAGCTATCTCAGTCTGATACAAGCATAACTTTCAAAGAAGCAAAAGGTTTTATCAGAAGTAGATACAGGAACATGTGGGATGCAGAGTATCTGAGCCACCAAAAATGATGCAATTACCAGCTCAGCAGAAGAGAACAAGTGGTGATCTTCAGACTCCACACGGGCACAACATATTGGGATACCATCTATTCAACAAGCTAAAGATATGAACTATCAATGAGTGTAACTATTGCATAAATAAAATGACTGCTGAACACCTGCTTCAAAGATGTCCAACGTGTGAGGAACAGAGAAAGCATATATGGCCGACATCAGTACTGTTCCTGCAAAAACTATGGAGATATAAATAGCATCAAGCTTACCACTGCTTTCTTTGAAAATATTCAAGCAGGCAGATATCTGAGAGTGTATGAAGAAGAAGAAACATGTAATCTCATGGTTTCTAAAGACCCTTATTTCATGTTTTGTAAAGACCCTATCTCATGCTCTGTAAAGACTCAATCTCATGTTTTGGAAAGACACCAAGTTGAAAAGGTTCAATACAAAATGAAAACAAAAACAGATCTTTCTGCCATAAGTGAGTCTAAACAACTGAACTTTTTTCTTTAGCGCTCCAACTTGTTACATTCTCTGTCCAAGACACAAGGCATTTCCATTTCTTTTTATTCTTGGTCTCTCGCTAGTTCTTTTATATTAATTTCTGTGTTGTCATTCATCTTTGTTCTATTTGAACACTCTCTTAGCTTGACCGTGTACCCTGAAATTGGCTCTACATGCAACTTCATTGTCACTTTGTTGCTTCTGCCAACTCCATCTGTTCCAGCTTGTGATGCTAACTAACAACTAACTTCCAACATAAATAATTAATAGAACAAACATAGATGATGATTCATTTTACACCAGAGACAAAGATAATATTTTATAATGAAATTACAAGATTTGGGCATCCACAACACCTGCAGTTCCCAGGGACCTCTGAGGAGACAAAGAAATAATGGACCTCTGGCATGTCATAAGAGGTACCTGATAGGAGGTTGTGTATAGGGCTGGAAACATCATATGAAACAAATTACTACAGAAACAATTGTTGCAAGAGCACATAAAAACTTTGGTACAGGTTTCCTCAAGGGGGGGGGTCAACTGCAGTGGTAGCTCCATGAGAAGCAAAATAGAAATAAATATATAAATTAAAGAATAAAGTGGTATGGAATCAGTTTTACAAATTAACGGTTTACAAGAAACACAGGACATTTCAGGTTTCACCCTTCATCAGCCACAGCTACAAACAGGTGACAAGGACTAGAATAGAGAAGTGCACAATATACAGTTATCATGAAACAAAATCAGGGTAGCAGCGATGAATTTAGTATAGTATATGTCAATAAATGAGGAGGCAGCTGTAAAAATGATGATGTCCAGATTCTATTAAAGAAATAATAAAGCCCTCCCACATAATACATAAAGGATATGGTGCCATTTATGAACCCTTAAATTCACATCTACCTGTATCACACATACTGGTCATTTTATAATGAAGAAATATAGTTTTCCAAATGTTTCTGACCAACATACAGCAGCGAAAGTGAAGTAATGATAATGGTTACAACTGCTCACCTCCCAGCTATAACCTGAACTGTAGGCTAATTCTTCTTTTGTTTCCTTTGTTCCTTTATATGGTCCAAATCTGGTATGAGCAGGAAAGTCCTTTAGAGCAAAAACACCTAGTCCAGCGTTTGGTATCCTGGATTTATCGATGGTTAGTCCTTCTGGCAAAGTTCTTCTGCAGTACTCTTCATGACCACTTTGGTAAATTTCTGGTACCTGGGATGTGTCAATACAAGGAATAATGTTATAAATCTCATAAATATAACCAGAAAAAATAAATACATCAAATACATTTACTAGTTTCCTGAGTTACTGTAATTAATTATTTATAACCTCACTTGTGAGCAACTTCTTCAATTACTTTCATCTGTCTACCTCTGCATGGTCCAAATCTGGTGTATGTACAAGCCTTAGAAAGATGTATCTGAAAGTCCAATCTGGCAACCATCTTCCACACTTATTCTCATAATCTGTGTCACTTCTCTGTATATTTTCAGATCAAATTGCTGTAACCTCTCATAAAGTGTTCTCATTTTGTCTTGCATTAGTTTAAGGTTACGAGACAGAAGAGCCAGGTCATCAGCAAAATCTAGATCATGAAGCCACTGTGTCAGAGCCCAAATCAGAGTTTCATTTTAGTTGGTTGATGTTTTCATAATCCAGCCTACAGCCAGCACGAAGACAAATGGTCACACTCCAGTTCTTATCTCAAAGTGTTCTGTATGTTGTCGTTCATGAAGAATAATACGCTCACGTCATCATGCTTTCTCTTTCAGTTAATGAACTTTAAGAAAAACTCTGTAATGCCTCATCAGTTTCCAAAGTGGCTCTGTCCAGACTGCCAAATGCCTTTTTGTAGTCCACAAATCTGACGGAAAGTAGTGAGTTCAATGTCAAGTTCTGTTTAACAGTTATCTACAGTGTGACAATCTGGTATGTACCGGATATGTTTTGTCAAAAGCCTGCTTGTTCTTCTCTCAGTTATCTGTCTTTTGCCTCTTTCAATCTCCAAAGGATTATCCTTTTAATACTTCATTATTAACATCATTCTTTCATAATTTGTGCACTCTTGCAATTCTCTTTTCTTTGAAAATATGACTAAATATCCTTCCTTTCAATCTGCAGCTCTTTCTTCCCTCACATATACTTTACCAAGTAATCTGTATATTGTATCTGTGTTAATGTCTGCTTTATGGCTTCTGCTAAACACTCCTGGGTCCAGCAGATTCTCCATCTCTTAGAAGGTTTATAGCTTTCTTTATTTTTCCTTATTTGATTCTTCTCAGCTTACGTCTGGTCTACTTACACGTTCCTTGAAATTTCTGCCCAGATATCTCTTCATGTGCTCTTTTATGTTGTTAAGCACATTTTTTAATTGTTGTTCTTCATAAGGCCATTTCATTCATTAACTTTGTAACAACCCATTTCATCCACTAGATATTACAGCCAGATGTTACCGGTTGATTTTGTCCAGAATGCTATGATGTTAACGAGCGGTTTAAGTATAAGATGTTAAAGTCTGTTTGCTCATGTGAAATCTGGTATTTGTACCGTGTTGAAGTGTCGCTGAGTGGGCGTGTCGTTGATCACCTGGACAGTTCAGTGTTGCGTGTATCTAGGTCAACAGCATGAGGCACTGCCAGGGTGTAATACAGACACTCATACATAATAGCATACATGTAGTTTCTTAGGAGTGTAGTACTCGTAGTGAGATGCAGTAGAGTGTAAAGGTGTATGCGTAGGAGGCAGCAGATCGTGGACACGAAGTCGTATAGGCTCTTATTCATCTACGCCAAACTCACACCACCACAAGTAGAAGTCATAGATGTGGATAATACAGATGACTTTTCCAACATTTATTACTGCAACAGTACGCTGACAGACGACACAGTCAATAGCACAAAGGGTCATGGACATTTCATGTGTGATAAATAATAATAATCATCGAGCATCATAATCTTGCATAGCTCATATGTAAGATGCTAGTAAAGCTGGCTTGACAATATACATTCTTTCTTACTGTAGCTCAGGGGCCCTGACCAAAACACGTCAGGTAGTCTTTCAACAAATATGCCGCACGATAAAGGCGGATCCAGTTGATCAATATCAAAGTCTAAGAACTTGTATAATAAAAGTCAAGACTTCATCTGGCTTCACACGCCAGACACTTCTTCTTCTGCTCAAAGATATCGGCCGAGATATCGGGCCTCTATAATAATTCAAACAACAGTGTATTCTGCATAGGCAGGTATGGTCATCCATGCCGAAACATACCACCAACAGGCGGTTTCCATATTAATATCTCTTCACTGGGCTTCTGTAATATAGCTAGACGAATCGTCTTAGGTGGCTATATCGAGCACACAAAATGGACTCTGCATCTCAAGAACTGTGAGCGCTACTCACAGCATGACACAAAATGTTCTGCAATCTAGGCGTAATAATTAAGTTCTTTTTACCTTGGACAGAATCCGAGAAATACACTAATAACAACTGTCGTCATTCTTGACGAACAGAATCACTCTGGGGAGAATCACTGACATGACAGTCACACTGAAGACTATCTTTTCCCCAGAAAAATGCAGAGAAGAAGTACGGACATACTCGTCCGGTCAGAACCCAGCTCATCACTCCATGACGGAAGTCTATTCGTTTTGCGCCCAAGAAACTTGCGCATGCGTAGACAGAACAGATTTGAGAACAGCTAACCCCGTCTGAAGACAGGTCAACTACAATGAATAACAAAGGGAAGATAACCCTAAATCAACCTGTCCCAGGGAGTTAATAAACAGTTCTCTACCTTAGATCATCAAAAGTATTAAATAGATTTACGTCTTATGACACCGTCAAAAACGACAGCAACAGACTTCCCATATTGTTCCCTATGCAGCCATCATTGCAGCTTGACCTCAGCAGGAAGCTAGGATGACCTGTCCTCTTACTCCATTATCTTATACCTCTTGCTCAATAAATTGTAAAGACAGACTAAACAAACAAAATAACGAAGCCCTAGAAGATTTACTGAAATATCCTCTTTGGTTTTTCAAACATTCATCATTCAGAGGTCATGAGGTTATCTTTGTGTGTTTATTATCAAGTTCCTCTGTGATAACTTGACCAGACAGCTCTCTGGAAAGTTGTAACTTTGGTTTGGTTTGGTTTTTAGGACTATCTTCATTGCAAACGAACAACTCCATCAGTGCTCTGATCTCCTCATGTGTTCACTCAAGGAGGATCTCAACACAGTGCACAAACTCTGTAGCACCGGCGAGGATTCCAATGTGTGTATATAGGAATCACACATTCTATAAATATTTTTGTGGTGGGTAGGTTTATCATTTTTAAATTTAGCCATGCCAGAGGCCTGATAGGCCTACTCTTTATGATTTCCAACTGCCGAGGGATTTTTAACGTGCGCAACTTGCACGTGGGACCTCCTATTTTTTTTACCCTTATCCAAGAAGGCTAGGCAAACGATCTCACTACCCAGGAGACCAGAGGGGAGTAAGAAATCATTAGGACTAGTTCTGAAAAAATAATAATTTCCATCAATTATATTCCCTCAAACTGGGAACCAAATCCTTTACCTCTAGAATTTGAGGCGGTTGCCATACTTCTTAGCCACTCCAACCCCCATTAAAGTTGTAGCTTTAAGAATATATTACCTCGGCATCATCAACACAGAGAAGAGCACCATGCACAGGGCAATCTCCATCATATTCCAGGTTACACTCCTCACAGTCTGGAAAAGTGGATAAGATGTCATTACTGATAAGAGGCTACTAAACACAATATAAAAAAGACTTACGTACACTAAAAAAAAATAAATGTGAAAGATCAAATATGAAGAGAAGCATGTTAAAAACAGAAGTAATGAAACTCAGTAGAAATCCAAGACCACTCAACATCCATGTAAAGAATACTTTGACTAATCAAGTCAAAGGAGTTTTGGAAGCATATTCACAAAGAATGGTGCAATATATAGAGAAATGAAGTAAATGAATTCTCAGCTGCTAAGCAGATTTAACATAAGATGGGAACAAATTACAATGATAAAAGCAAAAATGTTCCCTCAACAAGTTTAACATTGAAATTTAAAACTCAAAACATAGAGAACTGATTTTTTAAAATCAGAACAGTTAAAAAAGCCAATGAAGCTGTCAGTCAGGCCTTCACTTGGGAGGGGGAAAAATGAAAATAGAAACCAGGTAATAAGGGAGTATAACAATTAAGTGTACAGAAACCTAACTTGGCAATAACTGGCAACAAAATATCATAAATAACAGAACGTATTACTTACGAGTTTGAATAACTGATTCTGTAATGTTGCTCTAGTATGTATCTACCAAAACAAAAACTGGATTTTACTGTGACAGTTTGCCATATAAAAATTGGAGCAAGGGATTAATTCAACCTGTAATCAAAAGGATGTATTGCTGACTGTCAGTTACAAATGAATCAATGAATAATAAGTACCGTAGGGGACCTTATATAGTGCAATGTTGTTTTCCTAGCAATGTCCTTCTGAAAACTGCTCGTTATATGCGCAGCCTAACATTTTTCATGGAAAAAATATGGCAGATTCCTACAAAGGTCTATTTTGTAGCATGCTGGACCTGTACCGGCCAGTGATGGCAGGAATCACAGTGCACGTCTAATAATAAACCTAAGATCAAAATGAAGCGAGAGAGTGAGGATTAGCACCCTTCAGTATCACTGAACTGGTAATTCAGTAGGTCAGTGTTAGTTGGTGGTAGAATCTGTGCTGTATTACTGATATTTAAGAAATTAATAATAATTAGGGTGACTTATCACTTAACTTTCACATTAAAAGAAAACTGTGTCAAATATGTTAAGTTTTTACCTCGAGGTAAATTCGAGATCTTTTATTTTTCATGAAGAACACCTTCAAAACTTTAGGGTTGTATTATGAGCGAGGCTGTACTATATTCGGGCCAATACAGCAATAAACATTATTTATTATCCATTGTAACTGTCAATCAGCAAAATTTCCTTTTCTTTACAAGTTATATTAATTCCTTGCTCCAAATTTTTACTGTAGCTCAGCATGGTAAATTTTACTATACAAGTACAACTTACGGAAGAAATCGTCATCATCAGGAACAACAATGGTCATGCACCTGACATTTCTCTGCCTTCTGATTGGATACATATGAACTTGCTCCACCTCACAACTTGTTTCTCTTTGTTTCTTTCTCTGTTTGTCATATTAAAAAAAAAGAAAAACTTTACCTTTTTATCAATACTGCTAGGTATTTGTTTTCCTACAATGGGAAGGAAATGTCATCAACACGAAGCATTATACAGCATTTCAGTGAAGTCAGTTTAATAGGCTGTCATCAGAAACAATGGATCACTGTTTTAGTGTAACTTAAAATGAATTGTAACTCTGAGGGTCGGAGTGGCTAACAGGTATTGCATCCTCCTCTAATTCTAAAGGTACTAGGTTCGCTCCCAGTAAAGGGAATAGAATTGATGGAAATACATTTTTTTCAGAACTCAGTGGTTCCTAATGATGTCATACTCTCCCCTGATCTCCTGGGTCATGAGATCAGATGCTTTGCCTTCTCGGATAAGGGCAAACAATATATGAGGTTTCATGTACAAGTTGCGCACGTTAAAAATCCTTCAGAAGTTGGAAATCATAAAGAGTACGCTATTCGGCCACTGCCCTGGCAAAATTTAAAAAATTAGGAAACCTACCAACCACAAAAATATTTACAGAATGTGTAATTCCTGTATACATACATTTGGATCCTCGCCAGTGTTAAGGAGTTCGTGCACCGTGCTGAGATCCTCCTTGTGTGATCTAAGGGAGGAGATCGGAGCCCTGATGAAGTTGTCCGTGTGCAATGAACATGGTCCTTCAAAATAAAACCAAACTAAACCTAAAATTTCCTCCCCCCAATTATTCTATCAGTGTTTTCTGCCTGCACGATATCGGTATAAGCAGGTGATCACCTCCATCACATAATTTACAATGCCACACTAGATTTATGATGTCGGGTCTGAAAACTATCAATGACTACATAGAATAATATTGTGTGATCATATGATTAGTTCAAGCTATGAAAATAACAATGGCGATGATAAACAAACAAAACAAAAAACTGAACAATGACGTAAGAATAATGTCAAAAATTTAGTCAAACTAAATCACATTTTATTTAACATCCTAGTTTCTATATCATCATTTTTGGATACCACATTGTTTTCAGTTGTAATTAGCTATTTTGCTGTTACTGAAATAAAATATCACTTTAAAATGTTTAACTCATTATTTGTAATACTGCTGTTTTCATTCAATGTCGAGTTGTAGCACTAATTTCTGGAGATAAAGTTACTGTGTTAAAAAATCTAGAAGTATCACACTTAGGTCACTCGGCTGTAAATGTGTACCTAGCACTACTCTTGAGTTATGGAAAGCAAAGGCCGCGAGGAAGAATATGGTCACCACCACCTCACAAAACTGAGACCTTGTATAGTGAAGTCTCTAACACTTCACTCCCCTATCATAGTATCTGCTTTGAGGCTACCTTTACCTTTACTGTTTTCATTCAAATGTAGTAAGCAACAAATGTAGCAAGCAACAAATGTAGCAAGCAACAAATGTAGCAAGCAACAAATGTAGCAAGCAACAAATGTAGCAAGCAACAAATGTGTCAAATGATCTAGTACCTTTTTTCTGCGTGCTGATGATACCAACGCTTTTTGATTTTCTTTTCCACTATTTCCTGGATACATTTTTTGCTGACGTTTGTATGATCTTTTTCTCTGGCCTTGAAGGAAATGAAAAATCAGATTACATCAAATATTATCTGTGTGAATGTAATAAGTATATTTCAAAAATTAAATATTTTACTTTCTTGGAAAATATCCATAGCCAGAAATAAAATTGCCCGGGTCACAGAACGCTTCAAACACAGTCTTATCCATTTACTCAACAACTGGATGACAAATTGTGCATGCATTATAGCAGTTCAAAAGAAAAATCAAAACATATATCACAATAAAAATGTGGTGTAAGAGCAATAATGAAAAGAAAACGAGACTGTAGAGACAGAAATAAACAATGAAAACAAATATGAACGATAAAGGAAAATCACAGCCCAAAACCTTGCAGTCATCATCATCAGGTGCCATCTTTACATCAAAGACGAAGCTTCTTCAGTGTTCCACAATAAACTTCTGACGTTATTGTGGTCCCTGGTGTCATGAATTCCGTCAACAAAAGTCGATCCAAAACAAACGGCTTGGAATGCTCACCAGTGGCGTCATTATCCTGCACAACAACACGCGGCCCCACACTGCTGCTCGCACAAGCAGTTTAAGTGGGAAATTTTCAACCACCCCCCTTACAGCCCGGACTTGGCACCAAGCGATTATCATCTCTTTGGCAAGATGAAGGTCAGGCTGGCTAATCGACGCTTCGACACCGCCAAGGAGCTCATGGATGGAGTCAACAACTGGCTAAGTACCCTGGCGGCACTATTCCTTGACCAGGGGTTACAAAAAATCGTGCCACGGTATGACAAGTGCCTGAATTTGGGTGGTGACTATGTGGAAAAGTAAAGTAGTGATGTATGTAACTTTTGTATGTATTTAGATGTTATTGTCAATTTTTTTTAATTTTTACCAGCCAATTGGAGGTTGATTTTGGAATAGCCCTTGTATTACAGGTCTGTAAACTTTCATCTGAAATTCTTGGGGATAGCTTTTTTTCAGAAATCGGATTTTTTCAATTTTCAGATGTCACCCAAATTGCGTCCAAACAGCAGCACAAGCTGCCCAAACTGTGTTAAAAAAACAGCCCAAAGTTGCCCAAAATAGTCAGAAGTCACTCAAACTGTGATAGAATAGTAGCCTACACTTTCGATTTTCAGAATATTTCGGTTTTCGGATAATCGGTTATTGACCAATATCTGTTTGATTTCTGTTGTTAGTATACCTTTGAGTTTCTTTGTTTGTTCTAACGCTGGGGTCCATTCTGAATCAGATTCCTCAGATGGTTCTGGTGAGAGATCTATCTGTTTCTTCTTTGCTTTCTTCCTAAGCATGAACTCGGGTGGCTTAACTGGTAAACCTAGAGGGTAAGGGAGAAACAGTTCATAAAATAAGAACAGTCAGACGACCACGTTATTCTAAATTTTGGTTGTATCATTAGGCTTAACACTTATACATTCTGAGGTCTACTAAAACTGAGAAAACCACCAATGTACTTTTGTTTTTTCTAGGAGCAATCATAAAATTTCATAAAACCAGCAACATTAATAACAATTACAAACATTAATGGTAGTTGAAATAGGAGCTCCTCATCTGGTAGGAATTATCATGTGCTACAAGTTACACTCATTTTTGCTGCGGGAGCCGCGCTAGCGTAGTGGTTACAACACCGCTCTGGCGACCGGGTGATACAGGATCAAACCCGGGCGACGGCATTTGAGGATTTTTTCGTCGACCGGGATTTGGACTGGATTAACTCGAGACCTGGCGAGGACATTTGAAGGAGTGTCGTCGACCAGGGACTGGCGGCTCCTGAGCCGACCCAGCTGCAATGGGTACCTCCGAAATCGGCGAGTATTTGCCTGAATGGCGAGGGACACCTGTCTCTGTACAAGAAATAAAGGGATACTCACGTAAAATCAATGTCAGGTTAGACATAAAATAATAACCTGAGATTTCGCCTCGAGTATTAGCGGGCGAACGAAAAAAAAAAAAAAAAAAAAAAAAAAAAAAAAAAAAAAAAAAAAAAAAAAAAAAAAAAAAAAAAAAATTTTTGCTGCCACCTGTGCAATTTTTCCTTCTTTGTTTAAAAGATGACAAGAACCAGCGGAGAAGAAGACAGTGGAGAAGAAGACAGTGGAAATGTATAGGACACACGGTGAGGAAACTTGTTTATAGCATTTCCAGGCAGTCCTTACTTACTTAATCATCCCTCTTCTATAGGAGGTGTAGAGATTTGGAAGAGGGAGCGCCATACTATCCTATCTGCTGTCTTTCTTTTGGCCTGGGTCCAATCTAGTCCTCGGTCCTTCAGATATAGCCTAATGCTGTCCTCCCAGTGGACTCTGGGTCATCCTGGAGGTCTGGATCCCTAGCTCTTAGTTTCCCATACTTGTCATGGAAGCTGATCTACTTCCATTCTGCAGACATGGCCAAACCATCGTAGTTAGTACTGTTCTACTTGAGTCTGCAGTGGCTGGGTTTTGAGGCCTTGCCGTATCGTCTAGTTGCAGACCATATCTCTTCTTGTTACTTCAACCACCTTCCTCAGATACCACATTTCTAAGGTTTGGGGCTGGCTTTTGTGGGTTGTAGTCATTGCCCATGACTCGTGTCCATATGTGAAGACTGGAATATAGGTGGAGAGGTATACAGCCATCTTCGTCTTCTTGTTAACTTCTCTTTTGCTGAGGAATCCTTGATTTATGGCCTGAAAAAGTCTCCCAGCTGCTGCTCTTTGGGCAGCTAACTCTTCTTTGATGCCTCCCTTTCAGTCTATAACAGCTCTGAGGTATTTAAAATAGTTGCCCTGCTCCAGGACCTGTTCTCCCAGCTTAATCTGATGCCTTCTTTCCTCTCATGATATCACCATGGTTTTTGTTTTGAAGCTGCTGATGACCATCACTCTCTTTCTCCAGCTCTTCCTTCCAGACTTGCAAAATGGAATGAAGATGTGCCTCTGATGTAGCAATCAGGGCAACAACGTTGGCAAATGCTAGCTCTGAAATATAGACCTGTCTCATCTTCCAGTACCCCACTGAGTACTTTTTAGTCCTTTCCTTATATGCTTTGATGACATCGTCCACGAGTATGAAAAGATAAGGTGACAGAATATCACCCTGCCTTATACCAGTCATGACTAGGCAGACCTTGTTCTGAAATACCCAGGGTAAGAGAGGTAGAGACCAAGGAACACACGTAGAAGAGAAATGAAGACAGACATGAAGGAGATGAAGTAGACACGGAAAGAAGGCCTATTGTTGAAGGCCTATGTTCCCTAGGGAGCTGATGGTTGATGATGCTGACAGATGATACTAGAGTATCAAGTGACTGTGTGTAAATAAGATCAAGTACATGATGTTAGGAATATGTAATGTTAGGACTACCTAGAAAATGGGAATATTGGAGAAGGTAATGAGAAATATTGTAAGAATGAAGACCAACATAATGTTTCATTATGTGAAATGAGATGGCTCGGAGCATGAATAATAGATTCGGATGAAAATAGTATATCTTCATGAGGAAACCACATGAAAAAGGAATGGGCTTGAGTTTTTTTTCTATTGTGGGCTTTGTCCCCTTGTAGCAAGACATGTTGTTTTCAACCTAGACTTAAGTCAAATGGTTTTTTCAGAGCGCACGTTGTAATTCAAAAACAGCTGAACACTGTTAACTGTAGTACAGCGAGGATAGAAAACTCTTTACAGAGCGATACACAGGAGGCGATCTGATCATCAGAAGCGGTCTCCCCGTCGAACAAGTGTTTCGGCCCTGTATACTCCTTTACACTCTAAGGGGGGCAGGCCCACTTGGGTCATGACTCCCAAGTGTCTCAGCCTCCTGTTGTCTTGTATAGAAAATGAACCCATTTCACTTTGGTAGCAACTTTAAAATCCACAATTCCGCCAGCCGTGGAGGCAATTGTGAAAGTAACAAAGAGAAGACAAATTATTCCATTCGTTCCGCCGCACATCAGGACTAGGGACAGACACTGACACACATGCGCGAAGCCGATGAGGCTAGCCACTGCGCGCTAGCAACTGAAATTCTGTGCCCAACACCTCTTATAATATATGCCACGTGTTGCCCGTCATTCACAGCCCTTTCACCAGTCCACCGAAAAACTCAACGTATTGTGGACTTAGAAAAACTCCTGGTGTTTTCTGTACCACAGAGTTTACTGTTCACGATTTCCATTGCGGTTGTTCCACAGCCAGCGTGATGCCTTTTCAGCAGTTTCACTAAGCCTCTTCAGTGCCCTTGTTCTTGACTGTCCCCTCAGCCCCAACAGTTTCAATAAATCATACACGGATGCAGCCACGAGCCCTCTTGCGCCCACCTCAACAGCCATGACCCTTGCAGTGAACCCATCGTGTCTCAGATCCGCGGCCAGATCATTATACTTGGCCGCTTTGAACAAATGTTGCTGGTCCAATCTGGATTCAAATGGCACGGTCAGTTCAATCAGTATAACCTGAAGCGATGCTGAAGAATGAAGCACAATTAAGACTAGGAGTCTGCTTTGGTCTATGATCTGTAGCCCTCTGCCTGCAATTTCTATTGTCTGTTGCACTGCCTTCAAGTCTTTTAATGAGGCATCGTACACCCTGTCAAGACTTTTAACAGGTTCCTCAATGACAGTAGGGATTCTTTGGTTGGAAACCATGAATATGACCTCTGCTATCTTCTCCTTTCTAACTGATAGGCTTCTCGACTTCTTGGGTTTGAAGCTCATTCTGCACCAGCTGACTAGTTCATCCAGGCGTGCTAACATCCTCAGGGCCTGATGATCATCTGATGTCAGAATTGTTGTGTCATCCATGAATGCTTCGAGCGGTGGCATGTGACACATTCCACCGAGCTTTGGACCTATAGCCATTCCTTCAGCCGCATTGAGGATTACCTGCATAGCCATCACGAATAGTATCGGAGAGATGGTACATCCCATCGCAATTCCAACTTCAAGGCTAATCCACTTTGTTGTGTACTCTCTGGTTGAAAATCTGACAGAAAACCCTGCAAAATACAGCTTCATCATTGCTGCAATCTCTTGTGGAACATGATACATTTCTAGGGCCTGCCACAACATCTGGTGAGGAACGGATCCATAAGCACTTGCTAGATCCAACCAGGTTACATGGAAGTTTGTTCTGTCAGACTTTGCCTTTTGGATTGCTTCCCAGATCATTGTGGCATGCTCTAGACATCCTGGTGTACCTGGGATACCTCATTTCTGAATGGTAGTGTCAATGTACCCATTTGCCAGGAGGTATGTAGTGAGCCTTATCGCCATTACTGAGAAGAATATCTTCCCTTCCACATTAAGTAGTGAGATTGGCCTGAACTGACTGATATCTGTGGAATTTTGTTCCTTTGGGATGTAGACTCTGTTCGCCTTTCTCCATTCCTTGCTTACAAGCTGGGTTTTGCATGCATTCTTCTTTATTTAACTGAGCAGTCGTTTGAGCACCTCAGGGCATCTCTTATACACAACATATGGAACACCATTAGGACCTGGAGCTGACTTGCATCAAGCTTTCTGGACAATGCTTTCTACCTCTTGCATCGTTGGGGGCTTGGTGTTAAATTCAGCTCCTGGCTTACTCGGCCATTTAAGGCCTGCTATGCTGCTGAGGGGCTCATCTTTGCGACCATCTGAATATGTCATTCTAAGGTGTTCTTCCAGGTCTCCTTTCTTGATGTTTAGCGTACCTGACCGTGGATGCTCAAAAAGTTCTTTGGCAAACTTGAAGGGCTCCCTGAAGAATCTTTCCCTATCATTTTGAGTCTTCCTTCTCTTCCTGCACAACCTTTTTGCTCTACAAAGGGCATTATGTTGGCCTTTCAGGTGCTCCCAAACCTGTCGTAACCCTTCCTTTTCTGTGGCAACTGCATTCTTGAACAGTTTTCGGGCATGCTTCTTCTGTTTCCTGATTTCTTCTATTTTAATTTGTCTTCTATTTTTTTGCGGTGGGTTACTTTCCCTTGCCTCCCTGACTCCGAACACTTTGCGACAGTGCAGATATATTATGTCGCCGAAGATTTCCAGCTTCTTCTCCAAAGTTATCTGCTTCAGGTTGTTATCCAACTCTTTTGCCAAGGCTTCGTCCAGCTGTTCCCAAAGCCCTTTTGCACTGGCAGGTGGAAACTTGATTGCATCTCTCTTCCCGTCCAAGAAGTGTGTGAGATCATCATCAGGCAGATCAACTTGAATGTACTCAGCACTGTGGATTGACTACTGGCTGCGTTCTTCTAACGTCTTACCCGTCGAGACAGAGCACTGTTGATCTCCCCCTGATGAACTCCCACACCCCTTTTTCGTTCTGTGGATTTTCATTCCTCTCTGAGTAGAGAATCTCCTACCACAGGCACATGGAAATTCCAGCCGTTGTTCAGAGCTCGAAGTCCGTGTAACGGGTCTGGTCGATTCCAATGAGGCGCCTGAGGATTCGGTGAATCCTGGGGGCATCTATCATTTTTGGGTCCTGTAGCAATTGTAATACAGCTTACGGGGTGCTAACTCGGTCAGCCGGTTTCTAGTCTTTCCCAGTGTCATCTGTCTTTCCAGAAGTCCAGGTGGAGCGCTAGATACTAAGTCCTGAAAAGGACTAACAATATCTATGTGCTAGCATGATGAAGCCCTGAAAAGAACTGCCAGCTATGCCTATGCTGCCCATACCTCTACCATGTTTAGCGAAAACCAGCTGTTGTGATATATATATATATATATATCTTGTTAACAACAGGGCAGGTGAATGAGACTGCCTTTTTAGGACAAGGGAGGACACAATTTGACGCTTTTGACTTACTCTATTTGGACAGATTGACAGCGCGATATGAAACCATATTCAGATATCGCAAAAAACAAAATTATTATCTTGAATTACCCACACTTACACATCTGAATTATAACCTAAGTAGAGGTTGAACTGGATATTTTTTAATAAATAATATACATATATACATGCACACACATATATTTCACCTGTTACTCCTGTCTTCATTCTAAAGAAAGTGCCTTCTCTCCAGCAAATTTTTTTTTAAACCTCTGAAAGTTATAATTAGGACATATAATATAATGTAGCTTATTCAAGATAATAATTTTGATTTCTGACATCTAAATATGGCATCACTTCACCGTTCATTCAGTCAAAATAGAGTATTAAAAGTGTAAAATACTTTGAATGTGTATGTGCCTTTCCCTCTCCCAACAAAATCTCACATCTGCCATGTTATTATCTTAGGGGGAGGGCAGGAAAGCCCGGGGTGTCTAGAATGACACCCAATTCACTAACCATCTGTCATTTAAATGCATTGCGATAACCTCAAAAGCCCTCACTTTCCAACATTCATCATTAAGTCTTAGCTATATTAAGAATAACTCCTGTTTTTTTCTTTATTTTGAAATCCAATGTGACTTCGTGTCCCAGTTTGATTAGCTGATCCATAGTGCAACTGCGATCAAGTAAAGAAATCAAGACAAGACTTGAGATGGCCTCAGCTGCCATGACAAGGTTGAATATGATCTGGAAAAGTAACATCAGTTTTCCTGTGAAGATCAAATTATACAAATCACTTGTATTATCTATTCTCTTGTATGGGTGTGAGGGCTGGACACTCACTGCAGATACGGAGCGAAGGATTCAGGCTTTCGAGCATAAATGTTATAGAAGAATTCTGCGCATTTGCTATAAAGAGCACAAAACAAATGTCTATGTTAGAGAGAAGATAAACCATTATGCAGGCCACCAAGAACCACTTTTGTCAATAGTGAAACGTCGAAAGCTTGCCTGGTTTGGGCATGTAACTCGTCATGACTCTCGAAAACGATCCTTCAGGGAACAGTCGAAGGTAAACGGAGAAGAGGAAGGCAGAGAAAATCCTGGGCTGATAACATCAAAGAATGGGCAGGACACGGTTTTTCCACACTTGTACGCATTGCTGAGGATAGAGAGCAGTGGAGGACCCTGTCTGCTGATGCTTCCACCATGGCACCCCTACGACCCATGACGGATTACGGGATGAGATGATGATGAGTGCAACTGCGGTAATATCTGCTATGAGACTATCCAGTGGCGTACCAAAGAGGGTACGAGGGGCGGTTCCCCCGGGGTGACACCCAGAAGGAGGAGAGTGTCCATCGGACACTATTATGATAGTACTTATTGTTAAAAAACAATTGTAAGCGTTTTACTTAAGGCCTAGGCCTATGGGGTGAAGGTATGAAACGGTTGGGTCCGCCCCTGAGACTATTTTTATATTTAACGACACTGAAATTAAAAAACGCTTAATGATACAATTGTGAAAATGAAACATTGAGACCTACCAGCACGACGAAGAGCCTCAAATTTGTGTCGCTCATTGCTTAACAGCTTCTTATCATAATCAGGGATGGCTGCAAACTCTTCGGAGGTGAAGAATTCACTAACTGACGATGGTAAGTCGTCAAGATTAAGCTTTGGGCACTCCATGATTCCGGATACTGCCTTTGTATTGCTACTGTAAGTAATTTCAGCTCAAGCTGCACAGTATCGCCTAACACACTGACAATATTCACATTATTTATAATATGAGTAGGCCTATTAACCAACATCTGGATAGCCTAGGCCTATTGCATATCGTGCACACAGGTTTGGAATCTTGTCTGTCAAAATGACTGTACAATCCTGTAGCACAGATTCGTACAATAAAGTTTGTCGTCCGCGTCCATGCAAAAATAAAAACATTCCTTTTAACAACACACACCTTGAAAATAATAGATAGGCCTATATAAAATAAAACGAACCAAACATTACCGCCAATTTATTCAAAATACAGTTCATATCAGAGTTGCCACTCTCAATTTTCAGACAAATCTACATGCTACCTTAAAAAAAAAAATACCTATAGTCCGTTCGGAAATTCGTGCCCACAGAAAGTGTCAATTTTCTCCAAAACTGTTTGTTGAATGGACATGAATTTTTGCATGCAGTTTTAGATTTTCCATGCAGTTATTAAAATATTTTTTGCCCTTACAAAACTCATGTCATGTTCGAATTTTCTTCTTTACGTTATATAAAAAACTCTTACTGTTGTCTGGGTTAATTTTTAGTAGTTTTACAGAAAAGTAACAAGATCCGTTCAAAAATATTTTTTTAGTGTTTGAATTAGTTACTCGCGAATGTGTACAATAGGTGCGCACTCGTGCGGACATGTAGTCACTACACTAATTCAAACCAAAAAAAAAATATTTTTGAACGGATCTTGTAACTTTTCTGTAAAACTACTAAAAATTAACCCAGACAACAGTAAGAGTTTTTTATATAACGTAAAGAAGAAAATTCGAACATGACATGAGTTTTGTAAGGGCAAAAAATATATTAATAACTGCATGGAAAATCTTAGACTGCATGCAAAAATTCATGTCCATTCAACAAACAGTTTTGGAGAAAATTGACACTTTCTGTGGGCACGAATTTCCGAACGGACTATAGCACGTTTCACTAGCTTTGCCCAACTTCAAATGTAATTATCTGATTAACCGTCTAACGTATTAATGCCATTTTTTTGCATACGATGTTATATTGGGTTAGACCCAACAAATATATACTTTATATCTGTGCATCTTGTCCAGTTCCCACAAGCGGATGAAATCCTTTGATCTTTGTCGGCATACTAATTATTGTGTATCGAAAAAAGAAATTTTACCACTTCAGTCACAGATTCTGTGAATTGAATAGGCATAGGCGTGTCTACTATTACAATAATGTGGCCATCACGTTCGCATATGAATACCTGTTGAAGATGATTTCTTAAATGATCTGCATGGGAGATACTCGTGACATTGTCATTGACATTTAATGTGCTACCAAACTGGACCTTCATTGATCTGATTATTTCAATAGGTATCACCACTTTGCGGTTCATAAATATCATAATGGAAAGTTTCTCCTCTACTGTGCTTGTAAATAACGGTAAGGTCATCTTTAAAGAAATTAAACTTCATCCGAATCATAATCAGATGTCTCTGAGAAATTGATAATCAATCTCGGCTGAATGAATGTCAAACCATCATTCGTCCAATATTCCTCTTCCTCTTGTAACACATGGTTCTCACATTTCTTCCAATAATCCCTGGCTATGTTCGAGATGGCGGCTTTTGTAAGTATTTCAACATCTTTTAATTTGAACGTCCTATTTTCTGTTGCTACATGTTCCTTAATTTTAGCCCAGACTAATTCTATTGGGTTTAAGTGAGAATGGTAAGGAGGCAATCTTAAACATCTGTGACCATGTTCATGGATTGCCTTGTCTATGTGAAATATCTTTGTATGCTGTGTATTTTTTACAATTTCAAGTAATTCAGGCTTCAGGGACATTTCGTTGAATGGAATGTTGTTTTTGGTCAGCCAAATCTTTATTACATTTTTAGTACTTGATGAATTAGGAACTTTATCTTCTGGTGCCACAACGTTGTGATATGAAGCATTGTCCATTATCAAACACGACGGTCTATCCAATGAAGGAAGTTCATGATTCACAATCCAATCTTGAAATATCTTGCCATTCATCTCTGTATGATAATCCCTATTATCTGTGGATTTTGAAACAAATATGAGTTCAGTATTATTTAGAAGCCCATGATGGCTGCTTCCTGCATGTGCAATTATTAGGCGCTGTCCTTTGCTGCTTGGTACTAGTCTCTTAGTTGTTCCATCAGATGATTGCCATTCTCGTTCATTACTGTGGTGCGCATTGATCCAAGTTTCATCTAAATACACACAATCATAACAATCTCTTCTCATTTCTCTGACCTCGCGTAAATATTTGCTTCTCATTGCAACTATATGAGGCTTCTCACAAATAAGGTTTCTACCACCAACATATTTTCTAAAAGTGAATCCCAAACTCCTAATAGTCCTCCATAGCGTAGATTTGGAAATATCAATGTCATTATTCTTTCTTAACCAAATTTTCAATTTCCTTAAAGTCACTGCCTCATTATTGTGAAACATATTGCAAATTTCTCTGCGGATCAATTCTCTGTCAAAATTATCCACCACTCTTGGCCTAATTTTCGTGTGTAAAACACTGGAATTAGACATTTCAGATGTCGCTATCCAGCGGTGCAATGATCGTTTGCTTATCCCCAAGGCGTGAATAGTCCTCTTTTGTGGGTTTGAAATAGAATGATATAGTTTTCCTCGAGTAGCTTCATTGCAGAAATACTTAAAAAATCCTATTTGTGATTTGCTGTAATGTCATAAAATGTACTCGCAGACTCATTTTTCCTTCTTAACCACACAATAATTTTTGTAGACACACCTCTGATTGACAATGTGTGCGTTGCACCGGATATAAACTGTTTTATGTTCAAGAAGTGCGATTTCACGCAATTTCACTCAAAAATCATGCCAAATACTTGATAAACCAAAAATGTGCAAATGAGGTCGTATAATTTACTGTAGACATTTCAATATGTGTGCGTGTGATGTGTGTTGGCAAGTAGGATTTTATATTATATCGCAAAGAGACGAAAATTGAAACCAATGGAAGCATTTTAATGAAAAATTTAATTCATAGGGTCTATACCATTTCAAATTCACACACACAATTTCACTTATGTGCGTTATATATTCGCTGAGATATAGCATTTTGAAGTTGGGCAAAGCTAGTGAAACGTGCTATATTTATTTTCACAGTAAGTGATAGAAATAAAAGTATCTTTACATATTAAAGGAAATATTACTTAAAAGTAATAGTAGGCTGTCCTTGAAATATAATTTGCGTTATTTTCTAGTTCCAAGAAAGTCGTTATTGATTCCAACATAAATTATGCCCAATAAAAAGAAAGAAAGAAAAAATTAGACAAAAATTTAGTGTCACAAGCACACCATAAGGTACAAAATTACTCATTTTCATGATGAGCTGCCATCTTTACGACGATGGTCAGCTGCAATGGATCTCCGAAGTCTTCTGTCTCTTGTCTTGATGGTGCACTCTGATAGACTTTCCTGTCTCCTGTCTTGATGGTGCACTCTGATAGACTTTCCTTCTCTTGTCTTGATGGTGCACTCTGATAGACTTTCCTGTCTCTTGTCTTGATGGTGCACTCTGATAGACTTTCCTGTCTCTTGTCTTGATGGTGCACTCTGATAGACTTTCCTGTCTCTTGTCTTGATGGTGCATTCTGATAGACTTTCCTGTCTCTTGTCTTGATGGTGTACTCTGATAGACTTTCCTGTCGATGTATTGGTGTTACCTTCCCCTTACACGTGTGCCTTCAACTCTGCCTTCTGTTATGGTCTTCTACAAGGTGTGACTTCTTCTTTATGTGACCAAAATATTTTCGCTCTGTTGTGGTCTTCTACAAGGTGTGACATCTTCTGTATATGACCAAAATATTTAAGCTTTCTAATTTATATCTTCATTGATTCTCTTTTCTTTCGTTGGGTTTCTATGACCTCTTTTTTTTTGTGTTTTCTTCTCTCTCCTTGAGATGCGCCCCATTTTTCTATATACCCATGTCTCGAGAGCCTCAATTATTGCTATGTCTCACGTTTGTTTCTCACATCTAGAGAACCTCAGTTATTTCTTTCAATTGCTTATTCATTGTCCATGTTTCTACACCGTACAGTAATTAAGAATATATATAATATTAATTTGGGAGTTACTTGTTTAGGTGTCAGTATTTATCTCACGTTTTTGAATGTAGATTTGGCAATTCCTATTATCGTACTGTACTGATTTCTGTTTCACGTCTGCCATAATCTGTTATTATATGACCAAAATATGAGAAACTTGGCTTATTCCAGGATTTTCCCATTTATTCATATCTTTATGTTGACTTATCATCCTTTTGAGCCGTATTCTAATTACGTGATTCTAAAGTCTGACCATTCTGTTGCATTTAGGTCTTTTGGGCAACGTTATAAAGGCTGATGTAGTATATATCTTGTATTGCAGGGGTCGGCAAACCAGTAGTTTTTGGGATCTACTTTAGTAACACATGAGTCCTCTAAAGATATACTCTCTCTCTCTCTCTCTCTCTCTCTCTCTCTCTCTATATATATATATATATATATATATATATATATATGCGTGTGTGTGTAATTTTAAGCGGGTGAATGTGGAAAATTCATGGGCAATGACTACAACCCACAAAAGCCAGATCCAAACCTCAGAAATGAGGTATCTGAGGAAGGTGGTTGAAGTAACAAGAAGAGGCATGGTACGCAACCAGACGATACGTCAAGGCCTTAAATCCCACCCCCTGCAGACCCAGGTAGAACAGTCCCAACTAAGATGGTTTGGCCACGTCTGCAGAATGGGAGAAGACCGGCTACCACGACAAGCATGGGAAACAAAGAGCCAAGGATCCAGACCCCAGGACGACCCAGAGTCCGCTGGGAGGACAACATTAGATAATCTTTGAAGGACCGAGGACTAGAATAGAACCAGGCCAGGAGGAAGACAGCCGATAGGATAGTCTGGCGCTCTCTCTTCCAAACCTCTACACCTCACGGTAGAAGGGGAACGACTAAGTAAGTAAGTAAGAATTTGGAAAAAAAAAAGGGGGGGGGGGTAGGATGATAGTTATTACAAAGAAAAGATCGCCTTCCTATCTCATGTAGTTCACGAAAATAATTTAGTAGCCAGCTCGACTTTTTATTGGGAATGCGGAAACAGTACTTTTGATGCCGGGGACACCACGGTTTTAAATGCCGGCGGGATAGGTCTAGTCCGAAGTTTCTTTATTTCAAAAAGTATTTATTTCCCCCTTCTTCCCCCCCCCCCCCCCTTCAACCTGCAGTCTCCGAAAGATCTACCAAATCATCCACTGGGATCTACCGGTAGATCGGGATCGACTGGTTGCCTATCCCTCCTGTTGTTGTATATATCGTTGCACAGATCTGTGATTGTGTATATACCAAAACTCGTTAGGGCTTCTATCATTTCTACTTTTGTGTTTGTGACGTATAATTGAAATGAAGCCTCCTGTATCCGACAGCCTTTCGTGTTCTCAGCGTAGTTTTAAGATTCGCTAACAAAGTCACGCATTTCTCTGCCTGTCTGACTCACCTTTTAATCCACGCTTCTTTTTTACTTGACCATATCAAACGAGTCACGCTATTTCAGAATCGGCACTCACCAGAGCCAGCTGATAGGATTTACCAATCAATCACGTACTGTACCATCATCAGTAACAATTTTTAGCAACTAGCTGTGTCCAAATACCAGAAGTATTTGTTTTTCCATTCTTTGCTGTGAACACTAGATCTCGATTTTTTCTACCATTAACTATTCGAGGTGACACTATCGATCCAGGATTACCTCACTAAACTTGGCGTCCATCTTATAAAGTTATTGTCAAGGCTGAACTGGAGTCAAATTTAGCACTGACCCCTGACATTATCAATATCGATAAATATATTCAGGATAACTGTACATTCCAGGAAATATCACCACGATTAGATAAGGAGAGAGAGAGAGAGCGTGGCCACGTATGTCAGAGAGAGAGAGAGATTGAATATTTTTCTTGTTACGGTAGCTTTTACCAAACTAGCTTATTTGGCTTTAACAATTGTTTAATTTACGGATTAGCACGTATTAGGAATTTTGTTTTCTTTACTGTCTATACTGTGACCTAGTGTTAACCTTTTGACCTTTGGGGTTATTAACTTGGTTGGGTTCTTATCTTCTCAACGAGGGGAGGGCATAGGTATTCTGTTATTTTTTCTATGCATGTAATTCTGATGTATCTGATCTTTCTCTGTTAGATATTCGATGTTGTAAAGTTTAGTGATAATAAACAACAAAAGAACTAACTTTGTGTGTGTTGGTCAGACCCATACCCATTGTCGTGAAACATTCTAAATCCACATATCTAAATTAAAAAGTAAATGTAAAGCCTAACGAATTAATTCAATAAAAGGAAAAAAGAATGGTAAAAGACCAGTGCTTTTCCCAATAGCGTACACCTGCGTTGTGGAACGCCATAGTGACGGTACTCGAGATCCACTTTTTCCACTTCGTCTGCATAAGTGTAACGCTTTCACGTTTGATAGTAAAGCCTACAGCAGCATACACGCGTTTCTAAAAATAAAACTGGTAATGTGTGTTACATATCACTTTGCTCACAGGCTGGTAATTCATCGCTGTGCGCAATGGAGCAGAACACGAATACGCTTCGAGTGTAAAAGCGTGCGAGTTGTGGAATGTGGGTGACACAGGTATTTAGTGTATGACGTGGACAGGGTCTGCTGCGGGGGGAACGAAGGTTATCGTTAGGACAGTAGAGTTTGGCTTGTGTTTTTCAAAGTGTACGGATATTTATGTGAGAGCGACAGACCAGTGTTTATTGTTATAAAAATATATCAGAGTCACGATAATTGACTCAATTCATTAAGAATGTGTGCCTGATTGTGTGTGGCTTAAGGAGATGGACAGTAAGTGATTTGTATCAATACGGATTTGTAAAGTATGAAGGCGTCGTAGACGATACATAGACATTCTGACTTTAAACCGGCACAACGACATTATTGCTTATGTCTGCTACTGAACACATTTGTATTTCTGATGTACTGCCAGATCATCATATGCTCTCAAAAGAAGTGAAGTACACTTATGTTGTATTGTGACATATTAAATGTGATAAAACGTACAACAAGCTGTTGATCAAGATTATTCAAGTTGGCCATTCCTTACGTTACTGTTTAGACTGTTGACTATTATATCAAAATACCTTACAAGACCAGTGCAGCACATTAATATACTCGTTACCCAGTAGCCTTCAATAAGTATAAGGTAACATGTGTTTCTTAGAAAACCTTGAGATACGCACACTGCTTAATGACCTAGATATAATACTAGCCTTAATGTCATTATATACACTGCGTAATGAAAACACAGACGGACTTAGAAGAGAGAGAGAGAGAGAGCGATGAACGGAGGAACGCATTCAATACTACCACGTTCGTCTCGCGATGAAAAAGTGAACGCGAAAGGCATGAAGCACTAATTTTTTTCAAATAAACAGTGACCAAAAAAACACTACCAATACACGGTTAGGTTTTGAAAACATGTTTAATGCTTATTAGGAAACATGACACAATACTGTTTTACGTCTGAAATCCTGACTTTATACTGACAGAACAGTCGAAAAGGCAGGACAGTTGGCGGTTCTAAAACAATAAAAAATAAAAAAAACAAATACACGACTATCCTAGAATACATATTTTGAACGGAGCCACTTAGCCCCATTACATTTATATATTCGTGTACCTTAGGACTTGCTGACAAAGAATAGGTTAAGTGTTATGCACATAGTCTGGTAATTAACAAATTGTAGCCAAAATATTATAGGGGTGTTGTCTGACAGCACCAGATCATATTTGCTCATGTTTGGATACTGCTTTAGGGGAATGAGGCCACCACGTTAAATCCGATTTGATTGGTTAGAATTATATGTAAGGCGAAACATGATTAGTCGACTTCAAATACTATTTTTGGTTGTTAAGGGAAACGTAGAAAGGGTAAATTTTTTCAAAAGCTTTTGTAAACATGGTCTCATTGGCTAGACCAGTTGATATAGTCAATTAGGAGCGTCGGTTCAGTGCCACTTTTTGAAATTAAACTGTGTAAAAGCAAGTGCGTTGAGATCCAGCTCATATTTTTCTAATAAAAGCCTGGGACAGAGGCAGATCGGAATTGTGCCATAACTCATCGCCAGTCAACGTATTTGTTTAATATTTCCTTGAATTGTGGTAAGCTAGACATATTTGAAATCTTTTTGATGAAAATTGAATGTGAATTGATAAATTTATGTCTGTATGTGTGTGGTTCAGTAGCAAACATGAGGCAAAGCCTAGATATTGCTCTATCATGAGAAAAACTTGACGGAGAGGAGTATAACTGCATGGGATTGCCAAATAGTACTATGACACCTATCTTATTGAATAGAAGGAATTACAGCTGAATTTGCAGAGGCGTTGTAACCATTAGGGAGAGGAATACTGGTGAATGTTGTTACATGAGAAGCTAACAGTTGGCCTACCGCGCTGAACTCAGTGTTTGTTATGTATTGTGCTTCAGTGTGGAAATGGATTATAAATTAGTTCTGAAGTAGGAGGTACAACCTTCTTGTTTCAGGGACCGTGGTACTAACGTATTAAAGCAGCACATGGTCTGAGTTTTGCTGAATCCAGAGGCCGATAGCATACTCCTTGGTCAAGATATCGACCAGTGTTGTTTCTCAAGAAAACTGTGAAGCAAGCGAGCATAGGAGACTGTTTCCTGCCGCCCACACAGAAGTTAAGAGTTCGTGGCCAGAGCAGCTCAATCTTGTGTATACCCCCCCCCCCTCAAAAAGTGACGTTACCTTAAATCAAGAGGGACATTTATGTGTTTCTAATAAAAGAAACTATGAACCTTTCCAATATTATTTCCACCAGAAACAAACACTTGAGGTCATGATGACAAACAACAACATAGCTTGAATAGCCAGTATTACCTCATAGTACTACATCACAACTTACACACATATTGCAATAATAATATATGTCAATACAAAGATCCTATCTATAAATTGTGTACATACAACTTGTGATTACATTTGATTGTGATTCCTGGTTCACTTTGTAGTTGAATCAGGATATCTGTTATTGACAGGAATTAATACATATTTTTAAAAGTTACCCATAACTTATTAAGATAGTCTTATAGAGTGTTATATGTATGTGAGTGTCACAGTGTTGTAAAGTGTTGTGGATTAAATTAAAGTCTTTATCTGTCTGTTGGTGGTTGTAAACATACACTTCATCACTATCATAACCCTAGACATTCAACGTAGTCATCACAATATTCCAGAATAAGTCTGACTGAGGTCTAAATGTGGTAGCAAGTAAGGTCATCTGTAATACACCACACTTATTAGATACAGATACCTTCACAGCTGATCTCAGTCAGTACACTAAGTCTCCTATAAATATTTATATCATCCCACTTTACCACACCCATTTAACCATAGTTTTCATGTTTGTGTGTCTTGTTGTCACATAGCTGTGTATGTGTGTGTGTGTGTATGTGAGTGTATAGGTGTTTAGTAAACTTATATTTCTCAATATAAGGAGGTGCAAGATTGTCTTATACTAAAATATAGTCGTATAGATCGGCTGGACTAGAGGAACTATTCAGTCCAGAGACTGATCTTCTCCTTTAACTATTCACTCGTGAAAATCTATTTCTTACACCTTACTTCTCACGTATTATAACCATCTCCTATACTCAGGCGGGAGTCCATGCCTGCAGACTTCTTTTTGTATCAGATTGTTTTCTCTACTGATCTGAGAAAGTCTGGGCCTTCATTAGAATTTGGTGATGGTTTTTTGCCCCTGTTGTCCTCGAACAGTTCTTTTACATATTCTGCCCAACTGGTTGATTATACCGTTCTTATTTTTCATACAGCCTCCTCCTGGAAAAGCCTTGACGTATTTTACAATTTCTTTATTTCTCCATGCATGCCCCTTGACATGTGCTTAGCTTCTTTATCTTTCATTTCCTTGAATTTTGTTTCTAACTATCGTTCTTTAGCTTGTCTACACATAGTACGTATTTCTTTGTTGATTGTTTTGTATTCTGGAGTGTATTTTGCTCTTTTTCTTTCTGCCATTTTATTCAAGATGTCATCTGTCATCCTAATTTGATTTTTCTGAAACTCCTGTTTAGGTAAAATTGTATGTGCTGATTATATGCTTATTTTTAAACATTCAAATTTAGTGGTTACTTTTTCTTCTGGGTTTTCTCTTCTGTATTGTTACATGCTTTCTGTTAGTAGCTGTACATAATTATTTTTGACCTCGTCAAAATATTTTTGTTTTATTTCTGGTTGTTTCAGTGCTGATATTTCTATCTGGGGGTTTCTCTTTTCGTTAGTTTATTGCCACTTTCCGCCTTACATTTATTTTTATGACAACTGGATTCTGATCTGAATTTATTCCAGCGCCAGGATATGACTTGGCATTTGTGACATTGGTAAAGTCAATCTGGTTTCTTGTTATATCTCCTGGGCTTTTCCATGTGTATAGTTTACTTGAATGGTGTTCAAAAAAGGTTTTACACATAATCAGTTGGCTTTCTTCACAGACCTGTTTAAATCGGTCTTCTCTATCATTTTCTTTCCGCAATCCATACTATCCTACTTTTTTCCCTTTCATATTTTTTTATTCATTTCACAATGACTTTTACCACATCTGTAGATTTTACTGGTTTAATTAAGTGTGTATTGTAATTCTTCATGAGATTCCTCTGTTTCTTCTCAACTGTGATCTTTGGTTGGTGCATATGTTTGTAAGCGTGCAATGTCAAATGACTGATCTCATTTTCAGTAATATTATTCCGTCATTATGCATTTCATATCCAAAAATATATTGATCACTTTTTTTTTCTTAAAGTTCCTACCCCTAATTCGTTCTTTATCTCCTCCTGAGTGTGTGTGTGTGTGTGTGCATTTTTCGCTTTTTATGCCTTCTTCTTCTTTGATCCTTAGCCGCCGACCGTCTAAGCAGTCAGTGGCCATTACGCCTGGTGGCGTCTTGTAGGGCAACAACAAATTGATTCCACTTTGCTCGGTCGGCGGCCATCCTTCGTACAATGCCCCAACTCTGGTTCATTCTTTGCATCTCAGCCTCCACAGTCCTCCGCCAAGTTGTTTGTGGTCGGCCTCTCTTTCGTTTTCCTTCAGTGGTCCATAGCATAGCTGTTCTTGTTATGGCATCGGGGTCTCTTCTGAGGACATGGCCAACCCAGCTCCAGCGTCTGCCAGCTATGATGGTGTGCATGTCCTCTTGCTTGCTCCGAGTAAGCAGATCTTGGTTGGTGATGGTATTCGGCCAAAACATTCGGAGAATTTTTCTTAGGCATGTTGTGTGAAAAGAGGACAATTTCGACATTTCCTTCTCTGTAACTCTCCAGCTCTCCGCGCCATAGAGAAGCACAGAAAGCACACAGCTCTGATATAATCCTAATTTTGTGCTTGTGCTGTACTGAGAGGACTGCCAGATGTTGTTTAGACTAAAAAAGGCTGTTCTTGCTTTGTTCATTCTGTTGTTGATGTCTCTGCTTGCTCCGCCGTCTGGTGTTACTATGCATCCTAGGTATGTGAAAGCATCTATCTGTTCCAGTTGGTGATTCCTTACTGATATGGGCTCAGGGTTGCTCACATTGAGCGTCATGACCTCTGTCTTCTTTAGGTTGATGTTCAAGCCCACATGCTGGCTATACTTATTAAGTCTATCCGTTTTTTCCTGGATGTGTTGATGTGAATGTGCTAGCAGTGCAATGTCATCTGCATATTCCAGATCTTCCAATGTAGAAAATGTCCATCTTATTCCTCTTGGATTGCCCTCTGTTGTCTGGCGCATCACCCAGTCTATGACTGTTAAAAATAGAGTGGTTGATAAGGGGCATCCCTGTCGTACTCCTGTCTTCACTTCAAAGGTTAAGTTGCTCTGCCCAATGTTACACGTAAAGTTGGCATAAAGGCTTTTTATAATTGACACTATGCAGCTTGGAATTCCATAAGCCCTCAGTATTTTCCATAGACTGTCCCTATGTATACTGTCAAAAGCCTTTTCAAAATCAGCGAAATTAATGTACAGCTGTCTTTGCCATTCTGAGCACTGCTCTATAATGTTCCTGAGGGTAAATATGTGATCTACACATCTTCTGTTCTTTCTAAATCTTGCTTGTTCTTTCCTCAGTTTGTGGTCTACTGCTTTTGAAATTCTCTGTATAATTATCCTGCCTAGTATTTTGCTGGGAACTGAGAGAAGAGTGATTCCTCTCCAATTATTGCAGTCTGCAAGATCTCCCTTCTTGAGCAATTTGACAATTATTCCTTTGCTCCACTCTGTTGGTGTTGTCCCTGTTTTCCAGACTTGTGCAAATAGTGGTTCTAATAGTTCTGCTGCTAGCTCTGGGTCTGTCTTAAATAGCTCTTTTTATGTAGCCTATGTCTATTAATCTTGCATCTGCCGCTCCCAGAGTTTTATAATTCGTTGTTTTCGATAGTCAATAGAATCCCTTTAAATGCTGATAACTTGCATCATTTTAAAATCTGGTCGCCCAGAAGTAGGATGTCGATAGTTCGCAAATGAAAATTAAAAAACAAATATTTAAAAATTCTTGACTTTTGGGGGCGCGGAAAAAAAATCTAGATTTTCAGTTTAAAAAAAAAAAAACCTGGAAACATAGACGGTACAAAAATAACCTCGAACTAGGTGGAAAAAACCTAGGAGTGGCAACGCTGTTTCATATTGAAAGTAGACCCAGATTTTTAGTTTGTGAGTAGACATTTCGAATACAATCGACACCAAATAATGTACAATGTACTCAAAGCTCGCATCTCTTTTTTGATGTTTAGCTAAAATAGAAAATGTTTCTAGTATTTTCAATGGCGTGTTCTTTTACATGGCATAATAAACTGCAGATGCTGAAATTATTTAAAAAGATCAGAAGGAACCATTTGAACGTGCACGCAAAAAAGTGGCCACTTTCAAAGTCGCGTGTGCGCGCACATTTAAAACATCAACCTATCGTCATTATTTTCTTGTCTGTTCATTATGGAGGTACCAGTGCTGCTTGCTCCTTGTATGCCTGCATTTCAGGCTTCCATCCCACGCTACTGTTCATTCATCAATTACTATTCTTTTAGTTAAGCTTCTTATCTTAGTTATACTCATTACCACATTTATTTGGGTTCTTTTAGATCAAAAACACTAGATGTACGGGCAGCCTAGGCGTGGCAGGCAGATATAGACTATCTCCTCGTGCTTTGTGTGTCACAGGATTTCGGAAAGTGTGTAAAGGGGGCTTGGGGAAAAAGGGGGGGGGGGGTGTTTACGGATTTAAAAGGAGAACATTAAAATTTGTAAAATTCAAAACTGAAGAGCCTTTTACCTCTTTGATTCTTACTCACATTAATAATTAATAATAGCTTTTTGTAGAGGAAGTCATGTTCATTAATTATATTAAGTACGGTAGGGCCTACTTTGGATAACTGTAATGAGTTCCCCAAGAATTAATTTTTAAAATGCAATCATAGGAATGTACATCGCCTTACATGTTATTAGTTATTTCGTTTTAAAATCTTTACACAAATGTGCATCAATTACATTAAAAGAGTTATAAAATTATACGTAAATGAGTTATACTTAGTTTAAAAATTAATTAAATCTATAATTAAATGGAATCTTACCAATTCAGCGGGAATCATTTTTAATGGCTGTGACAAAGATGGTTTTAGCATCTTCTCTTTTCTCACGGCAAACTTATAGCAGAGTATTTATTAAATCACTGTGTGAAGATACAATAGAATAAGGAAGGACGTTTATTCTAAGAAATGTGGTGCAATAGTTATAAAATAATGTCTTTTGTGTTCAATAGTAAAACTCTTACAGCGACAAAGTATTCCTACTTAATTAGTTTAGCAGATTCAAGGTTTCACATTTCATGACGGGACACGAATTTAGATTATCCTGGACAGACCATCAGATTTACGAGTTCTAATCACCTGACTGCCAACTTTCACTATCTACCAAATTTCCTGAAAGATGGGAAGATTAATTATGTGGGAAGATTCATGTAAGGGTATAGACAGCAGACCAGAATTGACCCTAGTATTAAGTTGCATTTGAAAAATGGAAGATAATTGTTTTTCTCCGGTGCAAGTGATGGACTAAAGGTAAAAATGTAGTTTGACATCAGAACGAATAACCTCATCATGCAAAACAACTTTACCACAGCATCATCGTTGAAGGAGCGTGTAAAGACTTGATGCAGGCTTCCTGCAATGAGACCAGCTGCAGTGGTGCTTCTATGCTCCGTAAGGAGCACAAGGGAAATTGATGATGATCATGACTGGACGAATGAACAGTGTATGTCAGTTTACGACACTGAATTAAATGGTAGTTACTATATACCAACCAAAATAATAAAGACAAACTCTGTATGTCTGTTACCTCATAACTCGAGAACGGCTGAACCGATTTTGATGCGGTTTTCTCCAGCGTTTTGGACATTTCTCCGGAAAGGTTTTAAGCTATATATCATTATGGTACGATATCAGGAGGCGGAGCAGTAAAACTTTTCTTCACTCCATTCATTCTATCTCAAGGGACGTAAATACTCTACCGTTTCTTGGGTTAACGCCCTTAGCTTACAAACTGTATAAGTCATCAATTGTATCCCTTTACGTTAAATTTACAAGAAGTGCGTTGCTTTCTGTCATGCAAATTTTATAAACCAGGATTCCTGACAAGGATAGTTTGAATCACCCGTGTGTTACCGGGGCTCAAAGGGGAGCAAAGAATAGTAACACTGTACCCTACCAGGCATGTCGTAAAAAGCGACTAAGGAGGGTTGGGCATGGGGCTGGTTACCCCATCCCGTAAAAAAACTGTTTACCACAAAAACTTCAACAAACATGGACAAGTCAAATAAAGAATATAAATCAACTCAGCCGCCCAAGACAGAAGAAGGTCCTCTGGAAAGGAGGCGCATGAAGCAACCTAGAGAAAGCCGAAAGGAGTCTGGGTTGCCGACTAACCTTTTCTCGTCTAGAAAAATCTAAAGGATTGGCACCTGGAATGTTCGCACTCTGTGTGAACAAGGGAAAACTGCACAGGTAGCAGCAGAAATGAAAAATTACAGGATTGATATCCTGGGTCTCTGCGAGACACGGTGGAAAGGCATAGATAAGAGGAGATTGATCACAGGATAAATGGTGTTGTCCTCAGGACACGAGGAGGAAAGAGCCCACCACAGTGAAGGGGTGGCTATAATGTTGTCCAAGGAAGCACAGAAGGCACTTATAGAATGGGAAGCAATGGGACCCCGAATTATAACAGCAAGGTTTAAATCAGCTAAAAAGAAAGTAAATATAAACATCATTCAGTGTTATGCACTGTAGTAAAGTGAATCCGTATCACAACACGCTCAAATTCCCCGCTTAAAACGAACTGGCTAACGTAGTTTAAATCTATAAATAACTACAGTATTTGAAATTTGTCTGAGGGTCCAGTCAAATTTACCGCCAACAATTTGACTAGAGTATTTGAATTTTTCTAAGAAAACAAGTTAAAAGTTACCACCCTCCCCCCAAACACACCCACCCCAATATTTATCGATGGACGTAGTAAAATTTAACAACCAATCAAATCGTTACCTCTTTTTGTGTAGGGACAAGAACATTTTGTTGAAGTGGAAATAATGCCTATTTTGAGTTTTGACCGAACTTAGATAATTTATTTCTTGATAACTAAAGATACTTAAAATGCAATGGATATCTCATTTATAGCACTGAGATTGCTTAACATATACACATAGAGAATCCCTCGTACAAAATTATCTTGACATAGAAAAATTTAATTTAGTAATATTTTCACATCAGGTTAAGATCAAATTTAATTTTTAAAAAAAATTAACCAGATGGAGATGCAAAGGAATAGCTAAAGGCAAACTATATAGAACGATAGAGAATAGCTGGCCGTTTAATTATCACTTTTGATAATTAAAATCGGTTCACAAATAAATATGATATAAAATAAAAAATTTCGGTCAGATTAGACTAACACGTTTAAAACTGCTCAAATTCTATAGCCTAGGAAATAGTTAATTTTTTTAACTCGTCATCTGATTGGTCGGGTGTAGTTTGATAAAAATTAACAACTGCTTGTAAGTTCCGCCATTAGACCATAAGCGTGCATGCCAAGCTGACACGTTCAGAACGAGTCAGAAGGACAAGCCTTTGCCGTCCGCACTGAAAAATCAATGCTATAGCCCTTTACGGCTGGTCAGCTTGTGTATGTGAATATTCGTTACTTGAGGGTTTTATTACGAAGTTACCTCGTTGCTGCAGTAGCCTGAGAGAGAAGAACATGTGGGAGTTGAGTGCTCTTGCTACACCTTGAAGCTAGACTCCTTTTCTTCAGTCAGGAGGCACAACGTTGGGGTTCAGGTCTATGATCACCTAAACAGCTGCAATAACTCTACCAAAGCTAAGTCCTTTATACAGGCACTGAAACTTCATCCAACCACATAATTTCACCAAGTAAATATATACCTCCTGGGAGTGATGAAAATAACAGACCTTACAGGGTAGTATTAGTGATAATATCAAGAACTGTGGGTGTAGACTTTCCAGTGACTTTTTGCTTGTACACAAATGAACAGAGTTTCCAAAAATATTTATTTGATCTTGTAAATAAAACCTTTTCTTGAGTTTGATAATTCCTGACCCAAAAGTTTGAGGTTCATGAAAATAAAATTGTAAATATACTTTTAAGACAGTCTTGCTTAATTTTCCTTGAAGTTAAAGTTCTGTTTTGAAATTCATAACTGTATAATCCATTACCCTAGACACTTTGCCAAAATAACAACACACAGATAACATAATCTTGGTGAGATCTCAAGAGGTAGCGGATAGGGACCCAGAGAACTTCATCATCATCATTCTTTACTCTGGGAACTTACATAGCTGGACCTCACCTTGATTGTCTATACACCCTTGCTCTTTTCAGAGAAGGGGGTATTTCTTGTAAGACCAGTCTCTTATCTGGCACTATCATGGTATCCTCTGATACATCTATTTGTCCAGGATATCTTATAATTAATAACATCAAAACCTCTTTTCACATGCCCCAACAAACGATAAAGAAGAATCTGTGAAAGAAGTCTTTTACACCAGACTACAAAGTGTCTTGGAAAATAAGAAAAGAAAAGACATCACAATTTTGATGGGGGACCTAAATGGAAAAATAGGAACAGACAACACTGGCTTTGTAGAAATCATGGGAAAGCAGGGATTAGGTTTGATGAACGAGAATGGGGAACTATTAGCAAACTTATGTGCTTCAAATCAACTAGCTATAGGAGGAAGCATATTTCCACATAAAAGAATACATAAAGCAACATGGATATCACCAGACCACAGAACTGAGAATCAGATTGATCACATATGCATAAGCAAGAAGTTTAGATCATCATTGCATGATGTGAAAGTATGTAGAGGAGCAGATGTTGTATCAGACCACAATCTTCTGTTGGCTAAAACAAAATTAAAACTCAAGAAATTTACAACAGCATGTAGCTATAGACAACAGCATAATGTGGGATATCTAAGAAATCAGGAAATAAGAGAAAAATTTTCAATCACAGTATCCAACAAATACCAAGTACTCGAACAGCTGGAAGATGAAACAGATACGGAAGACCACTGGCAACAAGTAAAAAATATATGGAACGAGACATGTGAAGAAATACTGACAAAAAAGAGAACATCAGCACAAAGCATGAATAGCAATAGAAACCATTAGTAAGATAGAAGACAGGAAAAACAAGAAAGCAGATTTAAACAGAAGCAAAACCAGAAGCTCCAAAGCCAAGTGTCGTAGATTTTTTATAGGGGAATTAAGACTTGGGTTGGTCCCTTCTGAATAGATTAGAATGAGTAATAGCCACCGTGAGAGATGATAGTAGAAATAGATTTCCACGAGTGAGATGGTAGAAATCAATAGAGGCTGTCTCTGAAATCGAGAATATTTTCTCTCTTTTACCCTATCTTCTACAACAGATCTAGAGGAGTCAGACAGTCTATTGACTACATATATATATATATATATATATATATATATATATATATATATATATATAATATATATATATAATATATCGTGCATTTCTCACTTTCTTACCCTATAGCTTGCTGTTGTTCGCCGTCTGGCGCACGTTATGACACAATCTGTTTTATCGTTTGATGAAGCGGATACCCAGCTCTGCAGATCTTGGTTTCATCCAATTTGTCCGGGGAGCGTCCTCTTCAGGTGATGATTTTGTTCAGATTTTAAGTTAGTGTCACTTTATCAGTTCAGGTAAGAATTAGTTTTCAATCGGGCTCACAGGATCAGAATCACGAGGTTTCCACTACTTAGGAACAATATCAGGTTTGTAACTTCGATCAAAAGGTAAAATTCTTGGTCACTCCACAATGAGTAAAAACTGTCGGAAAAGTTAATGTTTGTAATCTATTACTTGCCACACGGGCTAAATGTACTTGAGATTTTTCTCTGAAAGAATTAAATCAGGCTCGATGGGCCCGTTACTTCTTTAAAATCTTTAAAGTTCTTGTAAAGGTTATGCACCAAGTCCTTCAAGGAAAGAATGTTTTAGTTCTTCACAGATATCTCTGTACTTAACGCTGGCAAAGTTTGGGTTAACCCCAGTTTTCTTCACTAAATAGAAGAAAAACACATATAAAATAATTATACATACTATGTACTCGTTATAACTTACATTTTAACTGCAAGCGTACAGCTTGACTTATCATTTAAAACTTCCCGTGAAATAAGTTATATTCATAAAATCAATCATTATGAATTAGGAATACATACGTATCCCGTCAATACTCACTGATGTAGCATTTCAGTTATAAGTTAATTTTAAAATATATTCTCGTCTGATTATTTAGCAGTAAAATCAAATTCATTTATAGCTGCATGATTTTAAGCTAGAAATATAATTTATTCTGCTTTCCACTGAAACACGTCACTAGAAAATAATACAGACTATATTTTAATTCTCTCTGCACAAAAGAACTAGTGAAAAATAGGCGATTCAACACTTAATCACTCACAAAATATTAAATACTTAATATAATATTTACCTCAACACAGAACTACGGTATCCCATCGAAACTAAGAGTTTCACTTATAAGTTTAAGTATCTAGAACGAAGTGACCACGTCTACTGCAAATGGAGAATGAGTGAAATCAAGTTTAAAACTCTGATTATATCTATCAAACAGACAAAGAGGTCCCACGTTATTTCGAAACACGAAACAGCGCCGATCTCTCCCCTTCTCATTAACACTTTCCATAACCAGAAGACCTGCCATAAACTGCCACTTCGCGTCTTGACACCCCACTGCTAACGAAACAGTCTGAGAGTGCCGTGACAGAGGAAAATACCAGACAAATGTCTCATTCTGCGCCGTGCAGATGTCGGTTATCACACCTCACGCCGGAGAAACGTTCGTGTCAGGTGAAAATGCTAGACCAAAAGTCTGCTCCTATGTCTGAGTATGAAACATAATCACACATCTCGTCTGACTGCAGCGACTGACACGTTATATAATAACAGGCGTGTGCGTTTCTAAATGAGAAAAGAAACAGGCGAAAGTTTGAATGGGAAAATAGTAATGTTTATAGTCGCAAACGTACGAATGCGAAAAACACAGGAAAAGGATAAAAGAGCGATAATAAAGTGGAGGACACGGGTAGAAAAGAAAGGAAATATAGAAAATTTATTGATCATAATCTCTATGCGACACCAAGGCTCATGAAGTGTACATTGAAGCAAACAAAGAAGTAAGAAGAAACATCAAAAGAGACAGGATGAAATATATTGATGATTTGGCAAGGGAAGCAGAGGAAGCTGCAGCAAAAGGACATATGAGGGACCTGTACAGCAACACAAAGAAGCTAACAGGGAAATATAAGCAAGCAAATGGCGTCATAAAAGATAAGAATGGAAAATTGCTTAGTAATATACAAGAACAAATGTAGAGATGGACAGAACATTTTGAGGAACTTCTCAATAGACCATCTCCAACTAATCCCCCAAACATCCAGCCAGCAAAAGAGGAGCTACAAATCAGCTGTGAACGACCAAGTAGAGAAGAAATAAAGAAAGCCATAAAGCTTCTGAAAGATGGAAAAGCAGCTGGTCCAGATTGCATTCCAGCAGAGGCCATCAAAACAGATATTAATACCTCTACAGAGATATTATACAAAGTACTTGGCAAAGTCTGGGAGAGAGAGAAAATACCAGCAGAATGGAAGGAAGAATATCTAGTGAAGTTGCCTAAGAAGGGAAATTTACAAGAGTGCACAAATTATAGAGGAATAATGTTACTATAAGTGCCAGCAAATGTATTAAACAGAATCATGCTGGAGAGATTAAAAGAGTCCACAGACAAGCAACTGAGAGATGAACAAGCAGGTTTTCGACTAAATAGATCCTGTACAGACCAGATAGCCACTTTGAGAATAATAGTTGAACAAATTCTGGAATGGAATTCACCGCTATACATCGGATTCGTGGACTATGAAAAGGCATTTGACAGTGTAGACAGAGAATCGCTTTGGAAATTGATGAGGCATTATGGAGTTCCCATGAACATCATTAACTTAATAAAGAAGATCTATGAAGATTGTCGCACAGAGATTTATGATCAATAAATTTTCTATATTCTTTTCTACCCGTGTCCTCTACTTTATTATCGCTCTGTTATCCTTTTCCTCTTTTTTGCATTCGTTCGTTTGCGACAAAATATTACTTTCCCATTCAAACTTTCGCCTGTTTCTTTTCTCATTTAGAAACGCATTTTATTGCATAATATGTCAGTCCCTGGATGTGAGCGTAATAGTGTGAGATATCGGCTAGTCAGACATGATGGCAGACATATCGTCTAACATTTTCATCTGACATGGCGCTCTACGGTTAAGTTTCTCGGCGTGAGGTGTGAACGGCGCCCTCATGCATAGCTCAGAAATGAGGCATGTCGTAGGAGGTGTGAAGACGCGTTTTGGCAGTTATGGCCAGCGTCTAAGTATGTGAAGTGTTAAGAGAGAGGGGGAAGGGGGAGAGAGAGACCGGCGCTATTTCGGGTTTTCGTAATAGCGTGGGATCCTTTGTCCGTTTTCATATATCTTACTCAGAGTTTTATTGAGCGATTCAGTGATAACCGCTTATTTCATTATACTAGTTAGATTTCTGTGCAGAAGAAAATAATTTATAAGTCTGTTATATTCGCTAGTCGACATGTTACAGTGGAAAGAAGAATAAATTATAATTTCTAGCTTAAACTCATTCGGCTATTAATGAATTTAATTAAACTGCTAATAATCAGTCGAGAATATTTTAAACTAACTTATAACTGCACTGATTCATCATTGAGTATTGACGAAATACGTATGTATTTCTAATTCATGATGACTGATTTTATGAATATAACTTATTTCACGGGAATTTTAAACGATATGACAAGCTCTACGCTTGCAGTTTATAATGTAAGTTATAACCGAGGAATAGTATGTATAGTATTTTATATGTTGTTTTCTCTTTATTCAGTGAAAACTAGGGTGGCCCAACTTTACCGGCGTTTTAGTACTGAGAAATATCTGTGAAGAACATAAACATTTTTTTCTTAAAGACTTGGGTGTATAAAGTAAAACCTGTCTGGCATTGCGTTGGCATCCAGAACGACAGAGTACCCATTACATGAACTTTAAGATTAAATGAAGTAACTGGCCTATCGAGCCAGATTTAATTCTTCCTGAGAAAAACCTCAAGTACATTTTCAGCCCTTGTGGCAAGTAAAATATTACTATCAGTAACATTCCGACGGAGTTTTAACTAGTTGTGGTGTGACCAAATAAAGTCCTATACTGAGAGAAGGCACCGACCTGACATTCCTAGCCACTAGAAATCTAAGCTATTGACACTTTTCTCTCTGTTAACGTTCGTGCCTGGACAATTTTAATGTGACAGAACCAGATATCCTAAAATAAGAAATACCAAGGAAACGTTCCCTGAAGTAGCGAATTCAACCTATCTTTGTGGAGCTGGGGTTCCCTTGGCCAATGCCTAACCCTGGAGATTCTGTATGTGCATGTCCTAAAAAGTGTTTGTCCAGAAGCTGCTACCAAAGCTGTAAGTACGAACGAAAGCTAGTGATCACGGCTGACTGAATAGAGTGAATGCAGGACTGAGTGATTCCTTTATTGTTGTATTTTGGCACCCGTTTTGCGGTCTTAAATTTCTTTATGCAAGTTTTTGTTGCTAACAATATTTTCCTTAGGATAGATCAGAGTATCAAAGTCTGTTCATACCTTTAAAGGGAACTCTTAGACTATAGCATATGTATCCGTGACTCTTTGGGGCTATCACTTTTCTTCTAACAGGACTGTGGGCTATACATCGAGGGAAAAGATCATACCAATGGGTCTATCATTCTTGTAGCAATTCATTGACTTTATGACTATTTGTATATGCTTGATGTAATTTTTATGTGTTGTGATGGAATTTTATTATGATAATTAAAATTCACTTAAACTTAATCAGTGTGTCGGTCAGCTAGTTCCCAATTATCTATATTTCCATTGTCATAGTTTCACGTCTGTGTGTTTATTGTAATCACTTCTGTGTGTGGGTATGTGAGATATATATATATATTAATATATATTATACTAGACGGTCTGACAAATCTTAATCTGTTGTAGATGATAGGCTGACTGAGAGAAATCATCTCGAGGGTCAGAGACCGACTCTTATATATTTCCTCCATCTCACTCGTGAAATCTATTTCTATTTTATCATCTCCCACTGAGCTATCACTTGTTTCTATTGCTATTCAGAGGTCTTAATTCACCTATCGCAAATCTACGACAAAGATATGACATGTAGAGTTCTTCATGAAGGACAACTTACAGAACCGTTTAGGATTAGAACGGGAGTGAAAGGGATGCCTCTTGTCTCCATTTCTGTTCTTACTAGCAATAGATTGGGTTATGAAAACATCGACATCACACAACAGAAATGGAATCCAGTGGAATCTGACTAAACAGCTTGATGATCTGGATTTTGCAGATGACTTGACTCTTCTGTCTCATAACCATAATCAGATGCAAGAGAAAATGAAAATTCTCGATGAGAGGTCACAAGTGGGCCTAAAAATACAGAGGGAAAAGACAAAGATTATGAGAATAAATGCAAGAAATGATAACAAGGTTGAACTTGAAGTAACACCACTAAAAGATGTAGAATCGTACACATATCTTGGAAGTAATATAGACAAAGTTGGAGGGACAGACAGTGATATCAAAATAAGAATACAAAAAGCAAGAGGAGCTTTCATTGCATTGGGAAACATATGGAGAACAAGAGAAATCAAGTCCAACACGAAAATAAGAATCTTCAACTCAAATGTGAAGTCAGTCCTATTGTATGGCTCTGAGACATGGAGAACAACAAAAACAACAACCAAAAAGCTAGACTTTTATAAACGGGTGCTTGCGTAGAATAGAAGGACTGAAATGGTCTGACAAAGTCACAAATGTGGAATTGATGACAAGAACCAGACAAGTGCCAGTGGAACAAGAGTTGAGAAGAAGACGCTGGCGATGGATAGGACACATTGAGGAAACCTGTTGATAGCATTACAAGGCAGTCCTTGTTCTGGAATCCACAGGGAAAGAGAGGCAGAGGTAGACCAAAAAAACGCATGGAGAAGAGAACTGGAAACAGAGGTGAAAATGATGAGGAAAACATGGAAAGAACTTGAGGGGATGGCACAGGACAGGAGGACTTGGCATGTGTTTGTTGAAGGCCTATGCTCCCTGGGGAGCTAAAGGGTATTGATTGATTGATAGTTTGAATAATTCTCAGCTATGTAGAGTTGTTACTATCAATAACTAACACATAACTAATTCTCCAGACCTAAATTTCTTTTATCCTTTTGGATAAGATCAAAGTGTAGTATCTGCTCGGCCTTTTGGTTAAGATCAAAGTGTAGTATCTGCTCGGCCTTTTGGCTAAGATCAAAGTGTAGTATCTGCTCGGCCTTTTGGCTAAGATCAAAGTGTAGTATCTGCTCGGCCTTTTGGCTAAGATCAAATTGTAGTATCTGCTCGGCCTTTTGGCTAAGATCAAAGTGTAGTATCTGCTCGGCCTTTTGGCTAAGATCAAAGTGTAGTATCTGCTCGGCCTTTTGGCTAAGATCAAAGTGTAGTATCTGCTCGGCCTTTTGGCTAAGATCAAAGTGTAGTATCTGCTCGGCCTTTTGGCTAAGATCAAAGTGTAGTATCTGCTCGGCCTTTTGGCTAAGATCAAAGTGTAGTATCTGCTCAGCCTTTTGGCTAAGATCAAAGTGTAGTATCTGCTCGGCCTTTTGGCTAAGATCAAAGTGTAGTATCTGCTCGGCCTTTTGGCTAAGACCAAAGTGTAGTATCTGCTCGGCCTTTTGGCTAAGATCAAAGTGTAGTATCTGCTCGGCCTTTTGGCTAAGATCAAAGTGTAGTATCTGCTCAGCCTTTTGGCTAAGATCAAAGTGTAGTATCTGCTCGGCCTTTTTGGCTAAGATCAAAGTGTAGTATCTGCTCGGCCTTTTGGCTAAGATCAAAGTGTAGTATCTGCTCGGCCTTTTGGCTAAGATCAAAGTGTAGTATCTGCTCGGCCTTTTGGCTAAGATCAAAGTGTAGTATCTGCTCGGCCTTTTGGCTAAGATCAAAGTGTAGTATCTGCTCGGCCTTTTGGCTAAGATCAAAGTGTAGTATCTGCTCGGCCTTTTGGCTAAGATCAAAGTGTAGTATCTGCTCGGCCTTTTGGCTAAGATCAAAGTGTAGTATCTGCTCGGCCTTTTGGCTAAGATCAAAGTGTAGTATCTGCTCGGCCTTTTGGCTAAGATCAAAGTGTTTTAGCCAGGGCCGGGATCACACACAATTTATATATTTTACTCAATAAAGTCAATAGACCTCACTTTGAGCCCCAGAAGGGGTATTTAAAAAAATAAAATAAAGGTCTTTTATATTTGGACATGCGCCCTAATATAACCGGCTAGGTTGAACGGGACGCGCCTCGCCAAAACGAGGCAATTTTTTTTTTTTTAAATTTGTTACTATCAATTTCGTCTACACAGAAGCCTTCAATTTAATTATTTGTGCTAGAAGATGTATGTATGTTTCGACATAAAAATAGGTTAGCGATTCATTTGGATATGGAGAAAAGGCAAACAGCTTCAGTTTTTTAAAATTACTATACTGCTGTGCAATACTAGGTACCTACCTCATTCTTGTAAGAAATAAAAAGTAGACTGGTGGTTGTGGTAGCGGGAAGAAAGTCTGCATACCAAGAATTCCCCCCTCCCCGCCCCACCCCCCCCCCCCCCCCCCCCCCAAAAAAAAAAAAAAAAATTGGCTTTGTAGTTAGAAGAAGCGCAAAACATTTTTGATAGAAATAATTACTTTATTTTATTTAGTACTATTCTCCTTCCTTTTTATGTTCAAGTATGCAAGTGAAACTACATGTGTGTGGTTTTATATGTAATGTTTCCCCCTACAGCATTATTTTATACAGGAAATCGCATTAGTAGTGTACGTGCATACATGTGATACATTAGAGCGTGTGTGTGGAGGTACGTATGTGCATGAATGCAAATGTATGTATGCGTGTGTGTGTATATATATATATATATATATATATATATATATATATACAGAGAGAGAGAGAGAGAGAGAGAGAGAGAGAGAGAGAGAGAGAGAAGAGAGAGAGATATGTGCAGATTCCATGTATTTTTTTCTTCTTTATGTCTCTTTTTAAATGCTTTGACTTTTTAAGATTTAAAAAAAAATCTCATCCTTGGGGAAAAAAAATAGACTAGTGGTTGTGGTAGCGGGAAAGAAGTCTACATACCAAGAATCCCGATGATTGGCCGGCGTCAACTTGAGCGATTAGTGCTTCTCACATGGCCAACTGTATGTGACAT
This sequence comes from Oreohelix idahoensis, assembly GCA_024509875.1. Lineage (NCBI taxonomy): Eukaryota > Metazoa > Mollusca > Gastropoda > Stylommatophora > Oreohelicidae > Oreohelix > Oreohelix idahoensis. The sequence goes on along the minus strand of JAMPIV010013701.1, from coordinate 814,876 downwards.
TTTCCCGAATTAGCACGCGGGAACACTTACACGTCAAGTGAATACCAATGTCGTCTAAAAAGAAGCCCTTACTTAAATTGTTTTTTGAGTTAGAACCACACCTCAATACAATAGTACAATTAAAACCCCAAAAAGTTAAAACCTTCCTAAAACGATTCGCACCACACCCGGACTTGCACCAATTCTGACATGGATCCGGGCGAAGCCGGGTAGACCGCTAGTGTCACATAAGCCTGCAATCTCATGAAGCTAATCAAGCTGCTGTAAGAGAGATGATGATGATGTATAATACACCACAGCAAGAGGAGAATAAGTGCGTTATGCAGGCATTCTGCCAGGGAGCTAACTGCACTGATTATCCTAGGCTCCTTAAGGCGCGAAAAAGAGACAATAAGATTTAGTTTACATTCAAATGGAAGCTGTCATGCAAGTTTCCACATTATCCGTTGTGTAAAGTCAGAGGTACGATAATGTAAAAGAAAACATAGGTTTAGAAATTTTTTTTTTGGTAATTTGTGCCTTAACTTTATTATTACGCGTGTAAAGTATTTTACGATAATGCATATAAATCGTTTTCTAATTAAATTCGGGTAATAAGTTATGAATTGAGCGTGAATTATGAAGACTATTAGGTGCCAACTGTTTCAGTGGACGCCGCGAAAAAATCTGGCGATAAAACATCACTTGACTTCCTTGGAGGATTATACTTTAAACTGATTTTATGGCTAGGACTGACATTATCGTTACTGTGCTTTTCATTTGTGTAAAGAATAAATGTGAACCTAAGTCTTATGTTTATGAAAGGGGTATTGGTAAGTGATGAATTAAAACTTTTCAAGATTTTCACAATTATTTCCTTTTTAAATGTCTACATGAATGGAAAGCCTCCATAGAAGCATCGAATCTTCAAGATATAGATCTACTGTCCTGGTCATGCCGGGGTACGTGGCAATGAAAGAGCTGACAGACTAGCGTCAAGCGCACCCATAAAAGGTGCATTGGCCATGGATAAGGAAGAAATACTTAGACTATGGCAATTCATGTTCGTCTATTAGAGAATGACACTGCAATCGATAAATCATCAAGGCTAAGACTGCTGGAATTTGACATCAAACGTAAGACCAGCAGGGATGGACGTATGGGAGGACGCATCCGCCGTGTAGGCCTATACAACCAGTGCGCAACAGGAACAATTAGCATTCATACCCTTCGACATTTGCTGATGGAGACTGAGCACCTATGGGTTTGCTCGGAGTGCAATGACGTCGATTCTGATTAACATGAAATGTCTACAAGGCGTTGCTAAACAAAATATAGAGTGTATGCTTACAAATAATCGTAGAATACAAATATGTAAAGTCGCTACCAGTGTTAAATCGTCACCATCATCATCCGTCTGCCAGATCTTTTTGCCCTGTGCGGTCCTTAGCAGGGTTGTCCATGTCGTCTGTAATCCTATCATGTTTGCATTCCTTTCATGTCTGCATCTCAGAGTTCCATTCTCCATGTGTATTTCAGTTTCCTTCTGCCTTTCTTACCCTGAGGATTCCAGAACAAGGATTGACTTATAATGCTATCGACAGGTTTCCTTTTTTGTTTTTGTTTTTTTAAAATAATATATCCCTTTCAACCCTTGATGGGTTATAATTAAGATATGGTGTACTAATTCAAGAAAACAAAACTTCCAATATCCAAATATAGTACCTTCTTCCCCCCTCCTCTCAGTCAAAACAGAGTATCAAAACTAAATTTATATGAATGTTCTCGTGTGACCTCCCCCTTCCAAGAAATAAACAAACAATAAAAATAAAAAACAAATGAATTAAACAAAAAAAAAAACTAAAATAAAGTCTGTCATAACTGTCCTGATATTAACAAGGTGAAAAGGGGTGAAAAAACACCATCATTGATCCTTATACATTAATTTTAGTTCTTGTTATATACTGTTTTACTACATTGTGCAATTCTCTAGGTCTATCAATTCTCAACACCTGTTCCACAGTTATGGATGAAGTGCATGCCTGTAAATAATCTAATATTGGTTTTCTCTGTTGCTCAAACTTCCTCAATTTTAATAGGAAATGCTCTGTCCTCAGTGTGTCCTATCCAAAACCAGTGTGCCCGAAACATTTTAAAATTTAGTACCCTTCTACCCAAGGAGCATACGCCTTTAACAAATACGTGCCAAGACCTCCTGTCACGTGTCATCAGCTCAAGGTCATTACATGTCTTCATTTTCATTTCTGTCTCCAGCTGTCTTCTTTATGTGTGTTTATTTTAGTTTGCCTCTACTTCTGTTACTTTGAGGAACCCAGAACAAGGACTGCCTGGTAATGTTATAAACATGTTTCCTCTTTGTGTCAAATCTATCACAAGAAAGTATTCAGTGGGGTACTGGAAGATGAGACAGGTATGTATTTCAGAGCTGGCATTTGCTGATGATGTTGCCCTGATTGCTTAATCAGAGGCACATCTCCAATCCAACCTGCAAGTCTGGAAGGAAGAGCTGGAGAAGAGAGGGATGGTCATAAGTGTAATATGAATACATTAAAGTACGAACCACACATTGTAATATAATGCGAATCTTGACATGTACGATATTCTGTAAATAAACATGGCTACGAACTGAACATGCTTATACTGAGTGCTTTCTGAAACATGTGTGTGCTTGTGTAGATGACGAGGTAATGCTTATATACTTACATCATAACATTACATGGTGGCAGCGGTCGATACCGGACTGACGCAAAACAGCTACACGATAACACGTGAGTACAGTTTGTTCGGCTAATTTTCGTCATCGAGGTCAACCATGGAGTCTAAACACTACCGCAGCGCACCGCAAATGCGATTTGCCGGTCGAAATGATAAGAGTGAAGCTTTCTTGTTATGGCGCCAACGCATAGATCTATATTCCAAGACCACTGGTCTGGAAGGACAAACCCTAACTCCATATATCCTAGAAGCATTGGACGATGAAGGTTTGAAAATCTACAACAGTTTTGCTACCGCCATGCCGGTTGAGTCGGCAACCGACCCCGTAGCCATATTGGACGAATTTGAAAAGCGTCTGATCATAAAGCACACAAACTTTAGAGCGGCAAGATTAGAGCTTCACCACCTGCGACAGAAACGTGGTGAAAGCCTAGATGATTTCTTCACTCGCATTAAGGAGAAAACAAGAGTATGTAAATTTAGCAACGAAGAAGAAAAAGAGCGAATTATTGAACAGATTCTTCTTAGCACACCAATGCCAGAGTTCCAGAAATGGCTACTGAGCCAGAGTGATACGCTAACTTTACAACAACTTCTGGATGAAGGCAGGAAACACGAGGCACAAGCACTAAACATTAAACAAATTCAGCAAGGTACATTAGCAGCCCAGGTGGATGCAGTGAAAAGCTATAAACCTAGACACAACAAAGCAACTGGTTCGAAACAACAAGAAAAACACAACACAAGCAGAGGTGCTATGTGTAAATGTTGTGGCCTAAACCACATACAAAACCACTGTCCAGCTAAAGACTCTACATGTCATTACTGCAGAAAGAGGGGCCACTGGATAAAATTATGTTTCAAGAGGAAACAAGACAGTGCTCAACACAAACTTCACAGCAGAAAGTCGTCAAAACAAACACACTCTATGATGACTGAGGACCTTGACTCCAGTGAAGAAAGTGATCCTTCCACTTTTGATACTGTGAAGATACTAACTTTCAGTAATGAACCAAAGAGAACGCAGGCTTTCTGCAAGGTACAATTCCGAATACCAGGAATTAAAAGGCACAAAGAAAGATATATTCGGTTCAAGATAGACACAGGTGCCCAAGGTAACACTCTACCCTTAAGAATATTCAGACAGATCATGCCTGACAAGGTGGATGAGCAAGGATTTCCCACAAGGGATGTAAAACGTAGGAGTGGCAGGACAAAGCTAAGAGCTTACAATGGAACAAGTATAGACTGTTTTGGAGCAGTAACACTTGAATGTTCATACAGAGGCTCAGAATGGACATCGTCAACATTTTACTTGGTAGATGTTGAAGGACCTGCAATTTTGGGTTTACCAATGTGCGAAAAGCTGAGTGTGGTAACTATTAACAACATTAAAGAGGATATAGGTTTTGCAGATGCTCTCAGCAAACTACCAAACCCCAACAAGATAACAGATCTTACCCCAAACATCAAAATTGATTTTGTCAAGTTTAGCGATAATCGGCTTGAACACATCAGAGAAGACACAACGAGAGATCCTATTCTTAACTCTCTCAAAGAACTGATATACCATGGATGGCCAAGCTCTATCAGGGAAGTTCCAACACACATCCGTCCATACTTCTCTATGAGGGACGAGTTAAGCATCGAAGATGGTCTGATCCTTAAAGGAGATCGCATTGTAGTACCAGAAACACAACGCGATATCATCCTTAAACAACTCCATAATAGTCACCTTGGTATTGTGAAGACACAACTGAGAGCAAAGAAAGATGTTTACTGGCCACAGATAAACAAGGACATAGAAAACACTATGTAAAAACTGTTCAATTTGCCAAGAACATGCAAATAGGCAGTGCAGAGAACCTCTCATACCATCAGACATACCATTGAGCCCTTGGAGCATTATAGGAACTGATATTTTCTCAATCGACAATAATGACTATCTTGTTATTGCTGATTACTACAGCAAATTTCCCATCATTGAGAAACTTCCACAACCCTCACCATCAGCTGTTATTGCAGACATTACAAAGAAGTATTGCAGCATGTTTGGCATCCCAGATGAAATTAGATCAGACAACGGTCCACATTTCTCAGGTCAAGCATACAGAAACTTCACTAAGGACTGGAAGATCAAACACACAACATCATCACCTAGATACCCTAAATCTAATGGTTTCATTGAGAGACAGATACAAACTATCAAGTCAATCATGAAGAAAACAAGAACAGAGGATGTACACCTAGCACTCTTGAGATGGAGAACAACACCGGTAGACAGTAAGATCGACAGTCCAGCAGAACTTATGTTTGCTAGAAGAATTAAAGACCTCCTACCATCTAAGGTCCACTTCCGTCCACAACATAGAGACAGCACATATGATCAACTTCAGCATCATCAGCAAGTTCAGAAATCCAACTATGACAAATGTGCTAAAGACTTTCCACCATTATATCCTGGTCAGCATGTGACTACCTACAACCACAACAATGACACATGGTCAAAAGCAACAATCATTTCCAGAAACCCTGAACCCAGGAGCTATACTTTAAGACCAGACAGCAGCAGCAACCTCCTGAGGCGAAACAGAGTGGACATAAGAGAAATCCCACAGAATACAACAGAACAGAGAATTCCCATGCTTTCAACAGACAATGCAGTAACTCCAGACTTTGGTGCCCCACAAAACCAACAAGCGCCAAGGCCGAAATCACAACCAACTCAAGCTAAACCAGGGACTTCCGCAGAACCACCAGCACTTTACACCACTCGTTCTGGCCGTACAGTGACACCTCCCAGCCGATACAGACAGTGACATATATACTCACACTGAGCATTACACATACTTATCCTTTCTCACATGAAACATTTCGTTGGAAATGTTTGCACACATTTTTTTTTTCAAAAAAGGGGGGATGTAATATGAATACATTAAAGTACGAACCACACATTGTAATATAATGCGAATCTTGACATGTACGATATTCTGTAAATAAACATGGCTACGAACTGAACATGCTTATACTGAGTGCTTTCTGAAACATGTGTGTGCTTGTGTAGATGACGAGGTAATGCTTATATACATACATCATAACATTACAATAAGTAGCTCTAAAACAAAATCCATGGTGATATCACGAGAAGAAAGAAGACATCAGATTAAGCTGGGAGAACAGGTCCTCGAGCAGGTCGACCACTTTAAATATCTCAGAGCTATTATAGACCGAAAGGGAGGCATCAAAGAAGAGTTGGCCACTCGAAAAGCAGCAGCTGGGAGACTTTTTCAGGCCATAAATCGAGGATTCCTCAGCAAGAGAGAGGTTGGTAAGAAAACGAAGATGGCTGTATACCGGTCCACCTATGTCCCAGTCTTGACATATGGATGCGAGTCATGGGCAATGACTATAACCCATAAAAGCCAGATCCAAACCTCAGAAATGAGGTATCTGAGGAAGGTGGTTGAAGTAACAAGAAGAGACATGGTCCCCAACCAGACGATACCTCAAGGCCTAAAATTCCCACCCCCTGCAGACCCAAGAAGAACAGTCCCAACTAAGATGGTTTGGCCATGTCTGCAGAATGGGAGAAGATCAGCTACCACGACAAGCATGGGAAACAAAGAGCCAGGGATCCAGACCCCCAGGATGACCCAGAGTCTGCTGGGAGGACAACATTAGACAATCTTTGAAGGACCGAGGACTAGAATGGAACCAGACCAGGAGGAAGACAGCTGATAGCTGAAGTAAGTAAGTAAGTCAAATCTATCACCAGTATCTTTTTCTCATCGCAGCAATATCTGCTATGGGACTCAAAGCTGCTCACCTCTGGTGAAATTTTCCACATACGCCGACAACACGCCAATTCCCTAGCCATTCAACAGCAGACAGTTTGAATATTTCTTACTCACTTACTTAGTTGTTCCTCTTCTACCGTGATGTGTAGAGGTTTGGAAGAGAGCGCAATACTAGCCTTTCAGCTGTCTTCCTCCTTGCCTGGTTTCATTCTAGTCCTCGGTCCTTCAGAGACTGCCTAATGTTGTCCTCCCAGCGGACTTTGGGTTGTCCTGTAGGTCTGGATCCCTGGCTCTTAGTTTCCCCATACTTGTCGTGGTAGTCAATCTTCTCCCATTCTGCAGACATGGCCAAACCATCTTAGTTGAGACTGTTTCACTTGAATCTGCAGGGGTTGGGTTTTTAGGCCCTGTCGTATATATTTCTCGAGTTCTTATTATATGCCACCATGATCTGATTATGTCTCAAGTCATTGTCTAATTTACTGTAAGGATGGTTTGGATTTTGTTTGTTTGTCTTGTTTCCCTTTTTTCATTACTTTTTTTTTTAAAACATACTTAAAATTTGATTACAATTGGATATTATAAATGTATGCTATTATTTTACCTTTATAATGTTGCATGCCTAAATAATGCTCAAAGTACATGTGCAAATGAAAGGATACAGTATGCAAGATGACAAAGAGAGGAAGGGCAGAATGTTAGACGGGTCTGCATGTCCAGTTCTTAACCCTTTGAAAATAGTTTGTTTGTTCATCCCACTGGTTCTTGTCATCAATTCCACATTATCTTGTTGTATCATTAAAATTTAAAGAAAAATAAAATAAAATTTTGCCTTGTTTTGGTGAGGCGCGTCTCGTTCAACCTAGTCGGTAATATTAGGGCACATGTCCAAACATTAAAGACCTTTAGGTCTGGGAATATTCTGCACAAGCAACCATTTATGAAAGTCTAACTTTTTGGTTGTTGTTTTTGTTGTTTTCCATCTTTCAAAGCCTGAATTATGTTAACCCTAACCCTATTATTCTGATTAAAACAAGTGGCCAATAGTCATCAGAGCTGGAGGATGACTGTTATGTGCTCCATATTAAAATTTCCCCCTTCAAGGAGAACCTAGAGAACATTTGTGAAGAAGGTAGCCAGGATATCATAAATTAGCACTGAAAAAAACAACACATAACAGATATTAGTTGCAAACAACAGTTATAATCCTATATTTCTTATGGAATGAAAAGGAATAATGATGAAATAGTGATAACGTTCCTCTAACTACTGGCTGGTGGAGACTAGTCTTTAAGGGGTGGAGTTTCAGTGAAGTGCTATTTTCATAAATAATTGCAGGATGTCAATAAAAATACACAGGATTAACCTATAACACTAAAAGTTATGCAGAACAAAGTATTTATTTAGTTTAATGCTATTGGTTGCCATGAAAACAGCTGCCATTTTGGATTTTAATCCTTTATTTTAATTTACTAAGGCTTTTTAGTTTTGATTACGAAAGTTAAATTGGAAGCTCATCATTGTATCATAAAACTTTTCTCGGATTAGATTTTTACAGCTTTAGTAGATATGAGTTATCGAATTTTAAGATTAGTATCTAAAAATAGTAACACATTTTGCAACACTTTACAACCTTGTAATAAATCAAAATTTTGGAGTGAAATCATAAATTTGAACTACCAAAAGTTTGATCATGCAGTTGAAAGAACCTATGCTAATACCTGTGTTGATTGTTGAAGGAATAAGCAAGTTATAAGAATATTAATTTCATAAAACAAAGTTCTAAGAAATTCATGGTTTCTTTATAGGAAAGGCACAATTTCTGAAGAAAATATGATTTTCAAAGTCAAAATACACTTGCTCAGACTTACGCCTGACAGTTGATTTTGACATATATAGATTTAGGAAATTATAGATTATTAGAAAGTAGACTAATCTAATTATTTATATTTTTATCTATTTTGATTTAAACATGCACTAAAAATGATAGTTGTGATATATACAAATTTGGAATATGGATCATAAACTACATCTGCCAAAAGTTTTATTTTGCGTTAGAAAGTACCAATACCAAAGCTCATGTTGATTGATAAATAAATAATCAAGTTATAAGAAAGTTAAGGATAATAGAACAAAGTTCTGAGAAATTCACAGTTTTCTTCATACAAAAAGAAAAATATCTTAAGAATTGTTGATATTGTATATATCTGTTTCGATGTTTAGTTTGTTTCCCACTAGAGTTACTTACCCTTAGGCTAGCTCTTCTACTTCCTCCTACTTCTAAGATGGCGAATTAAACATGTCAAGTTTGTAACCTGTGTTCAAGCTTCGTGATTAAACTTTATAACGTGAGAATGTATGACAGCCAGCCACGTCTCATTATATCTTACAATATTTACTACACACTTACTTACTTAGTCGTTCCCCTTCTACCGTGAGGTGTAGAGGTTTGGAAGAGAGAGCGCCAGACTATCCTATCGGCTGTCTTCCTCCTGGCCTGGTTCCATTCTAGTCCTCGATCCTTCAAAGATTGTCTAATGTTGTCCTCCCAGCGGACTCTGGGTCGTCCTCGGGGTCTGGATCCTTGGCTCTTTGTTTCCCATGTTTGTCGTGGTATCCGATCTTCTCCCATTCTGCAGACATGGCCAAACCATCTTAATTGGGACTGTTCTACTTGGGTTTTACTACACACAACAGATATATACAATGGGTGGCCTAAAAGAAAGTCTGATGTACCAGCTGAGCTTATGCCTTATTTTTACATTCGTGATACTCTGACAACAGAAGAAGGCATAATACTTAAAGGAGAGCGTATTCTTATCCCAAAAGCACTGAGGCCTGAAATCAAGCAAAAGCTACACGCTGCTCATCTTGCATTTGACAGCATGATGCGCTGGGCCAGAAGTTGTCTGTTTTGGATCGGCATGACGGCTGAGATTCGACAGATAGCTGACAGTTGTTCAGAATGTCAAGAAACGAAGGCAAGGAATACTAAAGAACCTTTAAACCAACACTCAAGAGGTTTATCACCCTGGGAGAAAGTTGGCACTGACATCTTTATTATAGAAGGCCGATATTATTTAGTTCTGATTGACTACTTTTCCAACTTCATTGAAGTAGACTTTCTACCTACAATGACAGCACAGTTAGTCATCAGAAAATTGAAGTCTCATTTTGCTCGTTATGGTGTTCATAAAGTTATTGTATCTGACCAAGGTACTCAGTTTACGTCTGCACAGTTCAGATCATTTACTGCTAGATGGGGAATACTTCATGTTAAATCAGCACCAGGTCACCATAAAGCCAATGGATTAGCTGAATCTGCTGTGAAACTCATCAAGGGTATGATGAGAAAGACTGTTCAAAACAACACAGATGCATATGAGGCACTACTTGAACTTCGTAATACGCCAAGACAAGGGTTTGATCAAAGTCCAGCAGAAATACTGTTCAACAGGAAACTGCGTACACTGATACCTTCTGCAGTGAAACCCGTTGCATCTCACAGTAGAGTTATTGAAAGTAGAGGCAAGAGAGACAGATCAGTGAAAACGTATTATGATAAAACTGCTCATGATCTGCCCAAGTTGTCTCACCAGCCAGTTTACTATCAAGACCCTGAACAACCAAACTGGCAACCTGGAAGGATTGATAAGAGGCTCTCCGAAAGATCTTATTTAGTTGAAGGGGAGAATGGAGGTCAATATGTCAGAAACAGAATTCATCTAAGACCTAAAACAACACCTTTCACACCTGATCCCGAGGATCTGGAAATTGATGTCTCCTCTCCAGTTCTACCCGAGCAACAGGTTGTTTTGCCAGACATGGAAAACACTAGTGAAGTGAACATTTCCAATCCTCCAGAAGTTGATCCTTCAACTCCAGCTACTTCTAGTCCTGGGAAAGCTGGCAAAGAACATTCTCTCCTACCATCTTGCCCTAAGAGACCTCAAAGAGATCGCAAGAAACCCTCTTGGATGAATGACTTTGTTCACTCATAAAGAAGGGGGGGATGTTGATATTGTATATATCTGTTTTGATGTTTAGTTTCTTTCCCACTAGAGTTACTTGCCCTTAGGCTAACTCTTCTACTTCCTCCTACTTCTAAGATGGCGAATTAAACATGTCGAGTTTGTAACCTGTGTTCAAGCTTCGTGATTAAACTTTATAACGTGAGAATGTATGACAGCCAGCCACGTCTCATTATATCTTACAATATTTACCACACTCAACAGTAAATATCAACAAGAATATACAATTTTCAAAGTAAAAAAACCTTCTAAGAATTCGTCCTGACAATTGATTTTCACATTTATACTTAAAGAGATTAAAGATTACTAGAAAGTAGACTAACCTAAATGTTGATAGTTTTTCTATTTTGGCTTAAAATGCACTGGTACTACCCTTAAGAGCAAATGTATTGTATGACTTTTAAAAACATCTTTCTGTCTTGAGCTTATGCATTTATTTCTTATTAATGTGCTGGAAAGCAATATAGGTTCAGATATCATTTAAAAAAAAAAAAAATTTTTTTCACGCATGTTTGTATATCATAAGATGATCACCCAAGCTGGTAAGCACTGATCAGTGGTGGCAGTTTTGTCAGGATTGTTAGATTCTTAATTTCCAGGTTGTTTATTGGGTATATAAGGCTAGAGGAGCTTTCATTGCATTAGGAAATTTATGAAGATAAAAGTAATCGTCCAACACAAAAATCAGAATTTTCAATTCCATGTCAAATGAGTCCTTTTGTATGACTGTGAAACATGGAGAACAACAAAAACAGCAACCAAAAAGTTACAGACTTTCATAAATGGATGCTTGTGTATAATAGAAGGATTGAAGTGTTATAAGAAGATCACTAATATGGAACTGATGACAAGAATTAGACAAGCGCCAGTGGAACAAAAGAAGAAGACACTGGAGATGGATAAGACAAACATAGAGAAAACCTGTTGATAGCATTACCAGACTGGCAGACAGTCCTTGTAAGAGAGGCAGAGGAAGGCCAAAGAACACATGAAGATGAGAACTGGAGGTAGATGTGAAGAGGCTGAATAAGACATGAAAATGTACATAGAATACCCAAACAACACTAGGTCAGAGTACCAACGAGAAAATTCTGTAACAACTATGATGCAGAAGTCCAGGCAATCAAGGTGGCAACTGAGAAACTATTGAACACCAATCTCAGTCCACAGCCTGTAGTATTCCTGACAGATGCAAGATCAGCACTCCAAGCACTTCAGTCCAGAAAATTGCCAGGTATACAAGCCCTACTTTCTGAACTGTGCAACCAGCGCAGGGTCGCCATGCAGTGGATACCGTCTCATTGTCGAATACCATGAAACGAAAGAGCTGACGGACTGGCTAAAGAAGATGCTGCAGACGAGCAACTGGATGTACCAGTTACGTACCATCAGAAGAAAAAGATGATCAAATTAATTAGAAAGCCACCAACACAGGATGACTACCAAGCTATGAACAGATCAGAACAAATTGTCATTCTGCGCCTCAGAACAGGACACAGCCGCCTCCGCAGCCACATGTATACAAAATTCAAGATTGGCAATTCAGCCATGTGTACATGTGGACAGGCACCCCAGACTGCGGAGCACGTACTTCAAGATTGCCCCGAATATGATATATTGAGGCAAACCCACTGCCCCAGAGAAACAACACCTGGAAGCAAAACTATATGGACCTCTGTATGAACTACAAAAGACAGTGAAGTTTATACAAGAAACAACATTGAGATATAGACAATATATTTCAAGTGAACGAAAGAAGAAGAAGAAGACATGAAAAGATCTTGAGCTGATGGCACGGGACAGGAAGACTTGGAATACGTTTGTTGAAGTCCTCTGGTGCTTGGGGAGTTGAAAGGTGAAGAAGCTAGTAGAAATATCTTTCTGTGAGTCATATTTGAGCCATAAGTATGTTTAGTTTATGGTGAGGTACCTTCTAAAGTGCTCTGGTCATCTATGTGGAGTACAGTCATTCTGTTGACTTTTTTAATATGTGTGTGTGTGTGTGTGTGTGGGGTTCTGTTGTCATCTTAATGAAGACATACCTGTGTTCTACAGCCTTAACTTTCATAGTTAATCTTTCCTGCGACAGTGCTTTGGCTGCAAGCTAATTATTGTGTTTAAAAATTTAATTAATTGCTGAAGTGAATAAGCTCAGAATAATTTATCTCTTTTCTTTAGAGCAGTGCGTCTTAAACTTTTAGCAGTCTCACACCAGTTTATAATATCTTAAGAAGCCTCACACACCTTTAGAGCATATTAAGAAGCCTCGCACCCCTTAACAGCATCTTAAGAAGTCTCACACCCTGTAACAGCATCTCAAAAAGCCTTGCACCCCTTTACAGCATCTTCAAATGCCTTGCACCCCATTATCTTTCTAGTGAGCAAAATATGCCAGAAATGTGAAAAAGTTAAAAGTATGTCTTGAAAAAATGTTATTTACACAATTTGTCGATATTTAATTCACATTGTCAGTTTTCTGTTTTGTAGAATTACCTTTCAGATCTGTGTATTATATTGTGTTTATGATGGTTCACCCTCTAAAATATCTGGCATGCCTCGCCGCCCCAGATGGTGAGTTGCTCACTCACACGAAGGGCATGTGTCCCTAGTTATGAAACACTATTTTTTAATATAAATTCAACACATTGTTCTGTAATTTTTTTTTATGTGCACACACTGAATTAAAACCTTTCTCATTCTTATTATTCTTTTTGTAACACAGATGGGCAGCCTACAAGGATGTTAACACAAATTCTAGTACCCAGTGTTAAACCTCTCCAGAATCATGCAGCCTTCACAAATTAATTTTGACGACTTACCATCATCAATTAGTGAATTTTTCACCCCAGAAGAGCTTGCTGCTGTTTCGGATTTTGAAAAGCAACATTTGAGCAACTTACGACGAAAATATGAGTTTCTTCGCAGTGCTGGTAGGTTTGAAAAAATTACAGTGCACATCTCAGTGAGGTTTTTCCAACACTGTTACATATAATGAACAATAATTTATAATTTTTCTAGATATTTTTTCTTTTAGTTTTAGTTTTCCAATAGTTGTTGTGGTCTCAAATCTTAGTAGTGAAGCTATAATTTGCCTAGTTGTACATCAAGTGTCAGAGTCACGTAATGGGAGCATTGCTTTGTGTGTTTTTGTTAAAGAATGTCTTCTTCTTTGTTCAGACGTCATCTTGTATATGTTCAAAGAAAGCAGCAGTCAGCTTGAGGTTGTTGGTATCTCCATAGAGTTTTTCCAGGAATGGTGCAGTGATTGCCATATGTGCTTTCTCTGTTCCTCTTATGGTGGGCACCTTTGAAGCAGATGTTCAGTAGTCATTTTATTGGTGCTGCATTTACTTATCAGTATGTGATTAGTGAGCAGTTGAAAAAACAAAGAAAAAGATGTGTATTCAAGTCACCACTAATAATTCAGCATGGTGCTAGCAACCTTATCGTATAAAAGGAAATTGTTGCTCCGCTCTCTGCCGCTATGAAAACACATGAATTACTTCAGTGCAGGCTTCTTGTTTTTATTTATGAGCTGTTTTTTTTTCTCTCATCAACCAGGTATACCAGCTGATCTGCCTGACTTTATGGTTAAAAAGAAGTCAGGGAAACAAAGGCGGGAACTGTTGAGCCCTATTTTATCAGAAGTACCATTGGAAATTAGTTATCGCGTAACCAATCACATACATGCCACCAATGAATCTTCCATAGAATTGTATTAATCCCAAGAGACTACGTACTTGCTTTTTTGTCTTCGGGACTGAGTTTTTTAATATCTTAGAAATGTTTTGGTCCTCTGTCTTCAACAGACCATGACCAACCCGATGACCCAGGAAAGAAATTTCACTAAACCCAACAAAAGCTTTAGAGGGTTTTGCAGTCAAACTATGCTCATGTAGAGTAGATAGTAATTCATTTAGACCTAAATAGTGTTCTTCCCAAATATCACTGAACAGACAGATGTCGTCTAAATAGGCGATGACATCTGTACGATACGATAGAATTCGTCGCATCATGCGCACGAAAGTTGCTGGGGCATTCATAAGCCCGAAAGGCATAAAATTCCACTGAAATAAACCCATAGGTGTTGAAAAAGCAGTGAGAGGTTTGGCGTGTTCCGTCAAAGGGACTTGCCAATAACCTTTCGACAAGTCTAGTTTAGTAAAGAATTTAGATTTAGAAAGTCTAATAAATAGATCATCTAATAAAGGCATAGGTTTAGCATCGAACTTCGTAACTTGATTTAATTTGCGATAATCAACGCAAAGACGTATGTTATTGTCTTTCTTTCGAACAATAACCATCGACGAAGAATAAGCTGAAGTGGATGGTTCAATTATTTTCAATTGAATCATTTCATCCAATTCTTTCTCGACCTGTGCTTGAAAATGAATAGGTATAGGGTATGGTCTTACTCTGATTGGTTTACGATCAGTAAGTATGATGTCATGTTCAATGACATGTGTGTGTCCAGGAATGTTGGTAAGGACATCCTGAAATGATTAGCGTAGAAGATACTTGACGCTGTTCCTCAAAAGACAAGTTCGAAGAGACGGTAACGTTTTTCCATGATTCCGTAGAATTAAGTGGAATCACGGGAAGAGGTAAGTTAACATCAGAAAAAATAGTTTCCTCATCCTGTATAAGGCTGTAAATAGTCTGGTCGTTCAATAAATTCCGTAAGCATATTTATATGAAAGGTTTTATGCCTTCCATCAACATCGACAATATAGTCGACATCGGAAATTTTAGAGACTATAGTGTATGGACCTTTCCAAGAAATGAGAAGTCTGTTCTCCTTCGAGGGAAGTAAGACAAACGCTTTGTCTCCAGGACAAAGTTGACGTAGGTGTCTTTTCTTATTAGCGAATCGCCTAGCCTTTTTCTTTAGCAAATTCTGGTGATGAAGTAGCTAACCTGCATGATTCGATAATTTTTTCCCTAAGAGCAATGACATATTCATATGACGATTGTGTATCATCATCAATATTATCGGCAGTGATCAAATCGTGTAGCAAGGACATAGGACCGT
This sequence comes from Oreohelix idahoensis, assembly GCA_024509875.1. Taxonomy (NCBI): domain Eukaryota; kingdom Metazoa; phylum Mollusca; class Gastropoda; order Stylommatophora; family Oreohelicidae; genus Oreohelix; species Oreohelix idahoensis. The sequence continues at coordinate 799,301 of JAMPIV010013701.1, read as the reverse complement.
GCGGTTGCGCGCCAAAGACAAGTTCAAAAGGAGAAAATCCTGTATGCTCGTTGGGAACCTCTCTATAAGCAAAGAGAGCTGCAGGTAGGACCCTGTCCCAATCATCAGGATGATCCTCCGTTATCTTGCCAAGTAAGTTCTTTAGTGTCCTATTAAGACGTTCAACCAATCCATTGGACATTGGATGATAAATACTACTGAGAGACCTTTTAATGTCCAGAGTAGCCATTACCTGAGACATAGTGTCCGATATTAATTGAGTGCCGTGGTCTGATAGTATTTCTCCGGGGAATCCCAGACGAGAAAATATGAGCCAAAGAGCATCTGCGATATCGACAGTTGATATGCTTTTAAGAGGTATAGCCTCTGGCCAATGTGTGCACATGTCAACGCAAGTAAGGATAAATTGATGTCCTCTGGCTGACTTAATCATAAACGGGCCAATAATGTCTGTTGCCATTTTCTGAAATGGCCGAATAGGAATATCTGCGGCCTGAATAGGTGCAGCATGTCTAGGACCTCTAGACTTGACCTCTTGACAAATTTTGCTAGATCGGCAATAAATTCGTATGTCTTTGTTCACGAATGGCCAAAAGAAAGACGCAAGGACTCTAGTCTTAGTTCTGGAAAAACCCATATGTCCAGCACACTGAGAATCGTGTGCATGTTGAAGAATTAAGGCTCTCATACACTTAGGCACAAGAATTTGTGAATGCATAGACTTGTCCGAGTGTTGTACCATTCGTACCAATATACCATTCTTCATAGTGATATACGATCTGTGATTCATATTCTGATTAGGATCACCTTTCTTTGCGAGAAGGAAGAATTTCTTTAAAGAAGGATCTTCTTCTTGTCGTTTAACAAACGAGTCATGCGAAATCACCAAGTGATCGTCTTGGCTATCAACTCCATTACTATCATCAGATGAAGTTGGAGGAATAAGAGCTTGGGCTCTTGTTACCACCGCATTGACCGTTTGGATGTTTTGTTCCTCCCAAATAGAAATTTGTTGCGGGGTGCATTCCTTAACCCCATGAATACGACCAATTATAAGATCCGAAATAGGATTAGGAAGAAGACACGCGTGGACATCTCCTGTAAAGAAGGGAGTATCAATGCTAATGACAGCAGTAGGATATTTTTCCATGGTACCCCCAAATGTAACACATTTGACCACCTTTCCCGTGTAACAGCGTTTATCTATTAGAGACTGTCTAACCCCGACAGTAGTACATCCAGAATAAAAAAGAACTGAGACTGGACTATCATTCACTAGACCTTTATGCAAGATGAGAGATCCTCTCCCATCATGCGCAACTGTAGCAGGAAGAGCGGGAAGAGGGTGACCACAAATTAAGGTAGATACAGACGATGGCTCGAACAATGTTGAGCATTGGGGGCATTCAGTTGCTCTCCCAAAATCGAAAGCACAACCAGTGATAGCATTAGAGTTCCCACTATCATTTACTTGATTACAGGCTCCATTAAACTCTTGTTGTGCAGAGTTTGCCTGTTGGTAAGCTTTTCTTTTGTTATATCTAGGTCTACCGCAATTATCATTTCCCCTGTAATTCTTATCATATTGCCTATTGTAATTATCATTCCGGTTTGAATTCTGGTTTGTATATTCACCATCGTCATATTCTTGACGTCGAGAATAGTTATCTCGAGAAGAAAAGCTCGGATAGTTTTTATTGTGATAACCTTTGCGATAGTGTCTAAAATTATTACCACCAAAATTACGAGAACTACCATCTCATCTCCAGTTCTTAGAAGAAGAACCTTCATATGTTGGATTACTCTGCTTATGAGTGTAATTCTGATTACTTTTCCTATTCCAGTTTTGTTGGGCACCCTGAAATTTCTTATTGAAATTAGGGCCATATGGTGCTGCCGAAGCAACTGGCAACCCTTCTTTCACTTTAGAATTGCTAACAGTAGCATGGGGATGCGCGGTGGCATACTGGCAACAGTATTCCTCCATGTCTTTTAAGTTTTTGGGCTTACGCTCATGAAGAAATGCAAAGAAAGAATCATTAACAGATGACAAAACTTTGTCTCGAAGTAATAAGTCCATTAGACCTTCATATGTTTTCTCAGTTTGAGACAACTCAATCCATCGTGTAAATGTACGACGTATCTTTGTAATAAAATCAGAGAAATCTACTCCATTTTCTGGCAACATTGTCCTAAAACGAAGATGATAATCTTCTTCTTTTAGTTGATATTTTTTTAGTAATACTGCTCTGACAACATCATAATCAGTTCTGTTATGTTCTTCTATTGTCATAAGAGTAGTCACTGTTTCACCTGTAAAAAATTCCATCAGTTGTTCGACATATTTTTCCTTTTTTTATCTTATGCGCATCGCATAAAAATTGGAATCTATCCAGATAATCCGCTATGTCGTCCTTTACAGGATTGAAATGAGATAATTTGATCCTACTAGCAAACTCCTTTGTTGTGCCTGAACTTGCTTGATGAGCACCCATATTTGTCACTTTCAATTTCTCTAATTCCAAAGTTGCGAGTCTTTTCTCATGTTCCATTTTCTGTTTCTCTTTCCTTTCCTCGGCTTCCCTATCCAATCTTCTATTTTCTGCCTCTGCCTGAAGTTTTCTTTCCTCTGCAGCAGCATGAAGTTTTCTTTCCTCTGCTTGAAGTTTTCTTTCCTCTGCAGCAGCTTGAAGTTTTCTTTCCTCTGCAGCAGCTTGAAGTTTTCTTTCCTCTGCAGCAGCTTTAAATTTTCTCTCCTCTGCAGCAGCTTGAAGTTTTCTCTCCTCTGCTTCATTTTTTTGTTTTTCTATTTCCATCTGGAATTTTCTTTCATCAGCTTGCATTTGCAACCTTAAATTCTCAGCATCTATCTTCTTTTGTTCAGCTTGTATCTGCATCAATTTATTTTCCTCTTTTTGTCTCTTTTCTTCTGACTTCAATGCCATGGCGAATTGAGCAGTCGCGAATTCTTCTAATTCTTTACCACACTTGCCAAGGGATTTCCCTTGTCCAATGAAGTATTCCAGTGTAGACATTCTGTCTAATAAGATCAGCAACCTGAAAAATTAAATAAATTACCTTATCCCACTTCAATGGGAGACAAGTCTTCAATATTAGACCTGTATACTCAGTTCAGTTTATTTCACTCTCTTTGAGAGACAAGTCTTAGTCAAAGACCTTGTATGGTTACTGTTAATCTGTTTATAATTATGGTGGATGTCTTTATGGTGAGTGTGGTTTGGGACAGTCACTCACAGTAGCGCACACACCAAGTCATGGAATGGTGTAACGTCTGATGATATTTTAACCATGGTTTATTACAATTATAACATCACGTAGATCTAGACGAATACAGTTACATCGAAACATGAATCTTCATAATGTAGTTAACACACCATACGGCCCTTACACATCCTGGCCTACAAAATCTCTACTCCTCACATCAGTGCACAAAGACTGCGTCTACGGCAGTTATATAATAATCATGGCCTACAAAATCTCTACTCCACATCAGTGCACAAAGACTGCATCTACGGCAGTTATATAATAATCATGGCCTACAAAATCTCTACTCCACATCAGTGCACAAAGACTGCATCTACGGCAGTTATATAATCATCAAGGCCTACAAAATCTCTATACTTCACATCAGTGCACAAATACTGCATCTACGGCAGATATATAATAATCAAGGCCTACAAAATCTCTATACTTCACATCAGTGTACAAATACTGCATCTACGGCAGATATATAATAATCAAGGCCTACAAAATCTCTATACTTCACATCAGTGCACAAATACTGCATCTACGGCAGATATATAATAATCAAGGCCTACAAAATCTCTATACTTCACATCAGTGTACAAATACTGCATCTACGGCAGATATATAATAATCAAGGCCTACAAAATCTCTATACTTCACATCAGTGCACAAATACTGCATCTACGGCAGTTATATAATAATCAAGGCCTACAAAATCTCTATACTTCACATCAGTGCACAAATACTGCATCTACGGCAGATATATAATAATCAAGGCCTACAAAATCTCTATACTTCACATCAGTGCACAAATACTGCATCTACGGCAGATATATAATAATCAAGGCCTACAAAATCTCTATAGCCCTGCGCAGGCATACATTATCCAAAAAACACCTTAGGGCTGACCACCTCAGTCAAAGCCACACTCCCAGGGAAAAAAAAAATGATTATATCATTTTTTTTTTGTTGAAAATTAACTCCCAAAAATTTAACGGTCAATGAAGTTATATCAGATACCTCTTAAATTAATTCCCAAAAATTTTTAAAAAAATTAATGAAGTTCTATCAATTACCTACAAAAATATACCTATGACAAGAGAACATAGCACATCTACAAAAATATCATCAATAAATGTAAGATAACGACTAAATCATCCAACATAATCATTCAAGCATACCAAAATAAAAATTAATCTAATACAAAACCCAAATTAAGTATACATAGTACAAACTAAACAGAAAATAAATTATCATACGAGAAAAGACAAAATATGAAATGGGAATATGATAAGCATCACATAGAATCATAAGATGACAATGAAGACAACAATTCCATACATGTAAAACAAATAGAACTATAAGAACCAATTACATTATCTAAAGTCATATAATTAACTTAACATTACAAAGGATGAAAGTATAAATAGCGTAACACGAAAAAAGTATACTAGAAGTATGAATGACATCAAAGATGAAACACGGAAGCATAAACAAAATATCAGACAATACTGAAAAGACAACAGAAAAGATGTAAAGAAATGACGAATAGTCAACAAAGAGAGATGACAGTAAAGATGCAAATGTAAAGAAAGTTGGTAACAACACCTAACAATAACTATCCAAATATAACAACGTATTGTAAAATACAAAAATGCTAAAGTATATTTATATACTAACACAAAAAAGAAAGCTTATGACAAGCACAGCATAATAAGTAATGTAACTAAATTATAAACTTATACATAACTAAAAATAAATTACATCAAATATCACCCAAACAAAAAATTATTAACGATAACACAAGTTCCGCATTAACGCATAGTCAAGCGCTAACAACCAAAAAATACATCCAAACATCACAACATTTTCAAAGAATTAATGTCACTACATAATAGTAACCCTAACATACAATCTAGCGCTGGTGCAGAAAAAAATAAATATCACAATGTTCAAAACACATTTTCCAAAAATTTACAATACAAAAAAATGTTTCTTCTCTTTAGGTTAAATAAAAATAGTATTTTTTATTTCTAAGTAATATGTAGCTATAATTAATAACTAACAATTAAATTAGCTGAGTAACATAAAAATAATCTTATCTTTAAATAGACACACATCAAAACGTGTAAGTTTTTTTTTTTTCTTCTTTTTTTTTTTAAAAAAAATACATCAAAGAAACGTCACATTGGGTAATAAAATGTTAACTACAAACGAAGTTATAAATATATATAAGTGTAATATTATTTATCTTAACTATGTATTATAATCAGATATTTAAATTCTTTAAATGAACAAGAGTATCAGCCGTCGCTGTTAATTCTACCCACTTAATTTAATAGGAAATTTAAGTTAATTCTAGCTGACAAAAAATCGAATCGTTTAAATTATCAAATGTCATAATTGAGAAAAAATGGAAACCAAGTTTCAGAATACGTCCTTAACTTCAACGAAAAATCATTAATAATACATACAAGTTATGTTTAAAATTACCTTTCACTAAACAATTAATTCAAATAATCTGTATATAAATATGTTAATTAAACATGGTATCAAATCCATGATGAAAAAACAAAACAAAATTTTAAGTAGTGAATAAACACTCAGGACTATCTATGAAAATGACTATTACATTGTCTCAGTAAATAAGTTTGTGCATAGAAATTATTTAATGCATAATTAAAATACAGTCATATAAGTAACAACCAACAAATAATTATGGCAATCAAATGTTACAAAGATTACATAATATTTCATTAACAACATATAAAGTTCTATACTAAAGAATACAATAACATTCAGTGTTTGTAAACAGAACAAAAAATAAACAGGACCTTTAAAAAACAAAAAAAAAATTCCTTCGAGGTCTTGCGAACATCTCATCAACACGCAAGGTGACATCATGACACGGTGGGTTAACGTACTGTCTAGGCTCGCTTGAATGGATAAATGGTACACAGTGATCTACATCTCTCCCAGGTAATGTAAAATTAGAAGGGTGATTCCCCTCGCAAAGTCGCTCGCTGTGAGACAATACAAATGAAAATATCTATTTTAATCCATGGTAAGATTATGAGGAAACACGGAAAAGTTCACTACACAATTACCCGAACTCCGTGGTGTAAGGTTGTGGCCCTCCTGCGATGTCAACAACTCTCGTCACATAGCAGACAACATAGACGTCCCAGGGACAACCTGACCTATAATTCACAGTTGTCAGTGCGGTAGGCTGAAAAAAAATTTACTACCTTCACAAGACCGAGATGATCTCTCAAACCTATCAGCATGACAAGCAAAAGCATTTAAGAACCTATTACCGTTCCTATTACTCTGATTAATAATAATCTTGCTCTTATGTGGAGCACAGCTAACCTGGTTGCGATCTGTATAATTTCTTTTGAGAGCATTGTTATTTGCTCTATTAACACCGTTGTACTGATTTAAATCCCAGTTACAATAGTTATTTTAATACTTCTTCCCAGATAACAATGTCCATCAGATAGAACTGACTTTTTAGCAGAAAAATTATTACTAGACTGATGAACTTTCATATAATTACTTCTGCTATAGTTTTCTAAACTTTTAGAATCACAATGTTGAGATCTGTCACATTTTTTCTTGTTTTTGGGAGAAGAAACGTTACCGTAGGATGAACTCCCTTGGTACTTTATAACCTTAGGGTTATGTCTCATATCAAAACTATTTTTTTCTTTGCTTGTGGCAATGTGTTTAAAAAATGAGTCACACTGCCTTGACTGGGTATGACTAGAAGGTTTGACAATCTCTTTATTTTTTTTCACAACATTTGTTTCCTTCATGGAACAAGCAGTAGTATGTTTGTTACTTGTAACCAATTTATCAGATCTGTCAATAAATACGCTGTTGGTTTTTAACACACTGACTTGAGATTTAGCACTGTTTCTTTCCTTATCTACAGGACTGGATATTACTGTAGATTTTCCTTTGTTATTCTGCCGCCAGCAATCATTATCATTGGAATCATCTGTATTGCGTGAGAAGTTATATCTCCCACGGAAAGATCTATGTCCACCATTCTTGACCGTAGAATCCGCAAAAAGTGTATAAGGCTGGCTTTTTGCTTTAGTGTTCTGATGATAAGAAACTTTCTGTCTATCATCGTCAGCACTGACGGAAGACCACATATTGCTATTCAAGACTACGTCAAGCAGACCATTTATTCTTCTTCTTGCTTCTACAATCTCAAAGTCCTTAAGTGCAATCTGTTCACTTAATTTCTTGTTTAAACTCTCCGCTTTTAAGACCTTGCAGCTTTCCTCTGCTAGCAAATTTTCAATCTTAATCAATTTGTCTTTCTCCACCATTAATTCTTTCACTCTCTCTTTATCAATCCTCTCAATCTCAATATCATGACTATTCGTAAGCCTATCAACCTTCTCTAGGGATATGGTATCCTTTTCTTTAATTTGGCAACCACAAATCTCCGTCTTCTCTTGAACTTTTTGAGTCAGATTTCTAATTTCGCCATTTTTTTTCCCAATCTGAGCTTCCATCTCTTCAATTTTGCACAATGCCGAGTCTAATTTTGCTCGAACACAAGCAAGCTCAGAATTAGATTTACATAAATCACCTGTAAGTTTAGTCACTTTTTCCTGCAGCTTATTCACTTCAGTAGTACTTTTTAAGCAACTTTCCCTTAGCTCCTGTGTACTCTGTTTTATGTCTCCTATTTGCTTCTCATCCCTTAACTCTTCTTTCTGGTCACTATGGATGCCGTCGAGCAATAACGTACGTATACTCTTCAATATGTTATCACGTTTTATACTAATATAATTGTCCAAGAACAGACGAAGGTCCAAAACCAATAACCTTGCCAGATCCTCAGCCATACTCACATGAGGAATTGACTGAAATCTCTCATTAGCAAACTCTCTTAGAGCTCTTGATGCACAAACCAAAAACCTGTCCATAACATGTGACTCAAGCTCTGGGCTTTTTAATCTCTGACAATCTGTCCCTTCCTGAAACAGATACTCTAATACAGGTCTCATATCCTCCGGATCTGTATCAGAATCCATTGTGACTTGTTTACTTAGTCAACCATATATGTCTTAATTAAACTTTCATTATACCAAATCAAGTTTAGATCTCAAATATTGTATCATCAATCCCTGTACATCATCATATTCTATAATTAATCGATATAATTATCGACAACAACAACAATAGTTATCAATAGAATAGGATAGTGCAGATTGAGGCTCGTTGACATGGACAGAAGTGGCAACATTTACACACAACAAAAGCACTTAACTGAAGGTAATCCTGACCCTTTCGCTAACACACTGGATATCACAAAGTTCTAACGTTAAAACACTCCACTGCAGAAAGGTAGAAGGACTAAGCTCTCTTGTCTTCAGATCTCTGCCACCGTACAGTATGTCCTCAACAATGCATCAGACGACAGGAACCGATCACAGCAACTCCGCAATCACTTGAGGTATACGTGCAGACGAACTCTCCAACATACTGCACCTATAGTTGAATCTGCATATGGAAAGACTGGAACAAGCACTGTAACAATTATGGCATCAATGTCGCTATCAGATAACAGCTGTTTGATATTGAAACCAACTGATAAAGTTAGTTTAGTTGCTACAACACGCCAAGATATGAGGATGGATATGCGCAGTCAGCTGATACCTGTGTACAGTTGAATTAAGCCACGCCCACACAGAGCCAAACATAACACAGTTCAGTGTTCCCACTTGTAATGACTGGTCCAGAATCTGACCTAATTTACCCTCTTGTTACGCGAATGTAATGTGGGTGTTACGACCCGTTGATTTGGTCCACCAAATGTTAATCTGGATATATCGTGCTGATAACGCGAATGTCGTGGGTTCGATCCCCATACTGGCCACCAAATGTTAATCTGTTTATAATTATGGTGGATGTCTTTATGGTGAGTGTGGTTTGGGACAGTCACTCACAGTAGCGCACACACCAAGTCATGGAATGGTGTAACGTCTGATGATATTTTAACCATGGTTTATTACAATTATAACATCACGTAGATCTAGACGAATACAGTTACATCGAAACATGAATCTTCATAATGTAGTTAACACACCATACGGCCCTTACACATCCTGGCCTACAAAATCTCTACTCCTCACATCAGTGCACAAAGACTGCGTCTACGGCAGTTATATAATAATCATGGCCTACAAAATCTCTACTCCACATCAGTGCACAAAGACTGCATCTACGGCAGTTATATAATAATCATGGCCTACAAAATCTCTACTCCACATCAGTGCACAAAGACTGCATCTACGGCAGATATATAATAATCAAGGCCTACAAAATCTCTATACTTCACATCAGTGCACAAATACTGCATCTACGGCAGATATATAATAATCAAGGCCTACAAAATCTCTATACTTCACATCAGTGTACAAATACTGCATCTACGGCAGATATATAAAAATCAAGGCCTACAAAATCTCTATACTTCACATCAGTGCACAAATACTGCATCTACGGCAGATATATAATAATCAAGGCCTACAAAATCTCTATACTTCACATCAGTGTACAAATACTGCATCTACGGCAGATATATAATAATCAAGGCCTACAAAATCTCTATACTTCACATCAGTGCACAAATACTGCATCTACGGCAGTTATATAATAATCAAGGCCTACAAAATCTCTATACTTCACATCAGTGCACAAATACTGCATCTACGGCAGATATATAATAATCAAGGCCTACAAAATCTCTATACTTCACATCAGTGCACAAATACTGCATCTACGGCAGATATATAATAATCAAGGCCTACAAAATCTCTATAGCCCTGCGCAGGCATACATTATCCAAAAAACACCTTAGGGCTGACCACCTCAGTCAAAAACCCTGCACACACTGAACCCACGGGAACACACCCCGTTCACACAGTCACGAGAATCTACTGTTCTCTTAACACTGCTCTCAAAAATCCCTGCGGACACTAGCCGCGAGAGCTATTCACACATCACTTAAAACCAGTACAGAAACAGTTCATTATGACCAGAGTTCACCTGCTATCTGACATACTGTCTTCCACGAAACCAAGAGGAGATATCTTTAAACAAATCCATACCAATCTGTAAGCAAGTACTCTAACCCAAAATTAACTCTACTCAACACGTATTTCCCAAGATCATTTCCCTTTCATCACATCTGCACTTATCAGTTACCTTGTTTCTTTATAATAATATTCTATCAATAATCTCAATATGAATAGTGTATCATATTAATAATAATAATAATAATATATGACCAAGTATATGTATGTAGACTGTGTATGACAATAATAAATGGCAACACTGTTATAAACAAAAAAAAAGTGTATAGAAATAAATGAAAGGAAGTAGAGACGAACAGATACAAACAAAACAAATCGTAAATCAAAGAATGGAAAAAATAACGAAAACAACACTAACACATCTCGTCACTGCTAAATGTAAATAGCAACAATTGTCGCTAGCAAATCCCAATTAAGGAAATTTGCAGTCCCTACAGAAAACGCTCTCAATAGACAACCTCTGTTACGTGGTATTATCTAAAGGAGTCACCTTACCCAACCAGCCCGCTGAAAACAACAGAAAAATACACAACAATATTACAAGTAACATAAATATCATCAGTGGAATGTGTTGCAATCAAAGTTTAGTTACAAATAACAGTATAGTAACTCTCTTGCTCTTTGTCAACACGGGAGTACAATGTAACGCGCGCAATGATTGTTAGATCCACAATAACATGTAGTGGTCTCCAGGAACATAAAGTCACTATGACCTTCTCGACAAATAGTTGAGACTTGAGGCCCAATGTTGAAAAAGTTCGTAGGCAGTACTGTTTAAAAAAAAACACTTGACTTCGCACTACGTGACTAGAACGCTCAGATGTTGAAGAGTCTGTTGACTGTAACGTGTAAACAACCAGCGGTACTGTTTACAAAAAATACTTGACTTGTGTGCAGCTGTGGTCCACGTAGCAATATTGCCTAGATGCTAACTCCAGTACTTGTACCAACTGTGGTTCATGTAGCATTATCACATAGATGCTAACACTGTTTATGTAGGTCAACAGTCAATGACCTATTTCTACTGTCCTGTGTAGCCAAAACTTGGAAATGTAGAGTACTACGGATGTGTGTTATTTATAGCTGTCAACCTTGATCGTTCCAATCTGTAGCCAAAACCAAAATTGAAGCCGAAAAGCCCACGGAACTGGTCCACCAGTAATGTTAGTTGGTTTTTTTTAATACGTGATGCAAATGTCGATGTGTAGTTGGCCAGGTATGCGTGTCGATGTCACCTGAACAGTGTACTGGTGCGGTGAAGATCTGGGTCACTCACGCTGACAGCATACATGGTCCTTGTACGATGATGATAATGATGAGACATGGGTGTGTAGTCGCGAATGCGTTTAGGCTCATATATAGTTACACAATACACCCAATCACAATCGTACTGAAGCCAATGATGGTTGAAACTACTGGTGACAGTTCATACATTTATTCACAGGACTAACAATAGAATCACACAGGAACAGTCAATGTAAACAGGTTCATGTACATCATGTTAATTGAAATCGCTTGGTACATATCAGGCATTCTAAGGCTGGTAAACATTCACATATGTGGGCATGGTCAATAGTGGTATGTTCTTTAATGTACAGTTCATAATTCCGCTTTGGTATTCCTGACTGAACACGTCAGATACCTGAATAAATCCGTCATACAAAAGACGAGCCCTTAACTCATGTAATCCTATTACCAGGGCCGTCGTTCAACTTGGCATAACACGCCAGTTACATCTTTTCATGCGGTAGAATAGTGGCCATTATGCAGACCTCGATATGACGTCAGCTGTGTATTCTTCATTAAGCAGGTTGCATAAACCCTACTATAATGTTTGTATAAGTATACCGCCAACCTGCGGTTTCCACTATATATAACTTCGTCACTGGACTTCTGATCATATGAAGACGAATAGTCTTAAATAGCTACCTTGAGCACAAAATATAAGTTCTGCATTACAGGAATGGTGAGCTGTTCTCATGGCTAGGTAATCCTTTAACAAATTCTGCAACCGAATGCATAGTAATGATAAAGTCGGTGTTACCTTGAAACGAATCCTCAGAATACAAGAAATAACACTCTCGTCATTCCTGACGTACAGTAAATCACTGGGGAAAACTGCCAATGCAGTCACTTCGAAGATTTTCCTTCCCCAGGAAACAACGGACATTCACGTCCTACAGAAGCCAGTTCGCATCTCTACCTGACGGAAGTCTAATTTAGCGCGCAACAACTGCGCATGGCACATAGCCCAGAACTGTTTACCTTTGACCCTAAAGGTCAAACACAATGAATGAACCAAAAAGGGAGATAACCCCTAATCAACCTGACACAGCAAAGTTAAAGACATAGTTCCCTAACCTTGACCAGGGTGAAAAACACAACCAATAAATCGACATTTGAAACTCCGTCAAAGATGACAGCAACATCAACCCTTTAAACAACCTGTCATAGAAGTTAATACCCAATTATCCAACTTTGACCAACAAAGTTTTACAACAAAAGTATTAAATAGATTTACCTATATGACTCCGTCAAAACGACAAAAGTATTAAATAGATTTACCTATTATGACTCCGTCAAAAACGACAGCAACAGACTACCGCACCCCTCGTATAAAAAAAAATGACCCATTTAAAAAAAAAATACATCAATGAGCAAGATACCACAAGCTCATGACACATGAATAATGCGCCAGTGAAAGAATCAACCGGAGAGAATCAAATCATTTCACCAAATAATAGAAAATATCTTCGGGAAGGTACCATCAAAGAAACCTCAGTTGCTGGCGATACTAACAAAAATTACATAACTCAAACAATTATGCAATACTATAATCATAGCAATGACCAATGACAATCTATCTGAAGAAGTCATATCAATATACAAATTACAATGTTATCCCATTAATATATGTAATGGATGGACATGACCAAATTTGTTAAATTCCTTACACATTATCTAACACTAGAAGTATATTATATACAAATAAGTGCTGTGATTTCTTGAACAAAAGTGAGGTATGGCGTCATCATGGTTCTCACAAGCACTCCGTACTTGGTACTAGTTTGCACTGAGAACAATATAAATGACATTAATTAGTAACATGCTATAATGCACTATAGTCACTACAAAATTATTTAAATATTATATGTGGCCATTTTAACATTTTTCCTTTTCTTATTTTTTTTGGCCTTTATTTTATGTTAACCTTAACCTTCGACATTACACCAAAGATAGTAATAGAGAAAGAAAACAATGAATTTACTAATCTAAGGTGAAACAAATGTATTAATGTATATTATGAACAGACATGAGTCTGGAAATGTATCATGAAATCTAGGACACAAGACTTAAGTGGAATCATGTGGGCATCTAGACAGTATGTCCGCCATCACATTATCCGAACCATGGATAGCCCGCACCGTGAAATGAAAAGGTTGAAGAGCAATCGCATATCGAGTAGATCTCGAGCTCTTCAAATCCTTGTTCTGCATAGCTGTAAGAGCTTTTTGGTCGGTTTCCATAATGAAATGTGTGCCTAGAAGGAATCTTTGTAGCTTAACTCATTCCCCCCCAGGCTGTTTTTGGGTTTTACCCAGGCCCCAAAATGGATGCAATTTTTTCAGACAGGTGAGGTTTTAAAAATAGACAGTGGACAAATACATAAGTTCGGTAGGTACTTGTGTTATACATTTAAATGTGTGAAATTGACTGAAGAATCTTATGAATTGCTTCATATAATTAATTAATATGAATAGGTGTGTGTTATGTCTTGGGAAGTGCAGACTTGATTTAAAAAGTGTTAAAATTTTTTTTTAAATTGTATACTTAAACTTAAATATTTCAGCTCCCAATTAATGTGTGGCAATAAAATGTTCAGAATGTCAGTGCACGTTTAGTTTGAAACATATCTAGAAACTTTTATTACTATCACTTCATAGATTTAATTTTTATGATTTTTTTCTCAAAACCACATATGTTTGTAAAAACAACCAGTCAAAATGTGTGCAATTTTTCTCTTCAGGTTATATTTAAAAAAACAGGTTGTAGATACACATTTTATTTAACTAGGTGTTTATGTTATACATTTAAATGTGTGAAATTGACTGGAGAATCTTATGAATTGATTCATATAATTAATTGTTATGAATAGGTGTGTGTTATGTCTTGTGAAGTGTAGACTTGATTTTAAAAATGTTTAAAAAATAAAATAAAATTGTATACTTAAATTTAAATATTTCAGCTCCCAATTAATGTATGGCACTAAAATATTAAGAATATCAGTGCACATTTAGTTTGAAACATATCTAGAAACTGTTATCACTATCACTTCATAGATGTAATTTTTATGATTTTTTTTCTCAGAACCACATATGTTTGTAAAAACAACCGCTCAAAATGTGTGCAATTTTTCTCTTCAGGTTATATTAAAAAAACAGGCAGTAGATACACATATTATTTAACTAGGTGTTTATGTTATACATTTAAATGTGTGAAATTGACTGGAAAATCTTATGAATTGCTTCATATAATTAATTAATATGAATAGGTGTGTGTTATGTCTTGGGAAGTGCAGACTTGATTTAAAAAGTGTTAAAATTTTTTTTTTTTATTGTATACTTAAACTTAAATATTTCAGCTCCCAATTAATGTATGGCAATAAAATGTTCAGAATGTCAGTGCACATTTAGTTTGAAACATATCTAGAAACTTTTATTACTATCACTTCATAGATTTAATTTTTATGATTTTTTTCTCAAAACCACATATGTTTGTAAACCCAACCAGTCAAAATGTGTGCAATTTTTCTCTTCAGGTTATATTTTAAAAAACAGGTTGTAGATACACATTTTATTTAACTAGGTGTTTATGTTATACATTTAAATGTGTGAAATTGACTGGAGAATCTTATGAATTGATTCATATAATTAATTGATATGAATAGGTGTGTGTTATGTCTTGTGAAGTGTAGACTTGATTTTAAAAATGTTTAAAAAATAAAATAAAATTGCATACTTAAACTTAAATATTTCAGCTCCCAATTAATATATGGCAATAAAATATTAAGAATATCAGTGCACATTTAGTTTGAAACATATCTAGAAACTTTTATCACTATCACTTCATAGATGTAATTTTTTTTATTTTTGTTCTCAAAACCACATATGTTTGTAAGTTTTTCTCTTCAGGTTATATTTTAAAAACAGGCAGTAGATACACATTTTATTTAACTAGGTATTGATGTTATACATCAACATGTGGGAAATTGACTGAAGAATCTTGTGAAATGCTGTAGATAATTATTTGATGTAGGAAAAGAGTCTGTCATGTTATGTGAAGTGTAGACCTAATCAAAAATAACTGGAAAAAAGATAAATAAACTGTACTCACAAATGTCAGCTCCAGTTTAATCCATAGCAGAAAAATCTCAGAATATCAGTGCACATCCATTTTGAAACACAACACATTTTACCACAATCACTTCAAATATATAATTTATATGATTTTTTTTTCCTACACCACAAATTTCTGTAAATACCAAACAACTATGACTAAAATTATTTACACCAACTATATTCTATCATTTTTGGTTTGACAATGTGCTTCCACTTTGGCCCGAGAAGATACAAGGAAAACCTTGGATTATACTGCTTATATTGCCATCTGCCTTTATACCCTATTACCATTTCATTCAAACTGAGATTTTGGAATGGGTAAAAGGCACTCTGAAATTTTTGCAACAACATGTTCATAAAAGGTTCAATCTTTTCTTTTCCTTGTGAATTTTCATCAGAGGCATGAAGCATTGTATGATATAATGCTTCAAATCTACTTCTTGAAAACATTTGAAGAAACCAAGGAGTATAAAATTCTGCAGATGTAGACCAGTAGTCGCGAATGCATGGTCTCATCTGAATCCCAATATTTATTAGGACAGCAATAAACTTATCAAGTTCATGGCGTGTGACTTTGGTCCACCGAGAATACAATGAATATTGTTTCGCAGGGTTATTTTGAATACATTTGAGTCTGGTATAATTATTGATGCACTGACACATGAAATCTTGAACCTCATCTGTAAACAAAACACTGAAACATTTCAATGGGGTTGACAGGTCAAACCCCTCAGTCACACCTGGTGTTCTCTTTGGACAAAATCGAAATGCATTTTGTGTCATCCCCTCAGCAATTTCTAACCACTCTGGGACATCTTGTGAGGATGCACCTGCCTCTAGACTTGTGGCAGTTCTCATAGCTTTACTTTTGGTCACAATGGTGTTTTTTGCCTCTTTATCCTTCTCCTTTAGTGACTGAAAGTTTTGCTCTTTTTATACCAGCCCTACCTGATGCATGTTCAATCAGCTGATCGACATCGCCCTCAGAATGATCACTTTCATGAATATTTTGACACAAAGTCTTTACAATGTCTTCACTGGAATTACTAAACCTAACTTAAATCAGTGTCGCTCGAGTTATCTTCTGTCCACTGAGAAATTAGCGTCGTGCTTGCTCAGCTGAAAGCAGGTGTTTAGAAGAAGATTCTCGATCCATTTTGTATGTAAACAAAGAAATAGAAATGGATATAAAACACACAATTTTAGCTTCACAAATTTGTTTTTCGCTCACAAACGTCCATAAACATGTCCTGGGTGTAATGAAATGATTTAAAAACCAGCTAGTTGCTAGGTATTTATAACTTTTCGTTCAAACTCGACATATATCACACTGGCGCGCCATTGGTCTGAAGATTCTCGATCCATTTTGTATGTAAACAAAGGAATAGAAATGGATATAAAACACACAATTTTAGCTTCACAAATTTGTTTTTCACTCACAAACATCCATAAACATGTCCTGGATGTAATGAAATGATTTAAAAACCAGCTAGTTGCTAGGTATTTTATAACTTTCCGTTCAAATTCGACATATATCACATTGGCGCAAGGTACGCCAATGGTCCGACCGGAAGTCCTATCTGGCGCGTGGCGTGCCCGTTTGGACGGAATGAGTTAAGAATGACCCAGACCATAGCTAACAATTCACGGTCTAGAACCGAATAGTTCCTTTCTGCCGCATTCAATTTCCTAGAGATATACATCACAGGATGCAGAGTTCCTGAATACTCCTGCATAAGTGCCGCCCTGATCCCAGTGGAAGAGGCATCACTACGAAGGACAAAAGTCTTATCAATCGATGGTAGTCGTAAGATAGGAGGAGATGAGAACAAATTCTTAATCTGATCCAATGAAGATTGGCATTCTTGGGACCAGCGCACCATATTAGGAGAACCTTTTTTCAATAAAGTTGAAAGAGGTGCCATAATGGAGGACAGATTCTTAATGAATCTTCCGTAGAATTGTATTAATCCCAAGAGACTACGTACTTGCTTTTTTGTCTTAGGAACGGAGATATTTAATATCTTAGAAATGTTTTGGTCCTCTGTCTTCAATAGACCATGACCAACACGATGACCTAGGAAGGAGATTTCACTAAACCCAACAAAGGCTTTAGAGGGTTTTGCAGTCAAATTATGCTCGCGTAGAGTAGACAGTAACTCATTTAAACCCGAATAGTGTTCTTCCCAAGTATCGCTGAAAAGACAGATGTCGTCCAAGTATGCGATGACGTCTGTACGATATGAGAGAATTCGACGCATCATGCGTACAAAAGTAGCTGGGGCGGTCATCAGCCCGAAAGGCATAAAATTCCATTGATACAAACCCCTAGGTGTTGAGAAAGCAGTGAAAGGTTTGGCGCGTTCAGTTAACGGAACTTATGTGAAAACACATGTGTCAATATGATGTTAAAGAACAGACTTAAATCTAGTTCTATATCATGAGATCTAGACATGAGACTTAAGTAGATTCTTGTTGAGATCTACCATCACAACGAGGTCTATCAAAATTATTATCTCTGTTGAGCCCATTGCTCTTATTTGAACTCCAGTTAACATAGTTATGAATGTTATTTCTCTTCTGAATAAAATATCTATTTGATGGTTTTTGTTGTCCTGGAGAACAATTATTACAATGTTGATAACCTTTATCAAAATTCCTATAGTCACTGGGACCAGAATGTTGAGGACAATTAAATTGCCTCCAGTTCTTTGAGGAAGAACTATTATGTGATGGACGCGTTTGGTAATGTCCACAATCACTATTATTTCTCTTTGTAAAATTGTTTTTATTTTTGCCTGTGTCAATGTGCTTAATAGGTACATTGTACTGACTGAGCTGAGTACAATGGATACTAATAGTTTTGTTTTCTTTTACCAACTTATCAGAAATTTGAAAAGTCGATGCATGGTTTTTCTGAGGAATCTTGTCATGACATTTATCAAAGTCCTCACCGTGATCCAAAAGACTGACACTTAATTTACTTTTGTTGGCCTGACGCCAACTCCCATTAGAGGCAGTATCGTTATTTTGTGGGAAACTATATTTGCCACGAAAAGATTTGTTCACATATTGCTTAGGGTTACTATGAGCATTGAGTGCATGTGACTGGCTCTTTGCATTAGCAACATGTTGACCCTCAGGTTTATGTTTAAATCCATTCACCTTATTAGTAGACAACATCCTGTTGTTCAAAACAATATCTAATAAACCATCAATTCTGTTGCGAAGTTTTGCAATTTCTACTTCTGCAACAGCTTTTTCTCTAACAACAGCTTTATGAATTCTCTCATTGACTTTAACATGAAGTCTGTTGCAATCTAACCTTAAGTCATCTAACTGTGAAGTTAGAGTCTTCTCTTTAACCATCCTATCTTTAAGATCGTTTCCCAACTTCTCCTTTTGAGATGCATTTTCCAATTTAAGGTTCTTAATTTCCTGATGGTGGATTTGGATATTCTCTAAAGTCTTAGCTCTCTCTTGAACAAGTTCAAGTTTGAGTGCTTCCATAGCACTATGATGAGTAGTCATAAGTTCATCAACTTTCTCATCCTTTTCT
Organism: Oreohelix idahoensis; assembly: GCA_024509875.1. NCBI lineage: Eukaryota > Metazoa > Mollusca > Gastropoda > Stylommatophora > Oreohelicidae > Oreohelix > Oreohelix idahoensis. The sequence continues at coordinate 779,955 of JAMPIV010013701.1, read as the reverse complement.
TTCTTCTCTCTCAACTGTGTTAACTCCAGTTGTAGTGACTGAATCTCAATATCCTTCTTATTCTTAAACACCTTAATCTCCTCCAGAGATTCCATACTCTTCTTTATAGCAGTACTTCGTAAAAAATCCACTTCATTCCTTAACTTCAGAATTATTTCTTCATAAGACTTCTTGTCTTGTCTAGCCTGAGCTTTTAATTCGCAACACATATCTTGCGCACTAGCAAGTTCCAAGTTTGCTTTATGTAAGTCATTCTCCTGTCTCTTAGTTTCAATCTTTAATTTCTCATAGTCCATTTTGACTTGCTTTAGCTCACTAATAAGAGACTGTTCTTTACAAAAATGATTGTTCTTCATTAAGCTCACTTCAACTTCTAACTCTTTTTTCTGTTTAAGAGCAGAGTGACACAATTCCTTATTATTTTCCATTAATGCCGTCACTTCACTCTTCAATGTAGCATTTTCACAATTCATTGCTGATAACTTATCAGTAAGAGCTTTCTTATCACTTTGAAGCTCATTTATCGTTTTTTTCAGCTCCACAGCTAAGAGTCTCCCTTCGTTTTCCATTTCTTGTTTTTTATTTCTATCCTCAAATTCTCTTTGCCGCTGAATTCTTCTCTCCCTTAATTCTTCAGCTTCTCTATCTAACTTTTTATCTTCAGCCTCCTGAGCTTTGTAATATTCGCCCATCACAAATTCTTCTAATTTATCTCCAGTCATGCCAAGGGACTTCCCTTGCTCAACAAAGTAATAGAATGTAGACATTATGTCTAACTATGTGAGATCAGACCTGAAAAATTAAATAAATTACTTATCCCACTTTGATGGGAGACAAGTCTGTAATACTAGACTTGTATACTCACTTCACTTTATTTCACTCTCTTTGAGAGACAAGTCTTAATCAAAGACCTTGTATCCTTGTTTCTCTATAATATTATCATTATAAGTAACCTTTATCTGAAAAGTGTATGATATTAATACTAATAGTCAATGATCAAGTATATCTATAGACTGTATGACAACAATGTATTACAATAATAAATACAAAGACAAGAATACAAAACAACAATCAAAAACGTTCGCAGAAGTCAAATAATAAATAAAGCTTAACTGAATCTAATGTTGTAAAATTTTACAATGATAACTGCGAAAATTAAACAAATGACAACACTGTTATAAACAAAAAGGTGTATAGAAATAAATGAAAGTAAGGAGAGACGAACAGATACAAACAAAACAAATCATAAATCAAAGAATGGAAAAAATAACGAAAACAACACTAACACATCTCGTCACAGCTAAGAAAAAAAACTGAAAAGTAGCAACACAGGTTGCTCGCAATTTCCACAGGGGAAATATGCATAATCCTACAGAAAACGCTCACGATAGAACCTCTATCACGTGGTATTTTCTATCGGAGTCTCCTTACCCAACCAGCCCACTGAAATACACACTAAATAAACATGTAAACAAAAACATGTATACACAAAACATGCATGGCATATATAAATACACAATATGTAGAATGTGTTTAGAGGAAGGCTCAGCTTTACACAAAATAAAGGCACAGTTTACACACTAAAACCGGCCACTTATCTTTTAGCACACTCCTCAATAGCCGCAAAGATGCAATATAATGCGGTACTACTGTCAACAACAATGGTAGACGATCCACCGTTGAAGGTCACCGTAACTTCATAACAGGCAGTGGTCTCCAAAGTGTAGCTACAAAAATCATACTCGACACCAGTTGAGACTAGAAAATCCAACGTCGATATGTTTGTAGAATGTAGTGTAAACAACCAGCGGTACTGTTTACGTTCTTAGGTTGACAGGTAACGATGTGACTTGATAGCTCAGAATGTAGTGTAAACAACCAGCGGTACTGTTTACCATCTTAGGTCGACAGGTAATGATGTGACTTGATAGCTCAGATATATTGACATCTTTTGTAGAACTCCAGAAATGTATAACAATGTCACTTCAATTCCGTAGCAGTTGTGGTCCATGTAGCAGTAACACAAAAATGCCAACGTCAGTGTTTATGTGAGTCAGCTCAGTTGTTGACCTATTTGCCACTGTCTTGAAAATGTAGAAAACCCACAAATCTGGTCCACCATAAATGTAACCGTCTGTTTTGTAACGGCCACCATAAATGTAACGTACTGTTTATGAGTGATGTGAAAGCTGGCAGAGTGAACGTGTTGTTTATCACCTGGACTGTGTAATGTTGCGGTGTTGATGTAGGTCACCAGAAGTGTAACGGCCAGGAATGTAACGGCCACCAGAGTGAGGCACTGCCAGGGGTACTATGATCACTCACAGTAAACAGCGTACATGTTGTAGATCTGTAATATTGGTATTATGATGTGCTGAGTGTGGATGTAGACGAAAACACGAATGCTTGAGGCTCTTAGTAAAGTCAATAATGCACCCATACACTCACATGCAGTAGTCAATGATGAATCGAAGACTGCTGGCACGTTTCAAACATTTATTTACGAAACTGACAGTAGCATCAACAGGACAGTCAAATCGACGAGATCAAGGACTTCACATAGATAATAAATGACTGTTAAATGTCTGGTAATCAAAGGCTTGCATCATACATCAAACATCATCTGTCCTAATGTTACAATGTGTAATGTAGCTTCCGTACCATTGACTCAGCGCGCCAGGTACTTAATTAGCTCTGTCGTCCAACAAACGAGCTCCTAAATTGCGTAGCAATAATACATAAGGCTGTTATTCAACTGGCATAGCTCACCAGGTATATTTCCTCTTGCTGAAAATATTGGCCGTAATACAGGGCCTCAATATGTAGACAGCTGTGTATCCTTTGTTAGCAGGCACGATCAAACCATGCTAAACATATATATACCGCCAACCTGTGGCGTCCACAATAATTTATCATCATCATTAGGCTTCTGTTCACTTGAAAACATAACATGCCCGCACATCCAATGAAAACTAGATTTGGAGATTTAGCCAGTGGGAGGTTGAAGAGAAGCAGTTTTGTGCATCGGTCCAAAAACTAATTAGAACATACAAGGATGAACTACCAGACATTACTAAGGAAATAACTCCCACACTCCTCCCAACCCCATGGGAACAACATCAAAATTTCAGTATTAAGACCTCCATAACTACCACCTGCCCCATGGGAGAGCTAAATACTCTCCAAAGGAAAATAGCAGCATGTGACATGATTGAAGAACTATACCCCAGAGAAGCATGGATCCAAGTATATACTGATGGATCTGCAACCAGAGCAGTGAAGAACGGAGGCGCAGGAGTTTATGTGGTCTATCCAGACAAAGAAAATGAATCCACCTGTTCACCTACTGGAATATTCTGTTCAAACTATGCTGCTGAAGTACAGGCCATAAGCATTGCTGCAGGAATAATAAATAACACAATAAGCCAATGTCAGCAGGTTGTATTCCTTACCGATGCAATGTCAGTTCTGCAAGCCCTCAACAGTGATAAACTGCCAGAATTAAACAAAGTCCTATGCGAAGTAAATATCAAAAGAAGGGTAGTGCTACAGTGGATACCATCACACTGTGGCATACCAGGAAATGAGAGAGCAGATATGTTAGCAAAAGAGGGAGCAACACAGGAACAAAAAGAACAAACAATCACATTCCAGGAAAAGAAGACCCTTATCAAGGCCATCAGGAAAATTGATCAACAAAGAGACAACTATCAATATCTTGATCGAGCAAAACAGGTGATCCTGTTCCGTATGAGAACAGGACACAACAGACTGAACAGTCACTTATACAGACTGAGATTGGTCCCATCACCCCTATGTACGTGTGGACAGGCAGCACAGACAGCCGAACACATCCTGCAAGACTGCCACATGCTTAGTCAATTGCGAACTGAACATTGGCCCACAGAGACGCACATCCACACAAAGCTGTTTGGGAGTCTTGAAGAACTTTCAACCACAGCAACATACATCCAGAAAACCGGACTTCTTGTGTAGACATTTCTAAACAACAGCGAACGAGAAGAAGAAGAAGAAGACTTGAAAACATATAGTCTCATTTGGCTAGAACTAGAAGCAAAGAAGAAATTCTGTCTCTCAAGATCTGTGAGCTTCACTCACCGATAGGTAACTTCAAATGTTCTGCAGCCAAAGGCATAGTAATAAGAATGTCATTTACCTTCATACAGAATCTTCCGGATACACCTTTAACAATCACTGGGGAAAACATTGACATTTCAGTCATATCGAAACTTTCCAATCCCCATGATGATCTAGAGGAAAACACAAAACGGACATCATCGTCCGACAGCCCAGATCACAAACTAGATGACGGAAGTCACAGTTTGTGCTCAGAACTCTGCGCATCCCTAAACAGCATAAAACTGAGCATCGTTCAGACAGATCAACGACAATGATTGAAAGAAAGAGAAGATAACCCTTTAAACAACCTGTCATAGAAGTTAATACCCAATTATCCAACTTTGACCAACAAAGTTTTACAACAAAAGTATTAAATAGATTTACCTATATGACTCCGTCAAAATGACAAAAGTATTAAATAGATTTACCTATTATGACTCCGTCAAAAACGACAGCAACAATTACCAAAAATACGTGTTAGTGTGTAAGTTTTGTTCTGAAAATTAAATTATCACATCATCTCCTCTTGGCATTAGTTGTTGATGTTTTTGTTTAACTAGGGTTGCTGAGCTTTTTGCTCTTCCGCAACTAATGCCAGGTTGAAGAATCTACACTGTAGATCTAGGCTTTTCCTATGGCTTTTTTGCCTTTCTGCCTTTCTAAAACTTGCTGAGTTAGTCATGAGCTCCAGCTTCTTTCCCAGGTATTCTCTCCTGGCCTGGCAAGCGTTACCCATCATCAGTGGGAGATAACCAAATATGCAGGGCTAAAATACTGTGTTGTTCTGGGCTGTCCCAAGGAATCGTCATGTTTTCATTGAGCCACTTCCCAGCTCCCCTTTCCTATAATCTGTTCAGTATGAAATTCTCTTGCACACAACCAACCAGGTACAAGCCAGATTTAAGTCTGGGGCTCAAGAGTTTTTTCCAAGCATAGTGTGCAATACTGGGTTCTCAGCATGTTTCACCACAGGGAGAATCATGATGTGGGGCCACTCTGGTGTGGCTACTTGATCCCTGAGCATTGGTTGTAATGTTATGATGTATATATATAAGCATTACCTCGTCATCTACACAAGCACACACATGTTTCAGAAAGCACTCAGTAAAAGCATGTTCAGTTCGTAGCCATGTTTATTTACAGAATATCGTACATGTCAAGATTCGCATTATATTACAATGTGTGGTTCGTACTTTAATGTATTCATATTACATCCCCCCTTTTTTGAAAAAAAAATGTGTGTAAACATTTCCAACGAAATGTTTCATGTGAGAAAGGATAAGTATGTGTAATGCTCAGTGTGAGTATATATGTCACTGTCTGCATCGGCTGGGAGGTGTCACTGTACGGCCAGAACGAGTGGTGTAAAGCGCTGGTGGTTCTGCGGAAGTCCCTGGCCTAGCCTGAGTTGGTTGTGATTTTGGCCTTGGCGCTTGTTGGTTTTGTGGGGCACCAAGGTCTGGAGTTACTGCATTGTCTGTTGAAAGCATGGGAATTCTCTGTTCTGTTGTATTCTGTGGGATTTCTCTTATGTCCACTCTGTTTCGCCTCAGGAGGTTGCTGCTGCTGTCTGGTCTTAAAGTATAGCTCCTGGGTTCAGGGTTTCTGGAAATGATTGTTGCTTTTGACCATGTGTCATTGTTGTGGTTGTAGGTAGTCACATGCTGACCAGGATATAATGGTGGTAAGTCTTTAGCACATTTGTCATAGTTGGATTTCTGAACTTGCTGACGATGCTGAAGTTGATCATATGTGCTGTCTCTATGTTGTGGACGGAAGTGGACCTTAGATGGTAGAAGGTCTTTAATTCTTCTATCAAACATAAGTTCTGCTGGACTGTCGATCTTACTGTCTACCGGTGTTGTTCTCCATCTCAAGAGTGCTAGGTGTACATCCTCTGTTCTTGTTTTCTTCATGATTGACTTGATAGTTTGTATCTGTCTCTCAATGAAACCATTAGATTTAGGGTATCTAGGTGATGCTGTAGTAATCAGCAATAATAAGATAGTCATTATTGTCGATTGAGAAAATATCAGTTCCTATAATGCTCCAAGGGCTCAATGGTATGTCTGATGGTATGAGAGGTTCTCTGCACTGCCTATTTGCATGTTCTTGGCAAATTGAACAGTTTTTTACATAGTGTTTCTATGTCCTTGTTTATCTGTGGCCAGTAAACATCTTTCTTTGCTCTCAGTTGTGTCTTCACAATACCAAGGTGACTATTATGGAGCTGTTTAAGGATGATATCGCGTTGTGTTTCTGGTACAACAATGCGATCTCCTTTAAGGATCAGACCATCTTCGATGCTTAACTCGTCCCTCATCGAGTAGTATGGACGGATGTGTGTTGGAACTTCCCTGATAGAGCTTGGCCATCCATGGTATATCAGTTCTTTGAGAGAGTTAAGGATAGGATCTCTCATTGTGTCTTCTCTGATGTGTTCAAGCCGATTATCGCTAAACTTGACAAAATCAACTTTGATGTTTGGGGTAAGATCTGCTGTCTTGTTGGGGTTTGGTAGTCTGCTGAGAGCATCTGCAAGACCTATATCCTCTTTAATGTTGTTAATAGTTACCACACTCAGCTTTTCGCACATTGGTAAACCCAAAATTGCAGGTCCTTCAACATCTACCAAGTAAAATGTTGACAATGTCCATTCAGAGCCTCTGTATGAACATTCAAGTGTTACTGCTCCAAAACAGTCTATACTTGTTCCATTGTAAGCTCTTAGCTTTGTCCTGCCACTCCTACGTTTTACATCCCTTGTGGGAAATCCTTGCTCATCCACCTTGTCAGGCATGATCTGTCTGAATATTCTTAAGGGTAGAGTGTTACCTTGAGCACCTGTGTCTATCTTGAACCGAATGTTTCTTTCTTTGTGCATTTTAATTCCTGGTATTCGGAATTGTACCTTGCAGAAAGCCTGCGTTCTCTTTGGTTCATTACTGAAAGTTAGTATCTTCACAGTATCAAAAGTGGAAGGATCACTTTCTTCACTGGAGTCAAGGTCCTCAGTCATCATAGAGTGTGTTTGTTTTGACGACTTTCTGCTGTGAAGTTTGTGTTGAGCACTGTCTTGTTTCCTCTTGAAACATAATTTTATCCAGTGGCCCCTCTTTCTGCAGTAATGACATGTAGAGTCTTTAGCTGGACAGTGGTTTTGTATGTGGTTTAGGCCACAACATTTACACATCGCACCTCTGCTTGTGTTGTGTTTTTCTTGTTGTTTCGAACCAGTTGCTTTGTTGTGTCTAGGTTTATAGCTTTTCACTGCATCCACCTGGGCTGCTAATGTACCTTGCTGAATTTGTTTAATGTTTAGTGCTTGTGCCTCGTGTTTCCTGCCTTCATCCAGAAGTTGTTGTAAAGTTAGCGTATCACTCTGGCTCAGTAGCCATTTCTGGAACTCTGGCATTGGTGTGCTAAGAAGAATCTGTTCAATAATTCGCTCTTTTTCTTCTTCGTTGCTAAATTTACATACTCTTGTTTTCTCCTTAATGCGAGTGAAGAAATCATCTAGGCTTTCACCACGTTTCTGTCGCAGGTGGTGAAGCTCTAATCTTGCCGCTCTAAAGTTTGTGTGCTTTATGATCAGACGCTTTTCAAATTCGTCCAATATGGCTACGGGGTCGGTTGCCGACTCAACCGGCATGGCGGTAGCAAAACTGTTGTAGATTTTCAAACCTTCATCGTCCAATGCTTCTAGGATATATGGAGTTAGGGTTTGTCCTTCCAGACCAGTGGTCTTGGAATATAGATCTATGCGTTGGCGCCATAACAAGAAAGCTTCACTCTTATCATCGTGACCGGCGAATCTCATTTGCGGTGCGTTGCGATATTGTTTCACCGCCATGGCTGACCACGATGACGAAAATTAGCCGAATACTGTACTCACGTGTTATCGTGTAGCTGTTTTGCGTCAGTCCGGTATCGACCGCTGCCACCATGTAATGTTATGATGTATGTATATATAAGCATTACCTCGTCATCTACACAAGCACACACATGTTTCAGAAAGCACTCAGTAAAAGCATGTTCAGTTCGTAGCCATGTTTATTTACAGAATATCGTACATGTCAAGATTCGCATTATATTACAATGTGTGGTTCGTACTTTAATGTATTCATATTACATTGGTGAGGCAACTTGAATGTTGTCCATTTCCAAGGTGCACCATATGAAATAGCTTCAGGGTCTTTGTTAGTGGTCTTTATATATTTTCTCATAGAGCGTCATGAGGGTGACTAGGTTTTTACATTCTGACTTGTCTGGGGTCAGCAGAATACAATCTATTGAAGTACCTTCATGTGTGATACAGATTGACCTTGTGGTTAGTTAATCTCTTGCAATTATGAAGTGTTGGTAGCCTTACAGTTTTCTTTCTCTTTTATCTTTGTGTAGCCCTTTCAGTTTTCTTTCTCTCTTACCTTTGTGTTGCACTAACAGTTTTTTTCCTCTTGTATCTTTTGCGTAATCCTTACAGTTTTCCCCTCTTGTATGTTTGCGTGAATCTTACAGTTTTTGCCTCTCGTAGTTTGCATGATCCTTACAGTTTTTTCCTCCCATATGTGTGCGTGGTTCTTACAGTATTTCTTCCCTCTTTTTCTTTGTGTTGACCTTACAATTCTTCATCTCTTATCTTTGTAGTGCCTCTACAGTTTTCTTCCTCTCTGTCTTAGTGCTCTTAGATTTTTCTTCCTCTTATATATGTGCCCTTGTAGTTTTTTCTTCTCTTATATTTATGTAGAACTTTGAGTTTTCTTTCTTTTTTGTTTGTGTGTGCCATTACAGTTTTCTTCCTCTCTTATCTTTGTGTAGGCCTTACAGTTTTCTTCCTCTCTTATCTTTGTGTAGGCCTTACAGTTTTCTTCCTCTCTTATCTTTGTGTAGGCCTTACAGTTTTCTTCCCCTCTTATCTTTGTGTAGCCCTTACAGTTTTCTTCCTTTCTTATCTTTGTGTAGGCCTTACAGTTTTCTTCCTCTCTTATCTTTGTGTAGGCCTTACAGTTTTCTTCCCCTCTTATCTTTATGTAGGCCTTACAGTTTTCTTCCCCTCTTATTTGTGTGTGCCCTTACAGTTTTCTTCCTCTCTTATCTTTGTGTAGGCCTTACAGTTTTCTTCCCCTCTTATCTTTGTGTAGGCCTTACAGTTTTCTTCCCCTCTTATCTTTGTGTAGGCCTTACAGTTTTCTTCCCCTCTTATCTTTGTGTAGCCCTTACAGTTTTCTTCCTCTCTTATCTTTGTGTAGGCCTTACAGTTTTCTTTCTTTCTTATTTGTGCGTGCCCTTACAGTTTTCTACCTCTGTTATGTCTGTGTGTTATGAACCATTCAAGGGCTAATGTAGTGGACCCTGAGCTACCATGGTTGTCTGTTCTGTGGACTCCATCATAATTTACTTTCAAGCTCTTTACAAGGCATGGAACCTCTACTACAGCTGGTTTCCTTGCAGGAAGCCTGCATCAAGCAGTCACATGCTCTTGCAGCAGTGGTTTCTGTGTCAATTTGTTTTACATGCCTCATACTAGTTGACTCTGTCATAAGTTGACAAATTCTGTAGTTGAACCCATTAATGCATTGTTTTCTGGTAGTTTATTCCAAAACATTAGAGTTGAATTCATCATAAGGTGTGAAGCAATCATAACTCAGGAGTTTACTATTTTCAGTCAGCTGAATCAAGTACTTGTGCTATAAATTTTAATTTAAAAAAAAAAATGTGAGTTTTATCAGCATTGATAACAATCCTTATTATTCTTGGGACTGCCTTTTCCACTCTAATTCATGCATTCTATTATATTGCCAGCTTATGTCCTTTTGCTGTTTAACTCTTAGTATACATGCTCAAAAACTGTGTTTTTACGAGCTGATCTCAGAGAGTACATTTTTAGACATGAGTGCCTTTACTGATTTTGGATTAAATAACTTATTTATAATGATAACATAAAGTGTTATATATCAAAATGTAGAGAAATGAAACATCTATGACATGCACTTAACTTAATTGTTAAGTGGTGTTTAACATGCATGCAACATATGCAGTAATGAATGCAGAAAAATTTTTAATTGAAAAAATTGGTGAGGGGCCAGACCAAATGGGCTGAGGGGTAGGTGGAACCCTATAGGTGTAGATGCAGAACCCACCAGCGAGTGGTACATGCTCTGATCTGCACCAATCCACCCCCACTTCATGGGTTAAATGCTTTCTTGCCTCATTCTTCACTGTTTGTCGTCTATCGGGAGTAGTTTGGGACCCCTTACGGTGTAGGCGCAGTACCCACCGGCGAGTGGACCATGCTCTGGCCAGCGCCAACTCAAACCCCAGGCATGGGTTAAATCCCGGGTAGATGAAGCTCGTAAGCCTTGGAAGGCAGTTCATCTTGGAGAAGGAAAACTGATTTTAAACCACCTGCTGCCTTGCAGGTAGGCTGGGGACAGTCAAGGGCTAAGGAACGCAACCCTACAGAAACGCCTGTTGAAATCAGATGCACTGGGGTACATGCTTAACAAAACAGTGCAACGTACTTCGCATAATGAAGATGTCACAAATACAATTTAAGCATTGTGGTGCTTGTCCCGTGGAGTCCCGCCAGGCGGCGAGAGTGCTGGACCCCCCCGCCTCAAAGGGGTCCAACCAATACTACTGGTGGTCACCTTCCCCTGAATTGTGGAGTCAAGGTACAGAGGGAAAGGGCAAAAGCTATTGACCAAACACCAAGAACACTCAACATTCTGCAGTGGAATGCAGAAGGAGTTCTCAACAAAAAAAGTCCCCCTAAAAACCGCCTTTATGAGGATCAAATCGATGTGGCTTGCATCCAAGAAACACATCTCAACAGCAACCACAGATTCTCAATAAGAGGATACCAGGCTTTCTGACACGATCGAGAAGGACACAAAGGAGGTGTGCTATTACTTACCCAAAACTCAATACCAAGTAGCGAGGTATCCGTGAACTTCAACGACCAGTCGGAAATTTTAGGGGTTGACATTAAAATAAAGGGCACGAACATGCGTATCTATAATTTGTATGGCCCACCGAGCAAAGACCTGTCACTTGCAAGTATGGAAATAAAGAGCTCAAACTGCATAGTGGTCGGAGGCTTCAGCAGCCACTAGGAAAGATGGGGATATCCGGTTACAGACAGTAGAGGAGAGGAAGTGGAGGACTGGGAGATAGACACAAACCTTCACTTTATCAACAGGCCAGATGATAAACCCAGTTTCTACTCTAGAAGATGGCACACCACTTCCACTCCAGACCTAGCTTTCGCCACAGGGGACATCCTTCACAAAATTGACCGACAGGTACTTGGCCAGCTAGCAGGCAGCGACCACAGACCAATAAAGCTAGTGGTTAATATGGAGTATGTTCCCCAGAAGTGAAACCATTGCCCCGACGGAATTACAAAAGAGTTGACTGGGACAGTTTTGCAGTGCTGACTGACAGTCTTTGCGAGACCATCAACACACGAAACAACAGCATGAAAAAGATGGTTGAAAGCTTTAATAGAGCAATACTTCAAGCAGCTATTGAGACTATTCCAAGAGGGGCAACAAAGAACTATAAATCATACTGGAATGAAGAACTGCAAAAACTTGAAGATGAGGTAACAGAAGCCAGAGACATGGCAGAAACAGAACAAACAACTGAGGCAAACATCTTGCTCAAAGCATCCACTGCAAAGTACAAAAGAACATTAAACCAAACAACAAGAGACTGCTGGAAGCAAACAACAGAAAATCTCAACCTAGATAAAGAAGGGAACAAACTGTGGAAACTAGTTAGAGCTTTGAACAACAAAGAACCTTACAAAAATCACATCACAATCAAAGAAGGTGAAAATATGCTCTCGGGAAAAAAAGCTGCAAATGCACTCATGGAACACTTCCATCAAGTCTGTCTTACACTTTCTCCCTCAAAAGAAACCATTTCGCTACAGGGGGCATGAAGTCAACACCCATTGAAGAGTTGGAAAAGATTACTCACCTCCAGCTTATGGAGGATAGAAGAGACAGCAGAGCCAGCAACAAGCTGAGAAATTCAGGAGGCTGATAGACCACCCAATGCACCAGAGAATAAATGGACTTGGAAGGGGAAGACTGAAGCGAAGCAACTTTGTAGAGACAGTCAAAACAAAGATGAAGGCAGACCCCATAAATGCAATATCAACAGCTACGCCAATAGGTACTGCACACAAGCTACCAATTTGGAAACAACAATGCTTCCCTGAAATGATAGAAAACATTCCTGGTATTGAGAGAAAGAACAGCCAAAATGAAACAGAAAGGAGAGTCCTAACCACAAAATATATAGAGAAACATTACCCAAGCAACACCTGGATCCATGTATACACAGATGGATCAGCAACTAATGCAACAGAAGATGGGGATGGAGGAGTCTTCCTGAGCTTAAGCAATGGCACACAAAAACAGATAGCAGTTGCAACATATGCAGTAATGAATGCAGAAAAGTTTAAAAACAAATTGTACCTATCAATATGTGTAATTAATTCTGGTAAACTTCAACCCCTAAACCTACTTTCATTTTAAAGTACATCCATTTTCACATAATGGAGGAAAGTTGCAGTTGTTTCTGAGCACAAATGAAGTTTTTATCACAATTTTAATTTTTTTTGTAAATTTAGATAAAGCGCACAAATATTTTAAGCCTTTATTTACAGATATGCCTACCGTTACTGATTTTGCATTAAATAATTTATTTATAACGATAACATAAAGTGTTATATATCTAAATATAGAGAAATGGAACTCCTTTGACATGCACTTAACTGAATTGTTCAATGGTTTTAAACATGCATGCAACATATGCAGTAATGAATGCAGAAAAATTTAAAAATATAAAAAATTTGGAAAAAAGTTGTACTTACCCACAAAAATAATCCAATTTGGAAGCCTGGAACTCCTAGAACCACTTTCATCCAATTATACGGAACACAAACACGTTTCAGTTGTTTTGAATAATAAATAAAAATGTTGTTTCCCTTTTGTTCCTGAGGCTGAAAACGATCTAGATGTAAATACAGACATTCCACGAAAAGAAGAAATCATCACAGCAATCAAAGGGTTAAAGAACGGCAAAGCTCCGGGTCATGATAACTTAAATGCAGAGCTATTGAAGACAGACCCTGAGATAGCAGCAGAACTATTAGAACCACTGGAGCCACGCTAGCGTAGTGGTTACAACACCGCTCTGGCGACCGGGTGATCCAGGATCAAACCCGGGCGACGGAATTTGAGGATTTTTCGTTGACCGGGATTTGGACTGGATTAACTCGAGACCTGGCGAGCACATTTGAAGGAGTGTCGTTGACCAGGGATTGGCGGCTCCTGAGCTGACCCAGCTCTAATGGGTACCTCCGAAATCGGCGAGTATCTGCCTGAATGGCTAGGGACACCTGTCTCTGTACAAGAAAAAAGGGATACTCACGTAAAATCAATGTCAGGTTAGACATTAATAATAACCTGAGATTTCGCCTCGAGTATTAGCGGGCGTACGGGGAAAAAAAAAAAAATTAGAACCACTTTTTGCACAAATCTGGAAAACAGGGACAACACCATCAGAGTGGAACAAAGGAATAATTGTCAAATTGCCCATGAAGGGAGATCTTGCAGACTGCAATAATTGGAGAGGAATCACTCTTCTCTCAGTTCCCAGCAAAATACTAGGCAGGATAATTATACAGAGAATTTCAAAGGCAGTAGACCACAAACTGAGGAAAGAACAAGCAGGATTTAGAAAGAACAGAAGATGTGTAGATCATATATTCACTCTCAGGAACATTATAGAGCAGTGCACAGAATGGCAAAGACAGCTTTACATAAATTTCGTTGATTTTGAAAAGGCTTTTGACAGCATACATAGGGACAGTTTATGGAAAATACTGAGGGCTTATAGAATTCCAAGCTGCATAGTGTCAATCATAAAAAGCCTCTATGCCAACTTTACGTGTAGTGTTGGACAGAGCAACCTAACCTTCGAGGTGAAGACAGGAGTACGACAGGGAAGCCTCTTATCAACCACTCTATTTTTAACAGTCATAGACTGGGTGATGCGCCAGACAACACAGGGCAGCCCAAGAGGAATAAGATGGACTACATTTTCTACATTGGAAGATCTGGAACATGCAGATGACATTGCACTACTAGCACATTCACATCAACACATCCAGGAAAAAATGGATAGACTTAATAAGTTTAGCCAGCAGGTGGGCTTGAACATCAATTTAAAGAAGTCTGAGGTCATGACGCTCAATGTGAGCAACCCTGAGCCCATATCAGTAAGGAATCAGCAACTGGTACAGACAGATACCTTCACATACCTAGGAAGCATAGTAACACCAGACGGTGGGGCAGGCAAAGACATCAAAATTAGAATGAATAAGGCAAGAACAGCCTTCTTCAGCCTAAACAACATCTGAAAGTCCTCCCAATACAGCACAGGCACAAAATTAAGATTATATCAGAGCTGTGTGCTTTCTGTGCTTCTCTATGGTGCGGAATGCTGGAGAGTTACAGAGAAGGAAATGTCGAAATTGTCCTCTTTTCACACAACATGCCTAAGAAAAATTCACTGAATCTTTTGGCCGAATACCATCACCAACCAAGATCTGCTTACTCGTAGCAAGCAAGAGGACATGCACACCATCATAGCTGGCAGACGCTGGAGCTGGGTTGGTCATGTCCTCAGAAGAGACCCCGATGCCATCACAAGAACAGCTATGCTTTGGACCCCTGAAGGAAAACGAAAGAGAGGCCAACCAAAAACAACTTGGCGGAGGACTCTGGAGGCTGAGATGCAAAGAATGAACCAGAGTTGGGGCACTGTATGAAGGATGGCCACCGACAGAGCAAAGTGGAATCAATTTGTTGTTGCCCTACAAGACGCCACTAGGCGTGATGGCCACTGACTGCTTTGACGGTCGGTGGTTAAGGATCTAAGAAGAAGAAGAAGAAGTTGTTTCCTTTTGAAATGTTCAGGTCACTTATTGAAAAATCATGATGAAAATAAACTATGTACACAACTGATGTTTACATTTACCACAAACTATTTCCTTTCATGATAAGCAGCAAAAGAGTTATTTGGATGTAGATGGGGATTATTTGTGCATCCTTCACAATAAAAGGATGTCCTGACCCTTACTTGAGGGGTGCTGCAAACGACACAGTAGCGATGAAATTTTGATTTTTTAATAATATGGTTTGTTCCTCCTAGTCTGTTGACTGGATTGTTCACTTGATTGCCATGTCCAATCTGAGGAGGAATTTGCTGGAAATCCACAGCAGCAACAAGAGAGAGCTCACTGACAAGTTGGCGTTTAAATTGAAGAAGGCTCTGTTTTTTGGCATTTGTTGTTCTTGACAGTGCAAATAATTTGTATGCATTGAGCTGAGCTATTTCAAAAATGTAGAAGAAAATTTTTTTCCACCACTTTCTTGTTCTGCTAAATGTGCCATATGTTACAATGCTTTGGTCCACTCTGTCATATCCATTCATGCGTTGATATCAATCATCAGTGGTTTTTTTTTGTTTCACCAAAGCGATTGGTGATGTCCTTGCTTTCCACTGTTGCGCAGCTTGATACAAGAATGCATGGTTTCTTTTGCTTTCTTGTCCCTAAACATTACACATAAAAATCTTTTTTCTTGCTCCATATACCATTTAATTTCCATATGCATTAGTTGTTTAGTTTTCAGCTCTTTTGGGAAGTTCTTTTGATTAACGACAGTCCCAGTGAAATAATGACTCCTGTTATTCAGATATTGAAGCAACGGCACACTTGTGTAATATCGATCAGCATAGATATGATGACCTTTTCCACATGGTTGTAGCAAAGTGTCAAAAACTTTGATGGCTTGCTGGCTATTTACATCAATATCTGGACTGTAAGAAGTATTGGCCCCAAAGTACGAGGGTGAGTCAAGTGAAAACCGGAAATATGTTATAACAATAAGAATAATCATGCCATTACATTGTAACTTGCCAATATTGTTGTCCTGGATGTCTCGAGTGTCATGCACATGCCATCGCGGTGATGACGCATAAGGTGACGTCATAATGATGTTTTAAAGATGGCCGCCCCGCTAGTGGAATGCACCAAACAGCAGCAGCATTCTGTTTTTGATCAGCGAAGGGGTGAAACCAAAAAAATCATCGGCGAGTGAAGCTCAATGAAGGGATGGCGCCATTCCTTGCTCGCTTGCTTTGTTTCAGGTTTGTGGTAGTGAACCCAAGTTTCGTCACCAGTAACAATTCTTGATAGGAAACCACCGCCTTCTGTTTCGAATCGCCGCAAAAGTTCTTGACAAGCATCACAACGTCGTTGTTTCAATTCTGGAGCAAGCTGCCGTGGCACCCACCTTGCAGACACTTTGTGGTACTGTAGCACATCAGAGATGATGTGGTGTGCTGAACTGTGACCGATGTCAAGATGTGTGGCAATATCATCCACAGTCAATCGGCGGTTTCCCTGTACGAGTCGTTCAACGGTTGCTATCGATTCTGGAGTCACTACTCTGTGTGCCTGACCCGGTCGTGAACAATCTGTCACAGAAATCACGCCGTTTTTGAACTTTGTACACCATTCATACACCTGCGACCTTGACATGCATGCATCACCATACTTGAGTTTCATTCGCCGATGAATTTCTATTGGTTTCACCCCTTCGCTGATCAAAAACAGAATGCTGCTGCTGTTTGGTGCATTCCACTAGCGGGGCGGCCATCTTTAAAACATCATTATGACGTCACCTTATGCGTCATCACCACGATGGCGCGTGCATGACATTCGAGACATCCGGGACAACAATATTGGCAAGTTACAATATAATGGCATGATTATTCTTATTGTTATAACATATTTCCAGTTTTCACTTGACTCACCCTCGTACATCAACAAATTTACTACATACCCAGTGCTACTGTCGCAAAGACTGAATTTCTTCACATGATATTTGTTGGGTTTAGAGGCATTGAACATTTTGTGAGCCCATCTGCCTTTCCACCCAATTTTCATCCAAAGACAGCTCCTTGTAATGGTAAAATGCTTCCTGGTATCTAGATAACATTTTCTGTAGAAATGGTTTGATCTTTGCTTTACCTTGTGCATCTACATCACTCACATGAAACATCATGTGATATAACATCTGAAACCTATCCCGTGTAAACATCTGTCTGTACCAGGGAGTTTGCATAAAGCCTTCATTAGACCAATAATCACTAATGGCTGGTTTTTTTATAATCCCGATTGCTATTATCACAGCAAAAAACTTGCACAGTTCTGGAGATGTAACTGGATACCAGTTTTGATAGATCTTTTTGTCACCGTTTCTGATTTTGACTGACAGAGTCATCTGGCATATTCATTTAAAGAAACAGTAAGATCTTCTATAATCTCATTAGTTAAAAGAGCTTTGAGACAATAAAATGCAGACGAATCATCAGGTATAATATTTGGATTCACACCTGTAATCCTAGCATGAGGCGGTACAAAGAGGAAAGCATTTTGTGTTGAGCCAGCATCAACTTCATTCCACCTAATTTCCTTATTCACTGCACTTGTATTACCATCAGTACTTGTGGATTCTGCTTCTTTATGGGGTGATCTAGATGTAGGCCTATCTTCTCTTAATCTTTTCTTCATGGGAGCTTTACCTTTTCCTTGTTGTCTTTTCACTGGCCTGGCATTTCTAGTACGAGTACTACTGACAGAACCAGCTGGGGAAATGCCCCCTTCTCATCTGATTCAGTGTTTTGATTACATATATCTTCGCTGGGTAAAATATATTCTGAATCTGAACTGTCATCATCACTCAATAACTGATCATCCTCATGTTCAATCCAAGAAGAAATGTTGTGCTGCTTGTACAGCTGATAACCTTTGCTTACAATCGTTTGAAGATGAAGCCATTTTGGTTAGAAAAAATTTGTTTACAGTCAATAGCCGAACAACAAAGGTACTAAAATTGAATATTAATGACAAATAACAATACACCACGCTGAAAATGTAAACAGATTGAATACAGGAAGTGACTTTATAAATATTGGATTGGATAAAACATCGACAATTTTTCATTAAACTTTGCAGAGAAAGACTTGCTGTCTAATGCCACTTCAACTGGCGAGCGGTATTTTTGGTAAAAATTTCACGCCACTTCAGCTGGCGAGCTGTATAGTAAGAGTAAATGGTTGGATAAAACTTATGCATTTAAAAAATAAAAAGACATGGCCAAGAGAATTTACTACATAGTTTCAGAAACAATTCTATGGAATACAGTATTTCCTTGTATAGAGATATATATTATAATTGAAAATGGCAGTATATCTATAGTGTTCTGTTTTACTAGACCAGAAGAAAAGATCATCAAAACAGCCAAAGAAAACATGTCCAAGAAAAGATATACAGAGTAAGTCAGCTCTATCTACGCAGAGAAAAAAGGTAATGTTTTATTTCATTTATTAAGAGTATTATTTACAGAATCAAACATTAAAAATCTTAAACATGGGATTGCTGTCAAATAATTTTTACTTCAAATTTGTCTGTTTGTGATGGTGGACATTGAAATAGTTTGAAGTATGACAATAATGTTGACTCTTCCCTGACCTCATTTCTTTGTACAGCGAGGAAATCATTAGAAATATTGATGAAAGCAATTATAATTAGAGGAAAAAAATATCAGTTATGTCAGATACACCAATGATACATTTTTGATAGTTGAGAAAAAAGACTCTTCTGGACAAGGTAATCCTTGCCAACAGGCTGAACACCAGTAGAAGTTATTGTTGACCAGAATCTACCTCATTGCACAACAGGCAAACACATAGGTGCTAAGTATCCCTTGGCAAATGTTGAATGGTGTTATTGCTGATTGTTTTTGTAGCACACTAGTTGCATACACACCGGATGCATGTAGAAGAAAAGTAGAAAGTAAGTAACAGAAAGACAGAAATAATTATATCAATAACAGAATCACTTGAGCCCCCAGATTTGACACTGGCTTTTACTTGGCTTGCTGCATGCAGGAGGATCTTACAGGGAATTTGTGACAGGTGAGGGGTTCTTTGAAGTGGCTGTGTGCAAGATGTGATGATTCCTTGGGAGAGCCCAGAACCCGAGCACAGAATGTGAGCCCTGCATATTTGGAGAGCCCCCATAGATGGTGGGGAATGCACAGTGTGCTCCCTCCTTCTGGCATGAAACCAGATGTGAAGCTCCTGTGGATGCATGCCATAAGGGATGAAATGTCTGGGAAAGAAACTGGAATTCATGACTCCAACTCAACAACTTTCAGAATGGCAGAATCTACAGAAAAATCCTAGATCTACAATGTAGATATAATGCAAAGGATTCTTCAACTTGGCTTTTGCTGCATAAGAGTAACAAGATCAGTGTGGCGTAGCGTTTGAAGGATAAGAATTATTTTAGAGGAAATAATAGATCTGAATGTGCAAGATTTGGCTCAAGGAATTCCTGCTGGGTTTTCCACCACTGAAGGGAGACAAAG
The DNA here is from genome assembly GCA_024509875.1 of Oreohelix idahoensis. Lineage (NCBI taxonomy): Eukaryota > Metazoa > Mollusca > Gastropoda > Stylommatophora > Oreohelicidae > Oreohelix > Oreohelix idahoensis. The sequence goes on along the minus strand of JAMPIV010013701.1, from coordinate 760,294 downwards.
AGGGTAAATTCTCCTAACTAGACAGGTCTGGAAAAGGTTGTAAGGAGATATTTGGTCTCTCGCTACCGTCGTCCCCTTCTCAGTTATCTATTATTGTTATTCTTAATTATTGCAGGGATAATATTATATTTTACGAGCCCCGCCTCCCTTAAAAAAGGAAGATAAACATCAGACAATATGTAACATCTAATAGAAGGAACAAAGCATGGGGTACAGTATATACACCCAATAGGTTTATTAAAATTAAAATGAATAGATGTTGAATGATAGTATTGTCGATGGAATTAGTGTCTGCTGTATGTAATGTGTGTCTCACAATTCAAGTGTTTTCCATCATGGATGACAAAAATATGGCATTGATATGGTGAGTTCCCTTTTTCAAGGAACTTATCTTTTCAGCCCCTGGCTGATAGTGAAGCGTGGTTAGTTCTCCGGTCTCCTTACGTTGCACCAGGTAGGTCTTGAATGGTTCGGATTTGCCTTCACTGTGCTCGACTCCGTATTCTGCTCTGAGATTGGACTGTTGTGCAAGACTCCACCATAGACTACTCAGAGATGGACCATAATCACAATTTAGACACGTGGCTTCAATGCTTTTAATGCGTGAATTCGCCGATATCTGGATTAGGTCTAGCTGTCTCGAGGTTTCCTGGGCAAGTGAAAAAATGGCTGGGTTTGCCGCACTTTTAGCGGGTCATTTCCGCTTGGACACGTGATCCGAAGCGTGCATCTCGTGACTTTGGCATCATATAGAGCTCCAATCAATAATGTTAAAAGTCACATGGGGTTTTCCTAAGTGGCCTAAACTGGTTCTATCTAAGTTTAAGCAGTCGGTCCTAAATTAAAACAGGTTTCTAGCTACCGAGGTCAGGGGTCAACAATGACGTCGTATCTAAAAATAGAATTAGACTCGAGGAGAAAATCACTGAATGCTAGGAGAATATCCACGAGCGAGATTTTCCGTGATTTTACCAGCTTCTCGATCATGCATTGAAGATGATAAAAAATGGCGTCTCGTAATTAATAAAAAAAAGAAGTGAAGATTGGGCAAGTCGTCACACAAGCCCCTCCTCAAGTTTGACGTTCCGTCCAACTCCTCTGGTCCTGTCTTCCTCTTCTTTTACCACTTCTCATTGTACCTCATTTACATAAGGGTGTTTACTAAAAAATCTGCCCCTACATTGTTCTTCCCAGGTAAGTATTCTGGTTTTCTTTGGATGCCTACGTCTGCAGCAATGCTTCCCTAGGTCCTGTAACTGGTCTACCTTATGTGTTGAGGTTACCTGGTTACACTCTGAACAGGACTTCACATATCGAGCTATGTCTTCCATGATGCCGGGCCAATAATAATGGGTGGCTATCCTTTGATTTGTGGCACCATTACCCAGGTGTTCACTCAAAGTAGCAACGTGCCCCCATTCCATAACTTTATTTCTATATATGGATGGCACCACAATCTGTCCATGACTTTTTAGCCCTCTGCCAGCTTTCCTGTGCAAGACTCCATGTTCCATATAAAAGTCACCCTTTCTTCGAGGGTTATGTGAGTTTTTCAATTTGCCAAAGCAAGGCCCCAATGTGCTATCAGCCGCTTGAGCCCTTTTCATCTTATTCAGATGAATTTCTAATTTAGAGTCCCTCTCTATGCATTTGGAGTCAGACCTGGTCTGGATGGCAGCCATAACCACAGGCTTTTCTGGTTCTCCTAAAAAGACATATCTACGCCCTAACATCAGGGGGTAGAAAGGATCCTCTAAAACTGCCGCATTGATTTCCCCTTCCACATAGCGACAACTGACCTGAATCTTCGCTATGGGCAAATTTAAGGGTAATGCTCCCTTGAGTGGCCCCTGGATATCCACTGTTTCTGTGGTGAGTTATTCGGGGTGCACCAGAGATGCAGAAACGACCGCCTCATAGGACAAACCTGTGTCATACATCCCGATGACTTGTTTGCCATTCACGGTCACTGTCTCCTGTATCGGTGGGTGATGGAGGCTATTCTGTCTCATGGTCAGTTCCTTCCTGTCAACAGGCCTCACCTGCATACATGCAACATGATGTGGAGGGTTTTTCCTTCTGCACTCGGCAGTATTGTGGTTGCTCATTTTACACATCTTACACCACTTTTCTCCCCCGCCTCTGAGGCTGGAAAGCTGATCTCTGAGTAGTCTTATGGGCATAGTCTGGATTGTCATGTTTTCTGAAGTGGTGGTAAGGTAGATTCATTTGGGGGTCCAAGTGTGCCTGAGGTGTCGGCCTCGATAATTCTTCCGGTTGGTTCCACCGGGATGGGTCATTCTCTGTTAGCGCTGCCTGATAACGTTCCGCCAACTGGACGATGGATTCTAAAGTGCTGGCCCCATTCTCTGTCAGGAATCTCCTCATGTCAGAAGTCATGGTGTCCTTCAGTTGTTCAATAATGACCATCTCCTTCAGACCTTCCCAATCATGAGAAAAATTCCCTAGGGCACCCAACTTTTCCACGTACGAATCCAGTCTAGCAGCAAACTGAGCAAAGTTCTCTCTGACTTCCCAACTAGAGTTACGAAACCTCTTCCTATATGCGTCAGCATGTAGCTCATAACGTATCGGTAGTGCCTTTTTCAGCGAGTCATAGTCATCCAAAGGTCCTAAGCTCCCCATTTGCAAGGAGGGCATATTATCTGACCGTGGCAATTGGTTGCCTGATGATGTAGATTCTGTTGCCCCAGCTACTGGTTCAACTCTTTGAGCCTGTCCCTGCATCTCTAACTGCTTCATCTTCAGTGCATGCTCGCGTTCATCTCTCTCGCTTCTTTCCCTAGCGTCTACAGCTTTTATCCTCTCATCTATTTCGGCTAACTTTATTCGCTCTTCTCTTTCAGCTTTCGCTGTTTCTCGAGCGTAATACTTATCAGTCTCGACACTGACATAATTCGCAAGGTCCACCCCACTATAACCTAGATCTCGACCGGCCTCTCCTAGTGCTGCCTTAAGCTTAACTATTTCAGCCATCTGTTGCAGTTATAGTCCACCTGAGTAAGCTAGTGCTACCTTCCAATAGTATTTCTAAACAAAAACTTACTATTATCAACTGCTGTAGAATGAAATTACTAGATGGAGACTTAATGTCACAATTAAATACAAAATCAATGCCTGAAATTGCCTAAATTCTAGAAAAAATGTTTTCTTTCTAGAGCTCAACTGTGTGAAATTACATGTGTTCAAATAGTATACTGTAATGAATGAATGAATGATACTATCCCAGAGGTATGATATAATTACATAAGTTCAAATCCCGGACTGAGACCCCAGTGTGGCGTAGCGTTTGAAGGATAAGAATTATTTTAGAGGAAATAATAGATCTGAATGTGCAAGATTTGGCTCAAGGAATTCCTGCTGGGTTTTCCACCACTGAAGGGAGACAAAGAGGGTAAATTCTCCTAACTAGACAGGTCTGGAAAAGGTTGTAAGGAGATATTTGGTCTCTCGCTACCGTCGTCCCCTTCTCAGTTATCTATTATTGTTATTCTTAATTATTGCAGGGATAATATTATATTTTACGAGCCCCGCCTCCCTTAAAAAAGGAAGATAAACATCAGACAATATGTAACATCTAATAGAAGGAACAAAGCATGGGGTACAGTATATACACCCAATAGGTTTATTAAAATTAAAATGAATAGATGTTGAATGATAGTATTGTCGATGGAATTAGTGTCTGCTGTATGTAATGTGTGTCTCACAATTCAAGTGTTTTTCATCATGGATGACAAAAATATGGCATTGATATGGTGAGTTCCCTTTTTCAAGGAACTTATCTTTTCAGCCCCTGGCTGATAGTGAAGCGTGGTTAGTTCTCCGGTCTCCTTACGTTGCACCAGGTAGGTCTTGAATGGTTCGGATTTGCCTTCACTGTGCTTGACTCCGTATTCTGCTCTGAGATTGGACTGTCGTGCAAGGCTCCACCATAGACTACTCAGAGATGGACCATAATCACAATTTAGACACGTGGCTTCAATGCTTTTAATGCGTGAATTCGCCGATATCTGGATTAGGTCTAGCTGTCTCGAGGTTTCCTGGGCAAGTGAAAAAATGGCTGGGTTTGCCGCACTTTTAGCGGGTCATTTCCGCTTGGACACGTGATCCAAAGCGTGCATCACGTGACTTTGGCATCATATAGAGCTCCAATCAATAACATTAAAAGTCACGTGGGGTTTTCCTAAGTGGCCTAAACTGGTTCTATCTAAGTTTAAGCAGTCGGTCCTAAATTAAAACAGGTTTCTAGCTACCGAGGTCAGGGGTCAACAATGACGTCGTATCTAAAAATAGTATTAGACTCAAGGAGAAAATCACTGAACGCTAGGAGAATATCCACGAGCGAGATTTTCCGTGATTTTACCGGCTTCTCGATCATGCATTGAAGATGATAAAAAATGGCGTCTCGTAATTAATAAAAAAAAGAAGTGAAGATTGGGCAAGTCGTCACAATCAGTATCCCTAGTTAAACAACAACAGTAACCTCTTGTTTTAAAAGATCACCCATGGAAAATATTGCCATCCATGTTGGCACCTGGTACATCTAGCAACTGCTTGGGTCTGAAAGAGTTAATTTCACTGGAAATGATGATGATAAAAGTCATATTTTATACAGGTCTGTAACCTTTCATCTGAAATACTCGGGGACAGCTTTGTTTTGGAAACAAGCTTTTTTAAAGTTTTCAGATGTCGCCCAAATCATGTTAAAAATGTAGACAAAATTGCCTAAAGTGACCAAGATTCACACAAAATAGCCGATGTTGCTCAATCAACATTAGAAAAATACCCCAAAGTCGCAAGAAATCGTCCAAAATGTGCTAGAAAAGAAGCCCAAATAAATTTTCGATTTTCAGAATATTTAGGTTTTCAGGTTTTCCGGCAACTCCGCCTTTGCCAGTCCCAAGCCCGGATGAAAAAGGAGGAGGGCAGCCTGCATGGAGGCCGTAAGGAGGCAGCCCCTCCACCATGCAAAGGTACAACAGGCCAATCACCTGTTTGTCTTAAAACCTGATTATGCGAAACGTAAGAGAGAAAACTGGACTGATTCTAAAGGCGACGAACTGGAACGGACTACGGACTACGACTTATGGAACTTGAAGTATAAATGGGAAAGAAGAGGAGCTAGTGGAAGAGATGAGGAAAGCAAAACTAGAAATCCTGGCTATAACGGAAACAAAGAAAAAAGGACAAGGAGTCATGGATCTCGATGGCAACACGCTGCTGTACAGTGGTGTACCCACATCTGAAAGAGCTAAAGGGGGCGTGGGTTGCATTGTGGCCAAAAATCAAAAAGATAGTATCAAGGGATGGAACTTTGTCTCGGAGCGCATTATGGTTGTAAAACTAAAAGAAGGAGAAGCCATAGTCAACCTGGTCATAGTGTATGGGCCAAATGAGGATGAGAGATCAGAGGTCAAGGAGGAATTCTTCGAGCTGCTTCAAAGGACAGTGGATGACTGCCTAGATGAAGTTATCATGCTCGGAGATTTTAATGCCAGAGTTGGAAATGACCATGCTAGATGGGGTGGAGTTATCGGAAGATATGGAGAAGATACTCTCAATGACAATGGAAAGCGACTCCTTAGATTCTGCAGTGAGCAGAATCTGATCATTACACACACAAAGTTCCCCCATAAGCGCATACATGCATACACTAGATGTGAACCAACAAAGAATGAGAAGTCAGTGATCGACTATGCCATTGTTCGGAGAAGCTCATTCAAATATGTCCGAGATGCTAGAGTCTGGAGGGGACCAGAGATTGGAAGTGATCACTACCTGCTAACAATCAAAAGAACAACTGAAAGAGTTGCTCAGCCTAGGAACTGCCCAACATCACGCAAGAAACCAAGTAAACGAGCGGGAGAAATGAGCATTAGGACCTACAAGCTGAGAGAGCCAGAAATCAAGACCAGATATCAGGGGCTTATTGCTGCAGCGGTGAGCAACACAGAAGAACGACCTGATGACTTGGAAACCCTCTGGATTAAATTCAAGGATATCATAAAGAAGAGACCCCGATGCCATCACAAGAACAGCTATGCTTTGGACCCCTGAAGGAAAACGAAAGAGAGGCCGACCAAAAACAACCTGGCGGAGGACTGTGGAGGCTGAGATGAGATGCAAAGAATGAACCAGAGTTGGGGCACTGTACGAAGGATGGCCACCGACCGAGCAAAGTGGAATAAATTTGTTGTTGCCCTACAAGACGCCACTAGGCGTGATGGCCGCTGACTGCTTTGACGGTCGGTGGCTAAGAATCAAAGAAGAAAAAGAATATCATAAAGACAGCTGCTGCAGAAGCATGCAGTGAAGTCCGACTTGGGAACAAGAGAAAGAGGACACCTTAGTGGACAGAGGAAGTCAAAGAGAAAATAAGAGAGAAAAAAATGGCATGGAAACAATACTTAGGAGCTAAAAACACAACAGGACAAATGGAAAAATGTAGAGAATATGTGACACTCAGAACAGAAGCAAAGAACAAAGTGCTTGCCACAAAACAGAAGTCCTGGGAAGAATTTGGAGAAAAGCTAGAAAAAGATGCACAAGAAAACCAGAAATTGTTCTATAAGACCCTAAAGAACATGAGGAAGGAAAAGCAATGCCCTCTCAAATTTATAAAGGACAAGCAAGGCAAATTGCTTACTGCCCCGAAGGAAGTAATGGAAAGATGGAAAGAATATTTCTCAGAACTCCTGGATGGTGAGCATGGTGAAGCATCAGAAATGATAACCACTAGCACAGAAGAGAAAACCAATGATGGTGAAGATGACATAAAGATGGAAGAACTGAAGGCAGCACTGGAGAAAATCAAGATGGGCAAAGCAGCATGGCATGATGGTATAACACCAGAAATGGTTAAGTACATGGGAGAATCAGGCGACCTATTACTCTTAAGGGTTCTACAGGCAGCATGGTACAACAAGACCATACCAAAGGATTGGGAGATTGCCATCATAACACCAATCTTCAAAAAGGGTGACAATCGACAGTGTGGAAACCATAGAGGCATATCCCTTCTCAGTGTCCTTGGTAAAATCTACTCTAGAATCCTAGAGCAGAGACTCCGACGCCTAGCTGAGCCACAATTGGAAGAGGTCCAGTGTGGATTCCGAGCGAACCGAAGTACTCAAGACCTAATCTTCACACTCAGACAGCTGAGTGAGAAGGCCCTTGAGTATAAGAATGAGATCCATCTTTGTTTCATAGATCTGGAAAAGGCGTTTGACAGGGTCCCCTGTAGCAAACTTTGGGACTGTTTGGCAAGGAAGAATATTCCAGCACCTCTGATTCATGCTTTACAGAGCTTCTACAAGTCTTTCAGAAATTATGTGAGGACAGCAAACCATAAGTCACAAGAGTTCAGGACCACCACTGGTGTAAGACAAGGTGATATCCTGTCACCTTACCTTTTCATACTCCTCATGGACGATGTCATCAAGGCATGTAAGGAGAGAACAAGAAAGTATTCAGTGGGGTACTGGAAGATGAGACAGGTCTATATTTTGGAGCTGGCATTTGCTGATGATGTTGCCCTGATTGCTAAATCAGAAGCACATCTCCAATCCAACCTGCAAGTCTGGAAGGAAGAGCTGGAGAAGAGAGGGATGGTCATAAGCAGCTCTAAAACCAAATCCATGGTGATATCACGAGAAGAAATAAGACATCAGATTAAGCTGGGAGAACAGGTCCTGGAGCAGGTCGACCACTTTAAATACCTCGGAGCTATTATAGACCGAAAGGGAGGCATCAAAGAAGAGTTGGCAACTCAACAACTTTCAGAATGGCAGAATCTACAGAAAAATCCTAGATCTACAATGTAGGTATAATGCAAAGGATTCTTCAACTTGGCTTTTGCTGCATAAGAGTAACAAGATCAGTGTGGCGTAGCGTTTGAAGGATAAGAATTATTTTAGAGGAAATAATAGATCTGAATGTGCAAGATTTGGCTCAAGGAATTCCTGCTGGGTTTTCCACCACTGAAGGGAGACAAAGAGGGTAAATTCTCCTAACTAGACAGGTCTGGAAAAGGTTGTAAGGAGATATTTGGTCTCTCGCTACCGTCGTCCCCTTCTCAGTTATCTATTATTGTTATTCTTAATTATTGCAGGGATAATATTATATTTTTACGAGCCTCCCCCTCCCTTAAAAAAGGAAGATAAACATCAGACAATATGTAACATCTAATAGAAGGAACAAAGCATGGGGTACAGTATATACACCCAATAGGTTTATTAAAATTAAAATGAATAGATGTTGAATGATAGTATTGTCGATGGAATTAGTGTCTGCTGTATGTAATGTGTGTGTCTCACAATTCAAGTGTTTTCCATCATGGATGACAAAAATATGGCATTGATATGGTGAGTTCCCTTTTTCAAGGAACTTATCTTTTCAGCCCCTGGCTGATAGTGAAGCGTGGTTAGTTCTCCGGTCTCCTTACGTTGCACCAGGTAGGTCTTGAATGGTTCGGATTTGCCTTCACTGTGCTCGACTCCGTATTCTGCTCTGAGATTGGACTGTTGTGCAAGACTCCACCATAGACTACTCAGAGATGGACCATAATCACAATTTAGACACGTGGCTTCAATGCTTTTAATGCGTGAATTCGCCGATATCTGGATTAGGTCTAGCTGTCTCGAGGTTTCCTGGGCAAGTGAAAAAATGGCTGGGTTTGCCGCACTTTTAGCGGGTCATTTCCGCTTGGACACGTGATCCGAAGCGTGCATCTCGTGACTTTGGCATCATATAGAGCTCCAATCAATAATGTTAAAAGTCACATGGGGTTTTCCTAAGTGGCCTAAACTGGTTCTATCTAAGTTTAAGCAGTCGGTCCTAAATTAAAACAGGTTTCTAGCTACCGAGGTCAGGGGTCAACAATGACGTCGTATCTAAAAATAGAATTAGACTCGAGGAGAAAATCACTGAATGCTAGGAGAATATCCACGAGCGAGATTTTCCGTGATTTTACCAGCTTCTCGATCATGCATTGAAGATGATAAAAAATGGCGTCTCGTAATTAATAAAAAAAAGAAGTGAAGATTGGGCAAGTCGTCACACAAGCCCCTCCTCAAGTTTGACGTTCCGTCCAACTCCTCTGGTCCTGTCTTCCTCTTCTTTTACCACTTCTCATTGTACCTCATTTACATAAGGGTGTTTACTAAAAAATCTGCCCCTACATTGTTCTTCCCAGGTAAGTATTCTGGTTTTCTTTGGATGCCTACGTCTGCAGCAATGCTTCCCTAGGTCCTGTAACTGGTCTACCTTATGTGTTGAGGTTACCTGGTTACACTCTGAACAGGACTTCACATATCGAGCTATGTCTTCCATGATGCCGGGCCAATAATAATGGGTGGCTATCCTTTGATTTGTGGCACCATTACCCAGGTGTTCACTCAAAGTAGCAACGTGCCCCCATTCCATAACTTTATTTCTATATATGGATGGCACCACAATCTGTCCATGACTTTTTAGCCCTCTGCCAGCTTTCCTGTGCAAGAGTCCATGTTCCATATAAAAGTCACCCTTTCTTCGAGGGTTATGTGAGTTTTTCAATTTGCCAAAGCAAGGCCCCAATGTGCTATCAGCCGCTTGAGCCCTTTTCATCTTATTCAGATGAATTTCTAATTTAGAGTCCCTCTCTATGCATTTGGAGTCAGACCTGGTCTGGATGGCAGCCATAACCACAGGCTTTTCTGGTTCTCCTAAAAAGACATATCTACGCCCTAACATCAGGGGGTAGAAAGGATCCTCTAAAACTGCCGCATTGATTTCCCCTTCCACATAGCGACAACTGACCTGAATCTTCGCTATGGGCAAATTTAAGGGTAATGCTCCCTTGAGTGGCCCCTGGATATCCACTGTTTCTGTGGTGAGTTATTCGGGGTGCACCAGAGATGCAGAAACGACCGCCTCATAGGACAAACCTGTGTCATACATCCCGATGACTTGTTTGCCATTCACGGTCACTGTCTCCTGTATCGGTGGGTGATGGAGGCTATTCTGTCTCATGGTCAGTTCCTTCCTGTCAACAGGCCTCACCTGCATACATGCAACATGATGTGGAGGGTTTTTCCTTCTGCACTCGGCAGTATTGTGGTTGCTCATTTTACACATCTTACACCACTTTTCTCCCCCGCCTCTGAGGCTGGAAAGCTGATCTCTGAGTAGTCTTATGGGCATAGTCTGGATTGTCATGTTTTCTGAAGTGGTGGTAAGGTAGATTCATTTGGGGGTCCAAGTGTGCCTGAGGTGTCGGCCTCGATAATTCTTCCGGTTGGTTCCACCGGGATGGGTCATTCTCTGTTAGCGCTGCCTGATAACGTTCCGCCAACTGGACGATGGATTCTAAAGTGCTGGCCCCATTCTCTGTCAAGAATCTCCTCATGTCAGAAGTCATGGTGTCCTTCAGTTGTTCAATAATGACCATCTCCTTCAGACCTTCCCAATCATGAGAAAAATTCCCTAGGGCACCCAACTTTTCCACGTACGAATCCAGTCTAGCAGCAAACTGAGCAAAGTTCTCTCTGACTTCCCAACTAGAGTTACGAAACCTCTTCCTATATGCGTCAGCATGTAGCTCATAACGTATCGGTAGTGCCTTTTTCAGAGAGTCATAGTCATCCTGTAAACCTGGAGGAAGTTTGCTATACACTTCATAAGCAGTTCCTCTAAGCCCTTGTGACAGTTTCAGGTTCCACTTGCTCCTCTCCAACCCAAATGTGGTGGCAAACTTCTCAAATTTGTCCAAATACATATCGATCGAGTCGGCTTGTTCCGAGAAAGCTTCAAATGGAAACGTCAAGGGTCCCAAGTTTGACACGTGTGAGGATGGCAAAGGTCCTAAGCTCCCCATTTGCAAGGAGGGCATATTATCTGACTGTGGTGATTGATTGCCTGATGATGTAGATTCTGTTGCCCCAGCTACTGGTTCAACTCTTTGAGCCTGTCCCTGCATCTCTAACTGCTTCATCTTCAGTGCATGCTCGCGTTCATCTCTCTCGCTTCTTTCCCTAGCGTCTACAGCTTTTATCCTCTCATCTATTTCGGCTAACTTTATTCGCTCTTCTCTTTCAGCTTTCGCTGTTTCTCGAGCGTAATACTTATCAGTCTCGACACTGACATAATTCGCAAGGTCCACCCCACTATAACCTAGATCTCGACCGGCCTCTCCTAGTGCTGCCTTAAGCTTAACTATTTCAGCCATCTTTTGCAGTTATAGTCCACACTGAGTAAGCTAGTGCTACCTTCCAATAGTATTTCTAACAACAAGCAAAACTTACTAATTATCAGACTGCTGTAGAATGAAATTACTAGTTATGGAGACTTAATGTCTGTAATTCAATTAAATACAAAATCAATAACTAACTTAATTAAAACAAAACATATATAAAGGGATTCACCAATCAATGCCTGAAATTCTAGAAAAAATGTTTTCTTTCTAGAGCTCAACTGTGTGAAATTACATGTGTTCAAATAGTATACTGTAATGAATGAATGAATGATACTATCCCAGAGGTATGATATAATTACATAAGTTCAAATCCCGGACTGAGACCCCAGTGTGGCGTAGCGTTTGAAGGATAAGAATTATTTTAGAGGAAATAATAGATCTGAATGTGCAAGATTTGGCTCAAGGAATTCCTGCTGGGTTTTCCACCACTGAAGGGAGACAAAGAGGGTAAATTCTCCTAACTAGACAGGTCTGGAAAAGGTTGTAAGGAGATATTTGGTCTCTCGCTACCGTCGTCCCCTTCTCAGTTATCTATTATTGTTATTCTTAATTATTGCAGGGATAATATTATATTTTACGAGCCCCGCCTCCCTTAAAAAAGGAAGATAAACATCAGACAATATGTAACATCTAATAGAAGGAACAAAGCATGGGGTACAGTATATACACCCAATAGGTTTATTAAAATTAAAATGAATAGATGTTGAATGATAGTATTGTCGATGGAATTAGTGTCTGCTGTATGTAATGTGTGTCTCACAATTCAAGTGTTTTTCATCATGGATGACAAAAATATGGCATTGATATGGTGAGTTCCCTTTTTCAAGGAACTTATCTTTTCAGCCCCTGGCTGATAGTGAAGCGTGGTTAGTTCTCCGGTCTCCTTACGTTGCACCAGGTAGGTCTTGAATGGTTCGGATTTGCCTTCACTGTGCTTGACTCCGTATTCTGCTCTGAGATTGGACTGTCGTGCAAGGCTCCACCATAGACTACTCAGAGATGGACCATAATCACAATTTAGACACGTGGCTTCAATGCTTTTAATGCGTGAATTCGCCGATATCTGGATTAGGTCTAGCTGTCTCGAGGTTTCCTGGGCAAGTGAAAAAATGGCTGGGTTTGCCGCACTTTTAGCGGGTCATTTCCGCTTGGACACGTGATCCAAAGCGTGCATCACGTGACTTTGGCATCATATAGAGCTCCAATCAATAACATTAAAAGTCACGTGGGGTTTTCCTAAGTGGCCTAAACTGGTTCTATCTAAGTTTAAGCAGTCGGTCCTAAATTAAAACAGGTTTCTAGCTACCGAGGTCAGGGGTCAACAATGACGTCGTATCTAAAAATAGTATTAGACTCAAGGAGAAAATCACTGAACGCTAGGAGAATATCCACGAGCGAGATTTTCCGTGATTTTACCGGCTTCTCGATCATGCATTGAAGATGATAAAAAATGGCGTCTCGTAATTAATAAAAAAAAGAAGTGAAGATTGGGCAAGTCGTCACAATCAGTATCCCTAGTTAAACAACAACAGTAACCTCTTGTTTTAAAAGATCACCCATGGAAAATATTGCCATCCATGTTGGCACCTGGTACATCTAGCAACTGCTTGGGTCTGAAAGAGTTAATTTCACTGGAAATGATGATGATAAAAGTCATATTTTATACAGGTCTGTAACCTTTCATCTGAAATACTCGGGGACAGCTTTGTTTTGGAAACAAGCTTTTTTAAAGTTTTCAGATGTCGCCCAAATCATGTTAAAAATGTAGACAAAATTGCCTAAAGTGACCAAGATTCACACAAAATAGCCGATGTTGCTCAATCAACATTAGAAAAATACCCCAAAGTCGCAAGAAATCGTCCAAAATGTGCTAGAAAAGAAGCCCAAATAAATTTTCGATTTTCAGAATATTTAGGTTTTCAGGTTTTCCGGCAACTCCGCCTTTGCCAGTCCCAAGCCCGGATGAAAAAGGAGGAGGGCAGCCTGCATGGAGGCCGTAAGGAGGCAGCCCCTCCACCATGCAAAGGTACAACAGGCCAATCACCTGTTTGTCTTAAAACCTGATTATGCGAAACGTAAGAGAGAAAACTGGACTGATTCTAAAGGCGACGAACTGGAACGGACTACGGACTACGACTTATGGAACTTGAAGTATAAATGGGAAAGAAGAGGAGCTAGTGGAAGAGATGAGGAAAGCAAAACTAGAAATCCTGGCTATAACGGAAACAAAGAAAAAAAGGACAAGGAGTCATGGATCTCGATGGCAACACGCTGCTGTACAGTGGTGTACCCACATCTGAAAGAGCTAAAGGGGGCGTGGGTTGCATTGTGGCCAAAAATCAAAAAGATAGTATCAAGGGATGGAACTTTGTCTCGGAGCGCATTATGGTTGTAAAACTAAAAGAAGGAGAAGCCATAGTCAACCTGGTCATAGTGTATGGGCCAAATGAGGATGAGAGATCAGAGGTCAAGGAGGAATTCTTCGAGCTGCTTCAAAGGACAGTGGATGACTGCCTAGATGAAGTTATCATGCTCGGAGATTTTAATGCCAGAGTTGGAAATGACCATGCTAGATGGGGTGGAGTTATCGGAAGATATGGAGAAGATACTCTCAATGACAATGGAAAGCGACTCCTTAGATTCTGCAGTGAGCAGAATCTGATCATTACAAACACAAAGTTCCCCCATAAGCGCATACATGCATACACTAGATGTGAACCAACAAAGAATGAGAAGTCAGTGATCGACTATGCCATTGTTCGGAGAAGCTCATTCAAATATGTCCGAGATGCTAGAGTCTGGAGGGGACCAGAGATTGGAAGTGATCACTACCTGCTAACAATCAAAAGAACAACTGAAAGAGTTGCTCAGCCTAGGAACTGCCCAACATCACGCAAGAAACCAAGTAAACGAGCGGGAGAAATGAGCATTAGGACCTACAAGCTGAGAGAGCCAGAAATCAAGACCAGATATCAGGGGCTTATTGCTGCAGCGGTGAGCAACACAGAAGAACGACCTGATGACTTGGAAACCCTCTGGATTAAATTCAAGGATATCATAAAGAAGAGACCCCGATGCCATCACAAGAACAGCTATGCTTTGGACCCCTGAAGGAAAACGAAAGAGAGGCCGACCAAAAACAACCTGGCGGAGGACTGTGGAGGCTGAGATGAGATGCAAAGAATGAACCAGAGTTGGGGCACTGTACGAAGGATGGCCACCGACCGAGCAAAGTGGAATAAATTTGTTGTTGCCCTACAAGACGCCACTAGGCGTGATGGCCGCTGACTGCTTTGACGGTCGGTGGCTAAGAATCAAAGAAGAAAAAGAATATCATAAAGACAGCTGCTGCAGAAGCATGCAGTGAAGTCCGACTTGGGAACAAGAGAAAGAGGACACCTTAGTGGACAGAGGAAGTCAAAGAGAAAATAAGAGAGAAAAAAATGGCATGGAAACAATACTTAGGAGCTAAAAACACAACAGGACAAATGGAAAAATGTAGAGAATATGTGACACTCAGAACAGAAGCAAAGAACAAAGTGCTTGCCACAAAACAGAAGTCCTGGGAAGAATTTGGAGAAAAGCTAGAAAAAGATGCACAAGAAAACCAGAAATTGTTCTATAAGACCCTAAAGAACATGAGGAAGGAAAAAGCAATGCCCTCTCAAATTTATAAAGGACAAGCAAGGCAAATTGCTTACTGCCCCGAAGGAAGTAATGGAAAGATGGAAAGAATATTTCTCAGAACTCCTGGATGGTGAGCATGGTGAAGCATCAGAAATGATAACCACTAGCACAGAAGAGAAAACCAATGATGGTGAAGATGACATAAAGATGGAAGAACTGAAGGCAGCACTGGAGAAAATCAAGATGGGCAAAGCAGCATGGCATGATGGTATAACACCAGAAATGGTTAAGTACATGGGAGAATCAGGCGACCTATTACTCTTAAGGGTTCTACAGGCAGCATGGTACAACAAGACCATACCAAAGGATTGGGAGATTGCCATCATAACACCAATCTTCAAAAAGGGTGACAATCGACAGTGTGGAAACCATAGAGGCATATCCCTTCTCAGTGTCCTTGGTAAAATCTACTCTAGAATCCTAGAGCAGAGACTCCGACGCCTAGCTGAGCCACAATTGGAAGAGGTCCAGTGTGGATTCCGAGCGAACCGAAGTACTCAAGACCTAATCTTCACACTCAGACAGCTGAGTGAGAAGGCCCTTGAGTATAAGAATGAGATCCATCTTTGTTTCATAGATCTGGAAAAGGCGTTTGACAGGGTCCCCTGGAGCAAACTTTGGGACTGTTTGGCAAGGAAGAATATTCCAGCACCTCTGATTCATGCTTTACAGAGCTTCTACAAGTCTTTCAGAAATTATGTGAGGACAGCAAACCATAAGTCACAAGAGTTCAGGACCACCACTGGTGTAAGACAAGGTGATATCCTGTCACCTTACCTTTTCATACTCCTCATGGACGATGTCATCAAGGCATGTAAGGAGAGAACAAGAAAGTATTCAGTGGGGTACTGGAAGATGAGACAGGTCTATATTTTGGAGCTGGCATTTGCTGATGATGTTGCCCTGATTGCTAAATCAGAAGCACATCTCCAATCCAACCTGCAAGTCTGGAAGGAAGAGCTGGAGAAGAGAGGGATGGTCATAAGCAGCTCTAAAACCAAATCCATGGTGATATCACGAGAAGAAATAAGACATCAGATTAAGCTGGGAGAACAGGTCCTGGAGCAGGTCGACCACTTTAAATACCTCGGAGCTATTATAGACCGAAAGGGAGGCATCAAAGAAGAGTTGGCCACTCGAAAAGCATCAGCTGGGAGACTTTTTCAGGCCATAAATCGAGGATTCCTCAGCAAGAGAGAGGTCGGTAAGAAAACGAAGATGGCTGTCTACCGCTCAACCTAATTCCCAGTCTTGACATATGGTTGCGAGTCATGGGCAATGACTACAACCCACAAAAGCCAGATCCAAACCTCAGAAATGAGGTATCTGAGGAAGGTGGTTGAAGTAACAAGAAGAGACGTACGCAACCAGACGATACGTCAAGGCCTTAAATCCGACCCCCCCCAGACCCAAGTATAACAGTCCCAATTAAGATGGTTTGGCCATATCTGCAGAATGGGAGAAGATCGGCTACCACGACAACCATGGGGAAACAAAGAGCCAAGGATCCAGACCCCCAGGACGACCCAGAGTCCGCTGGGAGGACAACATTAGACAATCTTTGAAGGACTGAGGACTAGAATGGAACCAGGCCAGGAGGAAGACAGCCGATAGGATAGTCTGGTGCTCTCTCTTCCAAACCTCTACACCTCACGGTAGAAAGGGAACGACTAAGTAAGTAGTAAGGTTTTCCAGCAAACCATAAGTCAGAAGAATTCAGGACCACTACTGGTGTAAGCAAATGAAAACGGGGATAAATTAATAGGTTTCTGTAGCATTAACAACCTGGTCATTGGAACACTTTTCCCACACAAAGAAATTCACAAATTAACATGGGAATCACCAAATGGCCAGGATAGAAACCAGATAGACCACCTGATGATTAATGGTAGATGGAGACATGCATTACAAGATGTGAAGGTAAGAAGAGGTGCAGATGTGGGAAGTGACCACCATTTAGTAGTAGCAAAACTGAAAGGGAAACTAAGAACGGCTGGACCAACTGTAACTACACAGAAAAGGTTTGACATCAGCAAATTGAAGGACCCCCTTACCAGAAAAGTTTTTGTGGCTGACATAAAGAACGATATCAAATTGCCAAAAGTCAGGAAAAGACATCGACTGATGATATAGACCAGAAATCCAACATCATTTCAACAATATATAAGGAAAGCAGCAAATCATGCTTGGGATTCCAGGAAAGGAAGAAGCAAGATTGGATAATACCAGAAAGATTAAACACCATAGCGATGAGAAAGGAAATGAAAAGAAAGAAAACAGAAGCGAAGTCCCTCAGGTTAAAGCAACTTTATAGCAAACAGTACAGTCGGCTGGACAAGGAAGTTAAAGGCCAAACCTGAGGCAACAAAAGGAATTTCCTAGACGATCTTGCAAGACAGGCAGAATAGGCAGCACTGAGAAATGAACAAAGCACAGTATACAAAATAACTAAAACCATCAGCGGAAAAACGACGTGCAAACAATATTACATTAGTAAGAGATAAGCAAGGAAATCTCATCACAACAGCAAAGGGACAGGAAACAAGATGGGCAGAGCATTTCAGAGAAACTCTGAAAAAGGAACCACCAGAGACACAGTTGAATGTTCCTGAATCTGAAAACGATCTGGATGTTAATACAGACATTACACGGAAGGAAGAAATCATTACGGCAATCAAGGGGTTAAAGAATGGAAAAGCTCCCGGCCACAATAACTTAAATGCAGAGCTATTTAAGACAGACTCTGAGAGCTAGCAGCAGAACTACTAGAACCACTATTTGCACAAGGCTGGAAAACAGGGACAACACTAACGGAGTGGAACAAAGGAATAATTGTCAAATTGCCCAAGAAGCGAGACCTTGCAGACTGCAATAATTGGAGAGGAATCACTCTTCTCTCAGTTCCCAGCAAAATATTGGGCAGGATAATTATACATAGAATCTCAAAAGCAGTAGACCACAAACTGAGGAAAGAACAACCAGGATTCTGAAAGAACAGAAGATGTGCAGATCATATATTTACCCTCAGGAACATTATAGAACAGTTCTCAGAATGGCAGAGACAGCTGTACATATATTTTGTTGATTTTGAAAAGGCTTTTGACAGTATACATAAGGGACAGTCTATGGAAAATACTGAGGGCTTATGGAATTCCAAGCTGCATAGTGTCAATCATAAGAAGCCTCTATGCCAACTTTACGTGTAGCATAGGACAGAGCAACCTAACCTTTGAGGTGAAGACAGGAGTACGACAGGGATGCCCCTTATCAACCACTCTATTTTTAACAGTCATAGACTGGGTGATGTGACAGACAACAGAGGGCAGTCCAAGAGGAATAAGATGGACTACGTTTTCTACATTGGAAGATCTGGAATATGCAGATGACATTGCACTACAAGCACATTCACATCAACACATCCAGAAAAAATGGATAGACTTAATAAGTATAGTCAGCAGGTGGGCCTGAACATCAATCTAAAGAAGACAGAGGTCATGACACTTAATGTGAGCAACCCCGAGCCCACAGAAGTAAGGAATTAACAACTGGAACAGACAGATACCATCACATACCTAGGATGCATATTAACACCAGATGGCGGAGCAAGCAAAGACACTAACAACAGAATGAACAAAGCAAGAACAGCATTTTTATTCTAAACAACATCTGGAAGTCCTCTGAGTACAGCACAAGCACAAAATTAAGATTATATCAGAGCTGTGTGCTTTCTGTGCTTCTCTATGGCGTGGAATGCTGGAGAGTGACAGAGAAGGTAATGTCGAATTTGTCCTCTTTCCTCATAACCTGCCTAAGAAAAATTCTCTGAATATTTTGGCCGAATACCATCACCAACCAAGATCTGCTTACTCGGAGCAAGCAAGAGGACATGCACACCGTCATAGCTGGCAGACGCTGGAGTTGGGTTGGCCATGTCCTCAGAAGAGACCCCGATGCCATCACAAGAACAGCTATGCTATGGACCCTTGAAGGAAAATGAAAGAGAGGCCAACCCAAAACAACTTGGCGGAGGACTGTGGAGACAGAGATGCAAAAAATGAACCAGAGTTGGGGCACTGTAAGACGGATGGCCACCAACCAAGCAAAGTGGAAACAATTTGTTGCTGCCCTACAAGACGCCACCAGGCGTGATGGCCACTGACTGCTTTGATGGTCAGCGGCTAAGGATCAAAGAAGAAGAAGAAGACTGGTGTAAGACAAGGTGATATCCTGTCACCTTATCTTTTCATACTCCTCATGGACGATGTCATCAAAGCATGTAAGAAGAGGACAGGAAAATATTCAGTGGGGTACTGGAAGATGAGACAGATCTGTATTTCAGAGCTGGCATTTGCTGATGATGTTGCCCTGATTGCTAAATCAGAGGCACATTTTCAATCCAACCTGCAAGTCTGGAAGGATGAGCTGGAGAAGAGAGGGATGATCTTAAGCAGATCGAAAATAAAAACCATGGTGATATCATGAGAGGAAAGAAGACATCAGATTAAGCTGGGAGTATAGGTCCTGGAGCAGGTTGACCACTTTAAATACCTTGGAGCTGTCATAGACCGGAAGGGAGGCATCAAAGAAGAGTTTGCTACCCGAAGAGCAGCAGCTGGGAGACTTTTTCAAGCCATAAATAAGTTGGTAAGAAGACGAAAATGGCTGTATACCGCTACACCCATGTCCCAGTCTTGACGTATGGATGTGAGTCATGGGCAATGACTACAACCCACAAAAGCCAGATCCAAACCTTAGAAATGAGGTATCTGAGGAAGGTGGTTGAAGTTACAAGAAGAGACATGGTCCGCAACCAGATGATACATCAAGGCCTAAAAACCCAACCCCTGCAGACCCAAGTAGAACAGTCCCAACTGAGATGGTTTGGCCATGTCTGCAGAATGGGAGAAGATCGGCTACCGCGGCAAGCATGGAAAACTAAGAGCCAGGGATGCAGACCTCCAGGACAACCCAAAGTCCGCTGGGAGGACAACATTAGACAGTCTTTGAAGGACCGAGGACTAGAATGGAACAAAACCAGGAGGAAGACAGCCGATAGAATAGTATGGTGCTCTCTCTTACAAATCTCTACACCTCACAGTAGAAGAGGAATGACTAAGTAAGTAAGTAAGATTTTCCATTAAAAGGTTATAGACCTGTAATTGTTTTTTTTTTTTTTTTTAGTTGTAAGAAAACAGCTACTTATTTTTAAAACGTATATTTGAATTCTTACTCTCACTGGTATGCAGAGAAAGAAGCAGACAGAAACAAGTTGTGAGGTGGAGCAAGTTCATGTGTACCCAGTCAGAAAAGAGAGAAATGTCAGGTGCATGTCCCTTATTGTTCCTGATGATGATGATTTCCTCCGTAAGTTTGTACCTTTTTTGTCATATTGAAAATTTTTTACCATTCACTTCCCATATTGATGTGTGTGCAGTAATTTTATTTATATCTAAAACAAATTTTACCATCCACTTCCCACTCTGATGCTGTGTGCCCAGTATTTTTTTTATCAATTTTTTTTTCTTTTGGTCATCCACTTTTCAATCTGATTTTATGTGTCTGGTAATTTTTTTTTGTATCTTAAAAAATATTTTTTTGCCATCCATTTTCATTCTGCTTTGTGCCTAGTGATTCATTCAACCTTTTCTTTTCCTCACATGGCTGTACAGGGCTTATTGTATGCTTCTTTACACAAGTTTACCTTGCCTTAATTTTCCTTGTTTAATGTCACCGTAGGGTTTGCCCAAGCATTGTTTATGCTTCTGGCAAGGTTATATGAACGCTTAATGTATGTCACCGTAGGGTTTGCCCAAGCATTGTTTATGCTTCTGGCAAGGTTATATGAATGCTTAAAGTATGTTACCGTAGGGTTTGCCCAGGCATTATAAATACATTGCCAAGGTTAGGTGAACGTTTAAGAAAGTTCACGAGGAAGAAAATAGAGTGAGGATTAACAAAATAAGGCGAGTGTTCAGTAACTCGGTTCACGTTAATAAAGCGTGAGTATTTTTTCTAGTGAGTTGTCAGTCAAAGGCGCAACCAATGAATTTAGGGAAAAACAAGTTAGGACAGCGAATCAGAGGTACAGGTTGAATCGTACGAGAGAACAGTGACCAGAGGTCATTGGGGCAGTCCGGTTTGAGAAACTGAAGAGGCAAGTTGTGTATTGCCGTGCTCTCAAGTTTTGATTCTGTGGGTATACAGAAGTTTTCTGAAGTAATATAGAAATAGCATAGGTTGTAGTAATATTCAGAAGAATAAATGACGCTGTGGTTAAGAATTAGCATAAGACTAGAGATATTCAGAGGACGTGCTAGTTCTAGACAGTAACAAGAGAAGATGAATAAGAAGTTTAGCATAAGCAGTGTGAATAGATAGTGTATTTCGTGAGAAATTCTGTGTATTGACAGTAAGTATATTTTACGTTTATTATGAACATGAACCACAGGTATTTATTGAAGATGTTGCAGAAGTCACAAGATGAGAAGCTATAAAGGTGGATAACTTGGTTGACTAAGTAAATAAGCTGATGGTCAAGCTTGCTACGACTATAGGTATATAAAGGAATAAAGACTTATTTCAATGAGGAGAGTCATATTTTTCATGGTGGGCTCATGACAAATGAACTATTACTTGTCGTTAGCAATAATTACAACAAGTAAGGGACTTGTAAACATTACGACTATAAAATTGCTCATGTGCTTTCCAATGTAAGTATATATTTATACCTCTGCATAAATATCTAAGGTTTGGCACCTGTATATGAATTATGTTAAGGTTACAGGAACAGTAATGGAGATAGACCTGACAAGATTAGTCAGAGGGAATAAAGTCATAAATATGTTGAGTTGAAGAGACACTGAGGAAAGATAAACAAGGAAAATAGAAGGAATTAAGTTATGCTCACCGTATCAGTATCAGAGGAAGATACGTCGAGATTGATAATAAAGGATGAAAGCACCAACACCTTAAATTGGAAGTGTTGATATGAGTTATTGAGATGCTTAGACATATCAGGCAAAGGTTTGAAGCACAGGAGAAATAGGCCAGTTGGATCTGATTTGAATTGGTGTAAGAGGAGAATATGTATATACGAGGGGCGTTCAGAAAGTAATGCACCACATCGTTTTTCTCAGGAGCTGTTTATTCAAAAAGCATGAAATTTGTACACAATATACATGGATATGTCATGTAAACATCGGTATTATTCAACATAATCCCCATCAACTTGTACGGCTTTATAAAGGGGGAACCCGTTACACGCCCATTGAGGCATATTGGGAATATGGTGTTAGGCCCATATTATCTTGACCGTCGGCACACGAGGGGTGATGTGGTCGGCATCACGCCGGCCGCCTTAACCTTCCCAGAGTAGCTCTGGTACCCATTTGGAGCTGGGTCGACCCAGGAGCCGTTTGTGGCCTAAAAATTTTTCCGCCTCATTTGGGGATCGAACCATAGACCACTGCGCTAGGAAGCCAGTGCACTAACCACTATGCCACCGCGGCTCCCCTGTACGGCTTTATGCCAGCACAAAACAAGTGCATGTATTCCTAGCCCGTACCAGATTTTGTCTTGATCATGTAGCCATTTCTTCGCTGCATGAATCACTCCTTCATCATCTTCAAACCTTGTCCCACGGAGTGCATCTTTAAGTGGACCAAATAGATGAAAATCAGAGGGTGCCAAATTGGGACTATAGGGTGGATGGGGTAGTACAGTCCAACCCAATTTGGTGATTGCTTCCTGTGTTGCCAGACTTGTGTGAGGGCGCGCATTGTCGTGAAGGAGAAGCAGGTCTGCTGGATTCTTGTGCGGCCGAACTCTGCGAAAACGTTGATTGAGTTTTTTCAATGTCTTAATGTAAGCTTGCGAATTGATTGTCTCTCCTCTTGGCATAACGTCCACAAGAATCACACCTTCAATGTCCCAAAAGACAGTGATCATGACCTTTCCAGCTGAAGGAATTGTCTTGAATTTCTTTCTTCTTGGTGATTGCGGATGATGCCACTCCATTGACTGTCTTTTTGTCTCAGGTTCAAAATGATGTGCCCAGGTTTCGTCACCTGTAATGATCTTAGCCAAAAAGTTCTCTCCATCAGCATTGAAACGCTCCAACAATTCAGAAGAAATTGCTTTCCTTTGCAATCGGTGGTCATTTGTGAGACTTCGAGGAACCCATCTTGCGAAAACCTTAGAAAATCCTAGAGTTTTTATAACTGCATTTGCACTACCAATGCTGACTGACAGCTGTAAGGCCAATTGTTGAGTAGTGATTTGTCTATCAGTAAGAATAATGCCCTCAGCGCATTTCAACATTTCTGCGTTGGTGGCTGTGGCAGGACGTCCACAGTGTGCCGATCAAGCAGCTCCGTATCTCCACTTTCTGATTCTTTGATTCTCTGAACCCAGCAACTGACTGTACTCCTGTCGACTGCAAAACTTCCATACACATCACATAGATGCTTGTGAATATTCACAACAGTTTCCTTCTCTGCAACGAGAAATTCTATCACAATTTGCTGTTTATAACGCAAGTTGCTAACACGCTCCATTTCAACGGTTTAGGGCAGCCGTATTATTTGGCCGGTTGTGGTGCAATTTGGTGCACACAATTGGCACATGCCATATTTAAAGTGTGCAACATTTCATGCTTCTATCTTCATTATTAGCTGAGAAAAACGATGTGGTGCATTACTATCTGAACGCCCCTCGTACATGAGTCAAAGGTTGCGCATGAGGCAATTATGATATAACTGTAAGGGAGCTCTATGCTAAATACATTGCCTTGTTGAAGGAATTAAACATGTGTAAATAAACAGTTTTGTTGGATACCACACCAGTTTGGCTCAATCTGTGAGAGTTGTTGTATGTAGGCTATGTCCAGGTTAAAAACAAAATCCACTATACGAGATCAGTCACTATTAACAACAAAGAAGGAATAGAATGGGTTGAGGGTTATAGAGAAGGACCATATCTCATCCAGGAATCATCATCTCTGGCGGTGATGGCCAGTACACCAGTTCCCCCATAAATAACTTGGAAGATAAATCAAAGAGATTGTAACTTGATTTATATAACTAGGCCTGCCATCTGCCACCTAGTGACCTACTTAAGAACCAACCCGGTTACATTAATGTCCAGGTTTGATGGTAGTTGTTTAAATTAAGAATAGATAGTGTGTAAATAAGTTTTTTATTTGTTGTTAAGTGCATTACAAAAAAATATTTCCAAAGTGGAATAAGTGTGATGTTACCTGTATGTGCCATTTTTAATAACTGGTAAATTTTTTTAAACGTATGCCCGCTATTACTTGAGGCCAGAATCTCCGGTTAGTATATCTAACCTGAGACTGATTGTTACGTGAGCATCCCCTTTTTTCGTGTACAATGACAGGCATCCACTCGGCTTTCAGGCAGATACTCGCCGACTTTGGAGGGTACCCATTAGAGCTGGGTCGGCTCAGAAGCCGTTCAGGCCATTCCAGTCCCTGGTCGATGACACTTCTTCAAATGTCTTTGCCTGGGCTCGAATTAATCCAGTCCAAGTCCCGGTCGACTACACTCTTCAAATGTCCTCGCCCGGGCTTGAACCTGGATCACCCGATTGCCAGTGCAGTGTGGTAACCACTACACCTGCGCGGCTCCCACTAGTAAATAAAACGAATGTTTAATTTGGTATTAATATAAATTACATATAAGGTATTAATATAAATGACATACAAGTATAAGGTATTAATAAACAAAAGTTGGCAGCTTCATTCAGTCATTTCCATTTTTTGCTCCTTTCAGACCATGAAGGCACCTATGCAGCTTGTTTCATTGCAGGATGAAATGTCCATGTTAGACAAATAAATTAGTGTGATTCACTTCCGTAGCTAGGTGGTGTTGCCGTTCAAATAGTTCTGGGTTTGATTCTCTGGCGAGCCTATCACTTCAGTTGTTTTTCTGTTGTCTAGTTTTCAACTTCTTTATTTCTCATGAGTGCCTGAAACATAACTTTATGTGTGTAATATTTATTTATTAATATCTCAAAGTCCCCATGCTATTGTGATGGTGGTTTCTGTAGCAAGTTGTTTTACATGATAAGGTTGCCAGTCACAAACACAGCCCCATATTCGTTGTCTCTTACGACAGACTGACATGCCTTAGGAAGCAGCAGTTCTTGTCTTTCTTACAAGATTTATACTTTTTGAGAAAAGCCTCAAGTGTTAGCGCTTTTTAAAATATTTTTTTGTAATAAATTTTGCTGTATGGACGGACAGCACTGTTTCTCATTGCTGGAAGCTTTAGAGTCCACAATATCAAAGATTTTTTCAAGTGGTAAACATCTCTATGGAGTCATTAAAAAAAAAAAAAAAGTTAACAGGATATTAAATGTCAAAGTTAAGCCAGCTTCTTTCACAATGGAAGAGGTTTTCAAACTGGCACTGATGATGCTGGGATATTTAGAGAAAATTTAGGGGGAAAAATTTGACGTTAGAGTTACAGTAGAAGGTGTTCACACTTTTTAAATTTACACTTTCAGAAAAAGTTGTAAACAAGTAAAGATTAAAATATATCATGTAAATATTTTTTTTCTATTATGATAGTTAACTTTGTCTGTTCCCCGCAGAGTTTAGGCTTTTACCAAGACATTGAAATGTAAGCCAATATTTTCTGCTGATGATGTTTTAAATCAAACAATTACTATATATACAAGGGGCTTGACGTAAGTCTTGGGCCTGACCATGAAGGACATGTCACAGAGAGCTGAAAATTTGTATAGTGTTTATTCCTTTTCAATATAGCCACCGTCTGAATTGACACACTTCTGCCATCTCTGTTTGACCTTGAAAAGACCTTGGGAGTAAAACACCCTATTTTTCAAACTAAACCAGTCATCACATGCCAATATAACTTCTTCATCGCTGTCAAAAGGATTTCCTTTTATCTGTTTTTTAAGATTTG
This sequence comes from Oreohelix idahoensis, assembly GCA_024509875.1. Classification (NCBI taxonomy): domain Eukaryota; kingdom Metazoa; phylum Mollusca; class Gastropoda; order Stylommatophora; family Oreohelicidae; genus Oreohelix; species Oreohelix idahoensis. Next base: position 734,404 of record JAMPIV010013701.1, on the reverse strand, counting down.
GGAATAGAAAAAAGTCTGATGGAGCTAAATCTGGAGAATATGGTGGGTTTGGAAGAATTTCAATATTCAAATCATTGGCTGCTAGCTGCACAAGCCGTGCTTTGTGAGAGGGTGCGTTGTCTTGAAGCAAAGGAAGATTTTGAGTGCGCGTTATCCCTCGTTTCCTGGTCACAACCTTTCTTAGTTTGGTGAGAAGATCTGCATAGTACTGTCCATTAACTGTGTTGCCACGAGGCAGATAATCTTTCAACAGGACACCTTTGGCGTCCCAAAAAACATCACTTTTCCTGCAGATTTCTGCGCTCTCGGGTTGACAGGTGTTGGGGAGCCCGGGATTTTCCATTGCATGCTGGCAGTTTTGATTCGGGGTCATAATGGTGTACCCAAGTCTCATCTACTGTCACCATGGTCTCCAAAAAGTTTTTTGACTGACACTTTTTGAGCAACGGTTGACAGCAATTTACCCTCGTTTGCTTCTGTTAACGTGTCAACAGTCGCGGAACCCAGCGTGCACACACTTTTCTCATGTTCAGTCTTTTGTGTAAAATTCTATAAACTGTTCTTTTATTCAGTTTTACTCTACTAGCTATCTCCACAATTGTCATTTTTTGATCCTGGTCAATGATTTTCTTCACTCTTGTTGCATTTTCATCGTTGCACTCTGAGGCTGGTCTACCAGATCTTGGCAGATCAGCAACATTTGAGCGGCCCCACTTAAACTGTTGACACCAGTTTTTTACCGAAGTATATGAAGGACAAGAATCACGAAACACTGGTTCCATCTCTGTGTGTATTTCTGTAGGTGTTTTTCCCTGAAACATCAGAAATTTTATCACAGCTCTGGCCTCCTTCTTTTCCATTGTTTTGCCAAATCTTTGGAGCAGCAGATCCGGTCAATAGGGTACATTGCGCCGTGCACCGTAGCAGGAAAACCCATTGAAGAAACAAACGCATACTTCATACATTCAGTGCAAATATGATGAACTTTAAATGTGCTGAGTTTCATCTTCCTCCTGTGACTCCTTCATGGTCAGGCCCAAGACTTATGTCAAGCCCCTTGTATGTATGAGAAAATACTTAATTGTTTGTGGGTATAAAATCGTTGTAAATTGGTTGAAGAATATACTCAAGAGTTGTAAGTCTTACGTACAACAAATACAGATTGTGCTTGACATACAGCATATGCGACTTGCAACCACTCCACCACTCCAACTAACAACGGCCATCCAATTAATCCTATCATTATCTTCAATTATTATTCTCTCCCGATGTTTGGCAGTAAAGTCTAACAATGACCGCTCCATTCGCCGCACAAAAACACCAATACAGTAATTTTATATTATACTTTGTACGTTGTATTATTTTACTATAAACAAAGAGTAATATTAGTTTAAAATAAAAACAAAACATACATATACATTCTAGCATTCAGGTATAATAATTGTTAACACATACAAGGTACTTACAGTAAAAAGGTAGGTAAAGGATCCCATTACACGCCCATTGAGGCCAATTGGGAATATGGTGTTAGGCCCATATTTTCTTGACCATCGGCACCAGCGTTGCCACTTCTAGGTGGATTCACCTAGATCTAGGATGTTTTTGTCCCACCAAGGTATCATTTTCTTTCATTAGTTGAAGAACGTCACTATGATATCGGCCAAAATAGCCCAAAAATCACCCAAAGTAGCCAAAAAATAACCCAAGTTGCCGATATCTAGGTCTTTTTCAAAATTCAGAGTGGTAACGCTGATCGGCACACTAGGGATGATGTGGTCAACATCATGTTAGCCACCTTAATTTTCCCAGAGTTACTCTGGTACCCAATTCATGAGGCTGGGTCGACCCCTGAGCCGCTTGTGGTCTAAAAAATCCTGTCTCAGCTGGGAATTGAAGTATGCTTAATGGTTCACACAGTATATTGTTCTTCATCTTCTTTGTCATTGACTCTAAAATAACCACATCTATCTCTCTTATAAAGTTGGCAGTCTCAGGTTTCTCTCATCACCAAACAGTTTCTCCTTCAACTGGGTTGCAGAAGGCCACGCTGCCACTGTGCTCCTCTCATGAAGCCGACAGTTTTGGAGTACATATTCTACTTTCTGTTTGTCCTCCCCACATGGACATATATCTGTTTGTCCTCCCCACATGGACATATATCTGTTTGTCCTCCCCACATGGACATATATATGTCTGTTTGTCCTCCCCACATGGACATATATCTGTCTGTTTGTCCTCCTCACATGGACATATATCTGCCTGTGCAATTTTCAGTTTGTTGAACAGTTGGTATCTGAGTCTGCAATGGCTGGTTCTTAGTCTGAATATTAACACTGGATCTTTTTTTTGGTAATGTATGGTATCGCATTACTGGATTCTGGATGTTCTTCTTCTTCTTCTTCCGTCCTTAGCCAAAGACCGACCAAGCAGTCAGAGGCCATCACGCCTTGTGGCGTCTTAAGGGCAACAGCAGATTGATTTTCTCTGTTGTAGTTTCCCATCACGCCTAACGGCGTCTTTAGGGCAACAACAAATAGATCCATCTGCCGTTGTTTCCGTAATCGGTGTGACAAGCCAACGGGTGATCAGCCCATTGGGCGTCTGGATGTTCCTTTCGACCATTTTTCTCTATATTTATTTCTGATTATTGCTTTTATCTCTTCATATGTACCCCTGTCTTCTGTTTGGGTTTTCCTTCCTCCCTCTTTGGCAAGTTTATTTGTCCTCTCATTTCCATACATCTTACAGTGGGCGAGGATCCACTGTACTTTTACTTTTTACAATTCATAGCTGATTTCCATTAGATGACTGACAGAGACTCTGTGAGGAGCACTATCTTGTCTCTAGCAAGATCTTTATTTTCTATGGTGGTAATTACAGCTGTTTTTGATGCTTCTGTCTCCGCTTTAAAGTTGTTTGAGAGTTTTCCTGTGACCATCAAGATATGTATTTCCTGTCCATTCCATGTTGAGAATACTCTGGACAGAAAAAAAGACCAACAGAGAAGTACTGCACTCATTAAGCGTACAGGAACATTGGCTCCTAAATACCATCGCAATAAGGAAGCTGAAATTTTTTGGTCATATAAATAGACATAATAGTCTGGAAGAAATAGTGATGGAAGGCATGGTCCCTGGAAAAAGGGGAAGGGGTCGACCTAGACGACGGTGGACCCAGGACATCACAGAGAGTCTGAACTTGTCTTTGGCTGATGCAGGTCGACTTGCCCAAAATCGTGATGCGTTTAGAGCAGCTGAACGGAGACAATGTTCTGGAAAGAATACGTCACATGATGAGTCCATTCTTTAATTTTCTGTAAACACCTACACCTCCATTTTTTGTAGCTTTTGCTGCTGATCCATCTGTGTATATGTGGGTCCATTCTGTGGTAGGGTACGTCTTTCTGATATATTCCATAGCTAAATATATATAGTGATTTCTGACTTATGACCATATTGACTTACAGCAGGGTCATTTGAATGGAACCTCATCGTAAATCTAGGGCAGTCTGTACTTTTGTTTTAATCCTGTAATGGTCAGACATGAGGACATCTGGCTGTAATCAAATTGCAATACTAGGCGACCTTTGGGAGAATAATGTACCATATAATGCTGACCACATCACCCCGAGTGTGCCGATGGTGAAGAAAATATGGGCCTAACACCATATTCCCAATATGCCTCAACAAGTGTGTAATGGGATTTTTTACCCCCTCCCTATAATTTCATGCCATATTGCTCTTCTCCCTGAGACAGGTCGTACAATGTGACTAACATGAGGTTGGCAATCTCATCATGTAAAACAAATCGCTAACCAAAATCACCACAGCAAGAGCAAGTAATTGCTTGAGTAGGGTTCCTGCCAAGGGGACCAGCTGCAGTGGTGGCTCTAAGCTTTATAGAGAACAAAAAGGATAATGATACAGCTCTTGGAGTCCACTTTGTGGATCCTTAGCCCTTAACTGACAAAGCAGTCAGTGGTAATTACAGCTAGTGGTGTCTGATAGGGCAGCAATAAACTGTCTTCACAATGCTTGGTTGGTGGCCACTCTTTGTGCAGTGTCCTAACTCTGGTTCATACTTTTCATCTCGGCTTAAAGAGTTCTCCACCAGTTTGTCTTTGGTCTGCCTCTCTTTTGCCTTCCTTCTGGGGTCCATAGCATAGCAGCTGTAGTAAAGTGAATCCGTATCACAACACGCTCAAATTCCCTGCTTAAAACGAACTAGCTATCGTAATTTTAAATCTATAAATAACTACAATATTTGAAATTTGTCTGAGGGTCTAGTCAAATTTACCACCAACATTTAACTAAGAGTATTTGAATTTTTCTAAGAAAACAATTTAAAAGTTACCACCCCCCCTCTCACACACCCATCCCAGTATTTATCGAAGGACGTAGTAAAATTTAACAACCAATCAAATCGTTACCTCTTTTTTGTAGAACAAGAAAATTTTTGGTTGAAGTGGAAATAATGCCTATTTTGAGTTTTTGACTGAACTTAAATAATTTATTTCTCGATAACTAAAGATAATTAAAATAAAAAGGATATCTCAAATTATAGCGCTGATAAGGCTTAACATATACACATAGAGATCTCCTCATAGAAAAATTATCTTAACTTAGAAAATTTAATTTAGTAATATTTTCACATCAGGTTAAGATCAAATTTAATTACAAAAAAATTAACCCCATTTGAATGCAAAGGAATAACTAAAGGAAAACTATATAGAACGATAGAGAATAATTGGCCGTTTAATTATCACTTTTGATAATAAAAATCGGTTCACAAATAACTATGATATAAAATAAACAAATTCGGTCAGATTAGACACACCCGCTTAAAATCGCTCACGTTTTTAGTTTAGGAAAATAGTTAATTTTTTTTGACTCGCCTTCTGATTGGTTGGGGGTAGGGTGATAAAAATTAACAACGTCTGGCATAGTCCGCCATAAATCGAAAGCTTCCATGCCAAGCTGACCTGCTTGAAAAAGACAGAAGGGACAAGCCTTTGCCGTTTTGTACTGTGTGCACAGTGCTAGAGCCTTTACTGACTGTTAGCTTGAGTGTGTGAAGATTCCTTACTTGAGGATTGAATTACAAAGACCTAGTTGTTGCAGAAACCTGGGGAAGAAGAACATGAGGGAGTTGAATGCTCATACTATAACCTGCAGCTAAACTCCTCATCTTCGTCCAGGAGGCACAACGTTTTGGTGAACCTGAATACTTATGAGCCAACTGTATCAATAAAGTTCAAGATAAGTCCTTCACAAAAGGCACATGATAGTTCATTCAAATCCAATTCCACACAATAAACTTTACCTTGGAGGGATGAAAACAACAGACCTTCCAATTACAGAATAGTGGTATTATCAAGCATAGAAACAAGAACTGGGTGTAGACATTTCAGTGACCTCTTTTGTTTAAAAGACATGGACAGAGTGTCCAACATATTTAGTTCTATTTTGTAAATACACATTTCTTGATTTTGAGAATTCCTGACCCAAAAGTTTGAGGTACAGGAACATTAAATTGTATATATCTCTATATATATATCTAAACTTTTCAAACAGTCTTATTTACTTAATTTTCATTGAGTTAAAGTTCTGTTTTGAAATTAAATACATTTAATACATTACCCTAGACACCTTGCCATAACACACCACACAGATTCTTTAGTCCTGGTGAGATCTAAAGGGGTGACAGTTAGGGACCCAGATAACTTCATCATCATCAGTCTTTACTCTGGGAACTTACATAGTCTGACCTCACCTGGATTGTCTATACACCCTTGCTCTTTTCAGAGAAGTGGGTATTACTTATAAGACCAGTCTCTTATCTGGCACTATCCTGGTATCCTCTGATACATCTATTTGTCTAGGATAGCCTATATTTAGTAACATCAAAACCTCTTATCACAGCAGCTCTCGTGATGGTGTCAAGGTTCTCTTCTGAGGACATGGCCAACCCAGTTCCAGTGTCTGCCAGCAATGATGGTGTGCATATCTTTTTGACTGCACTGTGTAAGCAGTGCCTGGTTAATGATGGTACTCAATCTAAAAATTCAAAGAACTTTCCTTCGGCAGGTTGTGTAGAAAGAAGACAATTTAGACATTTCCTTTTTTATTACTCTCCAGCATTCCACACTGTACATAAAGTACACAACTCTTGTTTAATCTTAATTTGGTGTTTGTGCTGTCCTGAGAGTCTGGAAAGAAGAGCTGGAGAAGAGGAGGATGGTCACCAGCAGCTCCAAAACAAAAACCATGGTGATATCATGAGAGGAAAGAAGGCATTAGATTAAGCTGGGAGAACAGGTCCTGGAGCAGGTCAACCACTTTAAATACCTCGGAGCTGTCATAAACTGGAAGGGAGGCATCAAAGAAGATTCGGCTACCCAAAGAGCAGCAGCTGGCAGACTTTCAGTCCATAAATCGAGGATTCCTCAGCAAAAGAGAAGTTTGCAAGAAGACAAAGATGGCTGTATACTAGGGTTCCCATTCGTCCCGTTTTTCCCGGGACAGTCCCATTTTTTTATAAAATGTCCCGGTGTCCCGAATTTATTCCAAATGTCCCGCTTTTTAAGGGTCCTTCTTGGAAAAAAAATCTTTGGGTAACGGATTTTATTCTGTGTTTTAGTAGTGTTACTTTATCAATTTCTGGTTACAGTGGACCCTCGGTTTGAATCTCGAACAAAAATTCGAAAGTCGACCAAAACAGTGTTCAGTGAGCATCTACCAAATGATTTAATGCGTATTAGCATTATTATACAGTATTTTTTTAAATCGTTTTTCATTCGCATAATGCTGAAATGTAAGTGCAGTATAAATGATAACAATACAAGAGAATTTCCCTTCATTAAAGGTGTAGATGAAAATGTGGAATGTACTTTATGCAGCTCTAAATTTTGCATTTCACATGGTGGTCGGTCAGACGTAGTTAACCACGTGAAAACGAAAAAACATAAAGGTGCTGTTGAAAGTAAGGCTTCCAACAGCAGTATAAGTAATTTCTTAAATGCGAACACCCAGAGTGAAAAGGAAATGGAAAAACAGTTATCATTGGCAGCACAGGAAGCAACCTTCGCTTATCACACGGCGGTGCATAACTACAGGAAGGCAGAAAAGTTTCTTACCACTACTGGGAGAAATCAGTTGCAAGAATTAGAAAAAGAAGGACACATAACAGTTGAAAAGTTTCAAAGCTATGCAGTAGATTTCTATGACACCTGCATTGAATATATTCAGGAGTGGTGTACACCATTTCTTATGCCTCTTCAGTCTATGGATTGGATCAATTTGAAGGGAAAGGAGTCTGTGACTTGGAAGAACATCCAAGAAAGCTACATATTCATGAAGACAGTGTCATCAAATTTTGCTGGGAATGAAGAGGACTTATTTGATGAGTTTGCATGTGTGAAAAATTATTGTGAAAGCAAATTTGATGTGTGGAGTGAACTGAAGGATCAAAGTGTTAGTGAAAAATGGTGTGAGATGTTCGCTCATTTTACAAAGCAAGATATAAGTGCTGAGAACCTGAAATGCCTAGTTAGTTTTTGTTTGGCACTGCCAGAATCCAATGCAGCTGTTGAACGCGTTTTTCATTAATAAATGCGCTTTGGACAGATGAAAAAAACAGACTTAAAATTGAGACAGTGAAAGCTTTAACCATTATAAAGACCCATTTTAAGGATTTCTCTTGTGCTGAGTTCTATGTCCAAATATTAGAAGAAAAAAAAACTTCTTGAACGTGCCCATAAATCTGATAAATATTCTAATGAATCCGAAATATAAACTTGACTATTGTGTATTTTTTAAAGGTGCGATTTTTCTAATTAAGTATGTTTGTAATTTAGAATTCTTTTTTAAAGTGGAAGTTGTGTTAGTTAATGTGTGTATTTTATACCAGTATCTTATTTTAAGTGCAACATATAATATTATAATATTATAGATTTATTTGTGCTTTACCGTAATTTTAAACATGTCCCGTTTTTTTTTAAATGTTCCGGGTTTTTTAGGTAAAAATTTGGAAATGTCCCGGTTTTTAAATAAAACATTATGGGAACCCTACTGTATACCGCTGCACTTATGTCCCATTCTTGATGTACAGATGCAAGTCATGGGCAGTGACTACAACCCACTAAAGCCAGATGGTTGAAGTAACAAGAAGAGACATGGTCCACAACCAGACAATGCATCATGGCCTAAAGACCCAACCCCTGCAGACCTGGGTAGAACAGTCCCAACTTAGATGGTTTGGCCATGTTTGCAGAATTGGAGAAGATCATCTACCCCGACAAGTATGAGAAACAAAAGGAGCCAGGGATCCAGACCTCCAGGACAACCCAGAGTCCACTAAGAGGACAACATTAGACAATCTCTGAAGGACCGAGGACTAGAATGGAACCAGGCCAGGAGGACGACAGCCGATGGGATAGTATTGCGCTCTCTCTTTCAAACATCTACACCTCATGGTAGAAGAGAAATTACGTAAGTAAGCTATATTGAGAAGATTTCCAGATATTGTTAATATTGGCAAAGGCTGTTCTGGTGATATTCACTGTTACTGTTGTCTTTGCTTGTTCCACCATCTGGTGTTACTATACTTCCTAGATATGTAAAATGTATTTGTCTGTTACACCTTTTGGTTCCTTATTTTAGTGAACACTTTGTTTCTTACATTGAGTGTCATGATTTCTGTATTTCTTCAGATTGATGCTCTTGGTATAGATGGAGTTAATATGAAAGACTGCAGAATTTTTAATTTAAAAGTTTTTTAAAACAGTTTTGTCCCTTTTACTCAGATTGTGAGGAATGTTACCAGGAATATGATGGGGATTGTCCTGTGCACGGAGCTCTCCATTTTGTTGATGATGTTGAGGTAATATTTTCTTTACAAATGAGAACCATCAATGTTCTTAAAAAAAAAAAAAAAAACCCGACCATAAAAGTATTCACTGTTGAATTTTGGACACAGTTCTGGCATGTCTTTATCTTCATTGATATTTTCTTTTTAACTCCTTATGGAGAATGGAGCCACTACATTAGCTCTTGCAGCACTGGGTTTTGTAGCTATTTGTTTTACCCAGTGAGGTGGCCAGTCCCATATACAATATCATATCAGTCACCTTTAATGACATGCCCGAGGAGGCAGTAGTCAGATTTGTTTCTTTGCCTCATCAGCGACTCCCAGGAACTCCTCCTTATTCTTCACTTTTCGACTCCCCAAGGAGCATAGGACTTAACAAACTAATGCCGGCTCCTGAGCCGACCCAGCTCTAATGGGTACCTCTGAGATCGCGAGTATCTGCCTGAATGGCAAGAGGACACCTGTCATTGTACAGGGAAGAAAGGGATACTCATGTAAAATCAGTCTCAGGTTAGAGATATTAATCGGAGATTTTGCCTCGAGTAATAGTGGGTGTGTCGGCGTCTGTGGCCTAATGGATATGAACGCAGTTTCATAATCCAGATATACCAAGTTCGAAACCTGCTGCAGGCGGTTTGGTAGCAGATCGCTATGTGTGGATTTTTAACAATGGTATAAGCGCCGTACCGTTCAGAAAGCAATGGCAAACTACTGAACGTAAAAATTGTTAGAAAAATCACAAAACAGCCAATAAAAGCTGGGGTTGATTGCCACGTCCTGTAAAGGATAAGCAACTAACTTTAATAGCGGGTGTCCGATTATAAAACAAAAAAACAAACTAATGCAAAATCTTCCTGTCCCGTGCCATCAGGTCAAGACCTTTCTATGTCATCTTCATCCCCTCTATGTCTGTCTCCAGTTCTCTTCTCCATGTGTTCTTTGGTCTTCCTCTACATCTCTTACGCTGGGATTCCAGAATAAGGTCTACCTGGTTGTGGTAAAGTACAGTGATACAGCGATAAAATCATAAATTATATATATATATATTAAAGTCAAAATAATAGCAGTAGAAATAGAATTAGTACAGTTGTAACGTGTCTTCTTCCCCGCGCCAGAAAACGTATTGATTTAAGCAGGACAGAACATAGTGAGAAATCTTATCGCCGCGTTGGTAGTATTGGCCTTTAAAACGCGCCTGTCAAAGGTTAACGATAAAAATTTGAAAAAATCTACTAGCGTAGTGGTTCCCGGAAAGATAGAAAGAATAAAACACACGAACGCATAAGATTGAGAGAGCGGACACCTGCTGCCGGCTTGTCAAGTGTTAGAGGTTTGAATTAGCTACTCGGGCCAACAGTGCGAGACGATGCAGTTAGCTTGTGTCGAAAACGATGTCGCAAGTTTGAAAATTTAAAAATACCCCGCTAGCCCAATACATTTCTAACCACAGACACTGTGGAAAAATATATATATACACACACTCATAATTACTTCCTATCGGGAAAAAGGAAGATCTGAGGCGATTTTTATAACATTCAAGTAGTTGAAACTTAGAAAAACAACAACACCAAAATGGAAAATATATTGAATTCTTTATTACTAGGTTTATGATCATAAAAGTTGGCTAGTCTAAGAGCTGGTCTTGTCCTGATGGGTAATATGCTTTTGAACAAAAAATCCGACAGATAGAAATAAAGTTATGGACAAAAGACTGTATTTGTTCGTACAGACAGACCAACACATGATCGGTTTTACTTTCACTAACGTTGACATTTTGACGCGTCCTTGAAAAAGGCAGGAAAAGGTTACATGTAGTCTGTTGTAGAAAGGGGGAGAAAAATTATGGGATGGCTTAACACCAAATATATTTAGCAGTAGAAATCTAAGAATGAGAGAGAAAAAAAAACAAAAAAAACTTGGTAGTGTCCAAAAATCAAGTCTGTTTTTGCTTTTAATTTCAAATTTCAAAATTGTCGTTCGTTCATTGGCCAAAGCCTTTCATATTATTGAGAAAATTCAAAGGCTTGACGCCATTTGTAGAAGATAGTCCCGAGAGCAGGACGTTGTGTATTTCTGAAGAAAAGTGATTAGCCTTATTAAAGCAAATATATATGAAAGTATAGGCATCACAGTTCAGCCAGCAGTATATCTGGAATCTGCTATTCAACGTACCTGTGTTTTTTTCATTGAATTTCTGGTAAGACCGACATTATTCATATATCTTTTGTTTAAAAATGTGAGTGAGAGATGCTGCCATCACGACTGTAAGTAATCAGGTCCCAAGCTGATTTGTGCAGGGCCTGAAGGAGAATTAAGATAAAACACATTGCCAGTTTTGTAAATGCACATGTTTTGTGAAATAAAATGTTTTCTTAGGTGACCAGAGGGACACAGCTCACCTATCCCATTGTATGGTAGAAAAGAAAGATTAATAATATTATTGCAGATGCAGTGCCGCCTTTGTAGGAGAGACATGTGAACAACACTGGTACCCTGTGGAATGGATGTGCTGGATTGGTCCATTGGATATGACCCAGCTCTTTATTTCTTATGTATGCTCTTTTGTATATAAAACACAGTCTAAATAAGATATCAACCAGGAGACATTGTTTCATTATTACAGGGTTTTATCTGGCACTAATCCGGTGCCAGATTTCTATGGGAAAGCCGTTGAGGAGTTTTGGAGTCCAGTAGTGATAGGGGTCGCCAGTATCCCCCCTATTACTTTTGGAGCAGTGGTCATTTGGCAGAAAGAATTCAGACAGTTCCAGTGGGCCAGATAAGTGAAATATCTGGTACCCTAACAGTACATCAGCTATAAGAGCAGCATACCCCTGTATTCAAGAAATAAAATATTTCCCTAGTGAAATTAACAGTGACAATGTATTTTAAAGAGACTGGGAGGGATTATAAGAATCCCAAACAGCCATCCAGTGTTAGAAACCAGTAATAGACAGATTTTAGTAACACTATTAGTTTAATTTAACAGTATTTGTTTGGACACTTGTCCCTGTGGGTCTAAAATTTACATTTTGTATATATCTTGAATTCTTTTCATTTTTTAAAGTCCTGACCAGAAGAATACTAGGTTCAGGACCAAATAAATCATACAGAAAATTATTAATTGTACAAATATATCCCAGGTGTTATTTCCTTTAATCATAGCCTTTAATACTTGTTTGTGTAGAGGTGTATTATTGTTAACTCTTAAAGGCCAGAACGACGCTGGGAGCGTACATCCGCAAAACCCATAGAAGCCAAAACGACGTTGGTAACGTTTCACTTTTGTGTTCCGTGAAATCTGTTCCGTATTTTCGTAATTTGGTATTTTAACATAACAGAAGTTACTATTTTTTTATTCAGAAGAGCGCTATCTTTGAGTTGTGATTCGGAAACACACCTGTTCTAGCTAATTTCACTGTGAAAAAACGGTAAATCTGTCAGCTTTCGATCGGCGATTATTGTTGTTTATACAGACAATGTCTAGCGAACCAACCACATCATGTTTATCAAAACGTAGGTCTTTTTTATCTGTAGAAAAAGTTAGAGAACTGTGTATCTTTGACGAGTTTAGCAAGAATGATGATTTCAAAAGTGAAAATGATGATTTTGAATTTGAACTTGATGAAGAAGCTAGTTCTAATGAGGAGGGGGCGTTGTCACAGCCAGGCCCTATTGCTACAAAACGACAAAAAGTTTTGACCAAATCATCGACAAAAAGGGGGAAAAGCATTAGTACCAAGGAGCAACAAGGGGCAATTAGTAATGAATGGATTTCAGTACCAAACATCAGTATTACAGAGACCCAAAACGCATTCAGATTTCTTCCCAAATATGGTCGCAAACCAGGAGTACACGATGACTTAGGTCTTAGTGAGGCATCAACTCCTTTTGACTGCTATAGGACATTGTTTACTGATGACATTAACAAAACATCACAAAAAGCTGAAACTTGTAATTAATATTCATATATGGATTAGTGTTATTTAAAAAAAACCATGGAGCACTTTGGATAATATTTCAGTCTTTATGCATGGGTTGGTGGGTACATTTTTCATTCACTAAAATAAATTAAAAAAAAAAAAATTGTTTACATTATTACTGATAATTGAATATAATATGAAGAATAGCACTTAAAAGCCCCAATATTATAATTCTAAATATATTTATCTTTACTGTGAAACATAATTTGTGTGTCTTTTGCTGTGTAATATCAACACAATATATGATTTAATTTAAAAGTTCACGCGGCCTTGAATATCTTCTTTTTTATTTTAATGATGATGGTACGGTCTGCTGGGATAGTCTGTAAAACATTAACAAAATATCACAGAAAGCTGAAACTTGTAATTAATATTCATATATGGATTAGTGTTATTTTTAAAAAAACCATGGAGCACTTTGGATAATATTTCAGTCTTTATGCATGTGTTGGTGGGTACATTTTTCATTCACTAAAATGAATTTTAAAAAAAAAATTGTTTACATTATTACTGATAATTGAATATAATATGAAGAATAGCACTTAAAGCCCCAATATTATAATTCTAAATATATTTATCTTTACTGTGAAACATAATTTGTGTGTCTTTTGCTGTGTAATATCAACACAATATATGATTTAATTTAAAAGTTCACGCGGCCTTGAATATCTTTTTTATTTTAATGATGATGGTACGGTCTGCTGGATGGTCTGTAAAACATTAACAAAATATCACAGAAAGCTGAAACTTGTAATTAATATTCATATATGGATTAGTGTTATTTAAAAAAAACCATGGAGCACTTTGAATAATATTTCAGTCTTTATGCATGGGTTGGTGGGTACATTTTTCATTCACTAAAATGAATTTTTAAAAAAAAATTGTTTACATTATTACTGATAATTGAATATAATATGAAGAATAGCACTTAAAAGCCCCAATATTATAATTCTAAATATATTTATCTTTACTGTGAAACATAATTTGTGTGTCTTTTGTTGTGTAATATCAACACAATATATGATTTAATTTAAAAGTTCACGCGGCCTTGAATATCTTCTTTTTTATTTTAATGATGATGGTACGGTCTGCTGGATGGTCTGTAAAACATTAACAAAATATCACAGGAAGCTGACACTTGTAAATAATATTCATATATGGATTAGTGTTATTCTAAAAGATGCTGGAGCACTCTGGATAAAGTTTCAGTTTTTATGCATGGGTTGGTGAGTACATTTTTCATTCACCAAAAATAGTTTTTATTAAAAAGTAGTCTATAAAATATGTAGAATATCACTTCTTCTTCTTCGATCCTTAACCACCGACCGTCAAAGCAGTCAGTGGCCATCACGCCTAGTGGCGTCTTGTAGGGCAACAACAAATTGATTCCACTTTGCACGGTCGGTGGCCATCCTTCGTACAGTGCCCCAACTCTGGTTCATTCTTTGCATCTCAGCCTCCACAGTCCTCCGCCAAGTTGTTTTTGGTCGGCCTCTCTTTCGCTTTCCTTCAGGGGTCCAAAGCATAGCTGTTCTTGTGATGGCATCGGGGTCTCTTCTGAGGACATGACCAACCCAGCTCCAGCGTCTGCCAGCTATGATGGTGTGCATGTCCTCTTGCTTGCTACGAGTAAGCAGATCTTGGTTGGTGATGGTATTCGGCCAAAAGATGCAGTGAATTTTTCTTAGGCATGTTGTGTGAAAAGAGGACAATTTTGACATTTCCTTCTCTGTGACTCTCCAGCATTCCGCACCATAGAGAAGCACAGAAAGCACGCAACTCTGGTATAATCTTAATTTTGTGCTTGTGCTGTATTGGGAGGACTTCCAGATGTTATTTAGGCTAAAGAAGGCTGTTCTTGCCTTATTCATTCTGATGTTGATGTCTTTGCCTGCCCCGCCGTCTGGTGTTACTATGCTTCCTAGGTATGTGAAGGTATCTGTCTGTACCAATTGCTGATTCCTTACTGATATGGGCTCAGGGTTGCTCACATTGAGTGTCATGACCTCAGACTTCTTTAAATTGATGTTCAAGCCCACCTGCTGGCTAAATTTATTAAGTCTATCCGTTTTTTCCTGGATGTGTTGATGTGAATGTGCCAGCAGTGCAATGTCATCTGCATATTCCAGATCTTCCAATGTAGAAAATGTAGTCCATCTTATTCCTCTTGGACTGCCCTCTGTTGTCTGGCGCATCACCCAGTCTATGACTGTTAAAAAAAGAGTGGTTGATAAGGGGCATCCCTGTCGTACTCCTGTCTTCACCTCGAAGGTTAGGTTGCTCTGCCCAACACTACACGTAAAGTTGGCATAGAGGCTTTTTATGATTGCCACTATGCAGCTTGGAATTCCATAAGCCCTCAGTATTTTCCATAAACTGTCCCTATGTATGCTGTCAAAAGCCTTTTCAAAATCAACAAAATTTATGTAAAGCTGTCTTTGCCATTCTGAGCACTGCTCTATAATGTTCCTGAGAGTGAATATATGGTCTACACATCTTCTGTTCTTTCTAAATCCTGCTTATTCTTTCCTCAGTTTGTAGTCTACTGCCTTTGAAATTCTCTGTATAATTATCCTGCCTAGTATTTTGCTGGGAACTGAGAGAAGAGTGATTCCTCTCCAATTATTGCAGTCTGCAAGATCTCCCTTTTTGGGCAATTTGACAATTATTCCTTTGTTCCACTCTGATGGTGTTGTCCCCGTTTTCCGCACTTGTGCAAATAGTGGTTCTAATAGTTCTGCTGCTAGCTCAGGGTCTGTCTTAAATAGCTCTGCATTTAAGTTATCATGGCCCGGAGCTTTACCGTTCTTTAACCCTTTGATTGCTGTGATGATTTCTTCTTTTCGTGGAATGTCTGTATTTACATCTAGATCGTTTTCAGCCTCAGGAACATTCAATTGTGTCTCTGGTATTTCCTTGTTCATCAGCGGAAAACAAGGTGCAAACAATATTACATTAGTAAGAGATAAGCAAGGAAATCTCATCAAGACAGCAGAGGGACAGGAAACAAGATGGGCAGAGAATATCACTAACATCCTTCATATTCTAATTCTACATTCATTTATCTTTACAGTGATGTATAATATGTGTGTCTTTGTTGTATAAAAACAATACAATATATGATTTAATTTAAAAGCTTCACGCGGCCTATAATGTCCTTTTTCTTTCCAAATGTCTATAATGTTTATATGGTTTGCTGGATGGTCTGTAAAACATTAACAAAATATCACAGGAAGCTGACACTTGTAAATAATATTCATATATGGATTAGTGATATTTTAAAAGACCTTAGAGCACTCTGGATAATATTTCAGTCTATTGCATGGGTTGGTAAATACATTTTTAATAGACTAAAATTATTTTTTTCTTGAAAGTGGTCTATATTATTATTCATCACTGATTACTATATGTAGAATATCACTAAAAGTCCTTCATATACTAACTCTACATTCACTTATCTTTATTGTGATGTATAATATGTGTGTCTTTGTTGTATAATAACAATACAATGTATGATTTAATTTAAAAGCTTCACGCGGCCTCTAATGTCCTTTTTCTTTCCAAATGTCTATAATGTTTATATGGTTCGCTGGATGGTCTGTAAAACATTAACAAAATATCACAGGAAGCTGAAACTTGTAAATAATATTCATATATGGATTAGTGATATTTTAAAAGATGCTGGAGCTCTCTGGATAATATTTCAGTGTTTATGCATGGGTTGGTGAGTACATTTTTCATTCACTAAAATGAGTCTTTTCTTGAAAGTGGTCTATATTATGACTCATAACTGAATACTATATGTAGAATATCATTAAAAATCTTTCATATTCTAATTCTACATTCATTTATCTTTACTGTGATGTATAATATGTGTGTCTTTATTGTGTAATAACTCAGTAACTTTAGAATTTATAAAGGTACTGCTTTAAGGTACAAAAATAATTCTGGCAAAACTGATGAAAAAATTCCGGCCTGCAAGAGTTAAAGTACCATCACACCACACTTGCATATCCCTAGACATTAGACGTAGCTATCATTCATACTAGTCAAGAATAAGTCTGCTTGAGGCCATAAGGTGGTAGCAGAAAGGTATCCTGATAACTCAACCCTAAATTTGTTAGAATCAGAGACCTTCACAGCTGGCCTCATTCAGTACAATAAGGAAACATATCAACAACATTTCATAACATCAAAACCCACCACAATAAATTGGGGTCTCTTCTTCCGGGATTTGAACTTGTTAGTTATTTAGTAATTTAAATATTGTAGCACTAGTGTCCCCAAAAGTATAAAAGTATTTAAAAGGGAACATGAGTTACGACTAAGGGAGTTGGAGCTACAGGGCCATGCTCCTGAAGGTGGTAACAGCCCTTCTACCTCCGATGCCACTGCTAGTCAGGGAGCCTCAACTTCAGCTATGGGGTTTCATTTAGACCATTTTGTTGAGAGGGACGATGACATTGAGTCATTTTTGTCTAGATTTGAGGTTTTAGCCACCACCTATGGGTTGGAGAAGGAAAGGTGGAGTTTAAAGTTATCTCAGGGGCTGAGGGGAACTTCTTATGAAGTATTTGCCAAGATGAGCAAAGACGACCAAGACAATTATGACATGTTAAAGCAGGCTCGTTTGCTAAGGTATGAAAAGAACGGAGAATTTTACAGGAAAAAGTTTAGGAATGCCAAACTACTGTTGGGTGAGACCTATCACCAGTTCTCTGCACGTTTAGAGACGTACTTGGAAAAATGGACTGCTCTGGGGAAAACCCAAGATCTTAAAGAGATGATCCTTATTGAGCAATTGAGAGAGTCCGAAACTCCAGACTTGAGAAAGTTTCTCATGGAACAAGGTGCAGAGAGGCTGGGTGAGTTACTTAATGTCGCTGAGAGGTATCAGGCAGCCCAGGCAGAGGTAGCTGGCGCTAAAAAGAAACAGATTGACAATTTTAAGGCTCCACAAAACTCTACTAGATTTGATAACAAAGATCAGGGGAACAAAGGTAAGCACAATTTTGATAGGCCACGCAATGATTTTAGAAACAAAAACCCACAATTCAATGATAGGAAATATGATGAAAGAAAACCTTTTCATCAAGGTAGATTATATTGCAAATGGTGTAAGAGGGAAGGGCATGACATCAAATTTTGTCATAAGAAAACTTCTGGATTTGCTACTATGAAGATGGGGAACAAGGGAGGAAAGGACAAACCTACTGGACAGCAGGAACCTTATCACCCCCCAGTGTGTGAGGATGTAGTCTGCAATGGGGTCACCATTAGGTGTCTCTATGATACAGGCTTAGATTTTGATTCTGTTGTGAGTGCGCACTTGGTGAACCCAGATCAGTATACCACAGAAACAGTGGAGATACAAGGGGCGACCACGGACATACCACTTATGAAACTTCCCATTGCCAGGATAACGGTGAAAACTCGCTATGTGGAAGGAGTAATCAGAGCAGCAGTGATCGACGCACCCATCTACCCTCTGATATTGGGGTGTCGTTATGTCTTCTTGGGGAATCCCAAGAGACCTGTGGTCTTGGCAGCGGTCCAGACATGATCAAAATCCAGAAAGGAAGAAGATGAACTTATAAATACCCAGAGGAGATGAGGAAGGCACAGGCTGAGGACAAGACACTCAAGCCTTGTTACAAAAAATTACCTAAATGCCACACACCTCCAAGCAAAGGGGACTATTACATGAAGAACAAATTATTATATAGGAAGACCGGAACTGGAACAAATGGTCACGGCCAGCTGGTTCTTCCTACTTCATATAGGGAGAGAGTGTTGGAATTAGGACATGCGATTCCCTTCAGTGGTCACATGGGGATCAGCGCAACAGGACAGCGTATAGCTTGTCATTATTTCTGGCCAGGAATAACGGAGGATATAAAGAGATATGTAAAATCCTGCCCAGAATGTCAAAGGGTAGCTCCAAAGCACTCACTGGACTGCTCCAGCAACTCTAGGGGAAATGCCCATTGTGGGAACACCTTTTGAGAGAGTTGCAGTGGATATTGTGGGACATCTCACTCGGACCAAGAGGAGGAACAGTTACATCCTTACTCTGGTGGACACTTGTTCAATGTGGGGAGAGGCGGTAGCCCTGTCGTCAATCGATTCGAAGCATGTGGCAGAGGCATTACTCACAATCTTCACCAGGTTAGGATTCCCGCATCACATCTTGACTGATAACGGCTCACAGTTCAAGGGGAAACTAACGGAAGAAGTTTTCAGGATCTTCCAAGCCAGGCACTTTCATTGTAGTCCGTATCACCCCCAAGGGAACGGCCAGGTAGAGAGGTTCAACGGGACTCTCATTTCTATCCTGAGAAAGCTGGCACATGAGAAACCTGATACGTGGGACGAATACCTGCCTGCTGCGTTGTTTGCGTATCGGGAAGTTCCACATAATTCAACCGGGATGGCACCTGCAACCCTGTTATTTGGGAGGCCAATAAAAGGTCCATTAGAGGCTTTGTTGAGGACCTGGACAGATGAGAAGGCAGAAGAGACTGTTAACTCATCATACCAATATGTGAAAGAGCTGACCACTCGTCTTAATACTGGCTGGAAACTTGCAAATGATAATCTCAGACAAGCCAGGAAAAAACATGCTGCCTATTTTAACAAGAAAGCTAAGGATAGAGAATTATTTGTGGGAGAGAAGGTGCTTCTTCTACTGCCCGGCAGCAAAAATAGACTACAAATTGGATGGCAAGGTCCATATACTGTTCTAGAGAAGGTGTCTAGAACAAATTATAAAATCAACAAGAAAGGGAAAGAGAAAGTATATCATGTGAACCTTCTAAAGAAGTATCTGGACAGGGAAATCCAGGAAGGAACACACTTAATGTCCTTGTCAATAGCAACAGGGATGAAGAATGAACCGCTCACATCCCATGAGTATCCCTTGAAAACATGTGAGACACTGGCACATGTAAAAGTCAGTAAACACTTGACAAAAAAACAGAGGGAACAGGTTCAAAAGGTTCTGACTGATCATACGGACGTGTTAACAGACAAACCGGGGCACACGAATTTGTTAGAATATGACATGAAACTGGTAGAGCCTACACGATCCCGTTTGCCAAGGAGAAAGCTTGAAAGAGGAGATTGAGTACCTAATGAAAGAAGGAATTATTTCTCATAGCGAATCTCCATATAGTTCCAGTGTGGTTTTGCTGAGAAAACCCTCTGGAGAACATCGTCTGTGTATAGATTACAGGAAACTGAATGCTGTCACAGAGAATCAGGTGGATCCATTACCTGACACAAATCAATTATTTGCCAGGCTAAACAAGGCAAAATATTTTTCGAAGGTGGATCTGAGCAAAGGCTATTATCAGATTCAGTGAAGCCTGAGGTCAGACCTTATTTGGCGTTTAGCACTTCGGAAGGACATTATGAATTCAACATGTTACCTTTTGGGTTCAAAAATGCTCCGAGTGTATTTTCTAGGATGATGCGAAAATTGTTGGATCCACTAAATAACCCATGCATCACAAACTTTATGGATGATATCCTCATTGCTACAGAAACATTTGAGGAACACATTAACTCTTTGACTATGCTGTTTGATAGACTAAGAGAGGCTAATTTGACGGCTAGACCAACAAAATGTTGTATTGGTTGTAAAGAGTTGGAGTTCTTGGGACATACTGTGTTTCAGGGTAGTATGACCCCTGACCCCAAGAACCTTGACAAATTGCAGAGAGCACCTAGGCCACAAACAAAGAAAGACGTGAGGTCTTTCGTGTCGTTGTGTGGATTCTATCAGAAATATATAAAAAATTTTAACTCTATTTGTGCTCCTCTGACGGATTTAACTCGCAAGGGAAATCCTGATAGAATTGTTTGGTCAGCCCAATGTGAATCAGCCTACCAAGAGTTAAAGGAAAAACTTACAAGCAAGCCTATCTTGAAATTACCTGATTTGAATCAGGAATTTGTGGTGAGAAGTCTTATGCTAGCCGCAAGTTAAACAAAGCGGAGCAAAACTATTCAACAAGCAAAAAAGAATGTCTAGCTTTGATCTGGGCAATACGAAAGTTCCAGATCTATCTATATGGTAGAACATTCGTGGTCCAAACGGATCATCAGCCTCTCGTATTCTTATCACAGGCCAAGCATGAAAATGCCAGATTATTAAGATGGTCGTTATTATATGATCCGTATATTTTGTTTTGTTTTTGTTACTTTAGAAAGCATCTTGTGATTATTGCTATATCTTGTGATTATTGCTATATCTTGTGATTATTGCTATATCTTGTGATTATTGCTATATTTAATATGTAAAATATAGCCACAAGCCTCATGCAGTTCCCTGGAGTCTCTGAGGAGACCAGGATTACTGCTCCCTCAAGAGTCTCATAAGAGGCAGCTAATACGAAATCGTGCATGAGGCTTCCAGCCTCTTCACATAAAACAGATTGCTACAGAAACTACTGTTGCAAGAGCACGTGAATGATTTGGTACAGGCTTCCTGCAAAGAGACCAGCTGCAGTGGTGGGTGTATGCTCTACAGGGAGCGTAGAGGAAAATGATGATGATGGTATAGCCACAAAGAGTAATAAACAAGAAATTCAAGATATGTGTACTACTGGGTTGTTGTTGTTGTTGTTTAACTAGGGGTGCTGAGTTTCTCACTTTTTACAGCCAATACCACATCAAAGAATCCTTGGTGTTATCTACATTGTAGATCTAGACTTTTCCTGTGGCTTTTCTGCTATTGTGAAACTTGTTGAGTTGGAGTCATGGGCTGTAGATTATTTTCTGGCCACTCTATTCTGGCCTGGCTACCATTTGAAGGATCATTACATCTGGTTTCAGGCTGTGGGAGGCATAATATACATTTCCCACCATCCATAGGAGCTCTCCAAATATGCAGAGCTAAAATATCTGGTTCTGTTCTCTCCCAAAGAATTGTTACATCTTGCACAGAGCCACTTCCCGGCTCCCATTGCCTGGCATCTCTCCATTGTGAGATCCTCCTGCAACCAGCCATCCAGGTAAAAGCCAGAGTTCAGTTTAGGGGCTCAAGGGATTTCACCAAGCTTAGTGCACGATGCTGGATACTCAACATGTTTCACCACAGGGGGAATCCCTAGAAGTGTGTGGATGATTTCAAGTGACTGTGAGGATGTGATTAGCCTCACAGACAGAGATTCATATCCACATCTGTATGATGAAAGGAAACTCTGTACAGAGTGATATAACAGGAAGCAATCTCATCATCAGAAGAGGTACCCCTGTCAGACTGTCCTTTCACACCCAATAGTTTCAGTAGATCATACACTGAGGCAGCCACTAGACCTCTTGCACCTACTTCAACATCTATGACTTTTGCTGGGAACCCATCTTTTCCATGACCAGATCATAGTACCGGGTACTTGTCTAGTTTGAATGAGTGTTGTTTGTCAAATCTGGATTCAAATGGCACGGTCAGCTCAATCATTATAATCTGGTATGACAATGAGGAGTGTAGTACTATGTGTGATCATCTTTGGAATCTCCTAATGATTTCCGGGTTTGTCCTTCACCCAGGTAGTCTACTGCCATGTGTCAGTCATTTGTACAGTCAAGAATAGATGATAAATTGATATTTGGTTTGGGATGTGCTGACTTTCCAGCTCTCAAAAAGTATGTACTTGTGATATTCGATCTGACTTTGTTGTTCGCCCATATCCTTGCCAGGTTGTAGCAGCCAGCTCATTCAGCACTCTCTTGTGGTGCCATGTGTATAGCCCTTACCCTAATGACACCTTGCATGCTGAGAGCACATGTTCCAGTGTCTGCTTCTCTTTGTGCAGGAGACACTGAGCATCATCAGACTTTCTGCATCTCACAGGGTTTGCAGATGATGGCAGAAGATCATACATTGATCTGATAATGAAGCTGAGTCTAAGTGATGCCATATATCATTCCATGTCAGGGACCTCTGCAGAGCTCCTTCCCATGTAGTCCATTGGCCTTGTTGGGTGTGCTGCACTGCTTTTTGCATCCTCTTATCATTCTGAGCTTCTTGAATTCCCGAGTTACCATATCTCTATATTCCTTGTTTGATGCCTTGGACCACCAGCGGATGTCACTATGGCCAGATCCCCATCTATTAGTCTGCGTGTATCTGATTACCTCCTTTAGCTTGAGAGCTTGGGCAGAACCAACACTCACTTTCCACTTCCTACCAGTTTTCATATACTGTAGCAGTGTTTAGCTGGAGGTCATACAGAGGTCTTCAATATTTGGACATGCGTCCTAATATAATCGACTAGGTTCAACGGGCCGCACCTCATCAGAGCGAGGCAAAATTTTATGCTAAAAAAAATAAATATATAAGGATGGCTCAAGACATGCTCCTATGTATAACGTTTTGCTCTAAAATACTATCCTTCGCTGTGGGCGAAGAGAGGCTCACACAAGAAGCAGAGGTGAGGAGAAAACGTCGAAAGGAGCACCAGGAAAATAAGCAGCTGAGGGCTGCCACCTCAGGGGCGCATTCCCATAGTCAGTTATGACTGAAGGGGCTATTATTATTATTATTATTATTATTATTACTATCCTTCTTATACCAGATTGGAACTATATAGAAGAAGGAAGGAAATAATTGAAGAAATTACTTAAAGTATAGCTGGCAGGCAAATAGAAATAATAATAAATTCACAATAACTCTAGCAAGGAGTGAATTTGTCATGATATATTTCTTGTTATTTTTATGAGTTAAAATAGTCTTTGTATTATTCATCCAAGGTACCAGAAATTTACCAAAATGGTCATGAAGAGTACTGCAGAAGAACTTTACCAGAAGGACTGGCCATCGGTAAATCCAGGATACCAAATGCTGGACTAGGTGTTTTTGCTCTAAAGGACTTCCCTGCTCGTACCAGATTTGGACCATATAAAGGAAAGAAGGAAACTAAAGAAGAAATTGCCTATGGCTCAGGTTATAGCTGGGAGGTGAGCATTTATTACCATTGGTTCTCTGTCACGGCTGTTTGTTTAGTTCAGATACAGACTCCTTGGAAAAGGCACGGAGCATTTAGATGAAACCTTACTGCACATTTAACCCCAAAAAATTATATATGTATGTGTGTATATATATATATATATATATATATATATATATATATATATACATATATGTATGTATGTATATGTATATATATATATATATATATATCTATATATATATATATATATATATATATATATATATATATATATATATATATATATATATATATATATCTATATATATATACATATATACTGAAGCACATTAAAAACGCACCACCTGTATAATCCAGGAACAGAGTGTGAAATGTAAATATAAGTGTGTACAAGTTTACATATTTGGAATCTTTATTCATTTTCCTATGAATCCATGCTGGTCATTAATTTGTACATTTGATTGTTATGAAATTCATTGCATTCTGTGCAGGCAAGGGAGAAAAACCAAAAATACAAAAAAATGCACGTGCGTTATCCTGCTGGAGAAGCTGCAAGTCTGGATAAATTGTGAACGCAGGAGCAACCAGTGCATCCAGAACCTCATCTCGATATGTCACAGCATTAACATTTCCACGGAAGACGTGAAGAGGCAAGCGATGGTGAAAACTGAATCCTCCCCAAATGTGAATACTGCCACCTCGAAATCGGTTGACACAGCAATCTGCAAAGCGCTCTTCACACCGTCGCTAAATCCGCATACGTCCATCTGCAAAGGATATGTTGAATCTGTTCTCGTCTGTGAATAGGACAGCATTCCACTGCAGTCTAGTCCATCTGATATGTTGCTCTGCCCATTGCAGGCGCTGCTAACGATGTCTGTGAGTCAAGTTTGGCCCAACATAAGGTCGTCTTGCAGTAAGGCCTGTATCTCTGAGTCGTCGTATGACTGTCATTCGAGAGACTTGCCCATATCTACCCACTATTGCTCTTGCTGTTTGACTTGCCGGGAGAGTCAATTCCTTAGGTGACTCAGCACAATATGACGATCTTGCGCAGGGGTAGTAACTCGTGGTTGGCCACTCCGAAGTCTATCCCGGGCACTGCCAGTGGTTCCGTAACGTTCATTGAGACGTACAATAGTGCTGTGGTGGCAATTCATCCTTCTGGCAATGGCCGCGAGCTCATTCCGGTCTCCAACATACCAATGGCTCGTTGGCGGTCGTTTTCAGATAGTCGTGGCATTTCAAGCACATGTACTGGGTGTTTTGTCTCAACGGCCTTTTTATACCGAGTATACTGTCACAACGCGTACACATTTTCAGGGTCATAGCTGTTGAGAATCGTGTTGCACGTGTAACTTTCATCGTTTTCATGTAGTCTGTACACACACCCATGGGTTGAATCATGCACTTTCCATTCCAGCAGCCATTCGCTCTCTACCTCATGGCAAACATGGGGAAAATCCATTCCCACACTTTTTTTTGCCAGCTTCTCGGCATCAGTATATATAATAGTGGTGCGTTTTTAATGTGCTTCAGTATATATATTTTTTTTAACGAAATCTGAAATAATCGGAAAACTGAAAAACAGCCGTCTCCGTGCATTTCGGATTCTGGGATATATATATATATATCCCAGAATCCGAAATGCACGGAGACGGCTGTTTTTCAGTTTTCCGATTATTTCAGATTTCGTTAAAAAAAATCGCCCCAACTTAAATTATGTACAGCTGTAGTACAATTTATTTTTCAGAAACATTAAAAAAAATTTTTTTTACCAGCACATGTAGCCTACATTCAAGCTCTAATTGTCGTCATCAGCTTGGAGTCACACATCTGTTGATGGACCAAGAACAGGATTTTCAATGATGAATAGGCATTATGACAGATGGCCCTTCTGTAGACTTCGTCCAGTGTCATCTGTCTCATTAACAATGGTTTCTGTCTAAGCAGTCTCTCTTTAATCCCATACACTGCCATAACTTCTTGCTCACTGATCAATGCATGTCGTTCAAGACCTTTAATTAACCAATCACACATGTTAACCATTTCGTCTATGGGGATGTTTTCACCGGCATCCAAAATGTCATCATCATCACTGCTGTCATCATGCTTGTCTTGTAGAACCATTTGGGCAATTTCCCCATCACGCAAAGAATGCACAACATGTGCATCATTATCAATGTTTAGCACTTCCTCTAAGTCAGCCTCCTCTAACTTGTTACAATTTTCCGATGTTACGCTTCTGGCGAAGGTTAGGGGGTCTGTGTGACGGTATTGCCTCCCCTGCTTTTCAGTAGTGGTCCAACAGTGGCCACAACTCAAGAGTATCTAATATGGGCTTCAAAGGTGTCTAACTTCGCACAAGATTACTCTTGGCAGATTTGTAAATAGAAGGGTAATGACACTTCTATCTCAAGGTAGTATTCATAAGATATTTAGATAATCAAAAACAATGCTGCCTAGGCTGAGCACGTTAATTCTAGAATCTGCCGACAACTTTTATGAAGAATTAAGCAATGATTAATCTTAGCTCGTTCAAGCCCCCACCTCTGATTTACTTAGTGGAATTCTTATTATTCTGGGATAGCTCTGTTTAGAGTGTGTGTAGTAAATTGACTGAGACAAACGTGCAGTAACTTTAAGATGATTAAATCAAAGTTAAATTTGTAAATTTACAAATAACAAAATTTAATAATCACTTAAGTTTTAACAGTTTGAAGTATTCATAAGATATTTAGATAATCGAAAACAATGCTGCCTAGGCTGAGCACGTTAATTCTAGAATCTGCTGACAACTTTTATGAAGAATTAAGCAATGATTAATCTTAGCTCATTCAAGCCCCCACCTCTGATTTACTCAGTGGAATTCTTATTATTCTGGTATAGCTCTGTTTAGAGTGTGTGTAGTAAACTGACTGAGACAAACATGCAGTAACTTTAAGATGATTAAATCGAAGTTAAATTTGTAAATTTACAAATAACAAAATTTAATAATCACTTAAGTTTTAATAGTTTGAAAATAATTTGAATAATTATGGATCAAGAAAAAGTTATCATCACAGTCGCGATAGGATGTAACTGTTTACAAGAAGTTCTAGTGGCTGCATATATATGGAATGTAGCTGCCAGTGACGGTTCTGCTCCTTTGATGGGTTGGTTCTTTTTACACTGCTCATGTGCTTGTCGCTGGTCAAGGTTGTCACGTGTAGCTCGTTTCACAGAAATGTCAGGGAGAGTCTACAAAAATAGTCCTTCGTCTTAAAGCTCAAGCCACTGTTCCCTTCTTGTTCCAGAGATAGTACTTTCTGCTGGTGCCACCAATAACTATGGTAAAAGAATAGAAATGAAACGCTCTCCTAAGTATTGCGTTTCCCAACACATAGTTATGTGTCCCCTCTTCTATTCCACCATCCCATTTAACTCAGAATTTACCCTTGATGAGAATTAAATTTAATCCCTCGGGATAAAACTTTCTTTACATTTAACCCTCTATTGGGCCTTGTTGCCATTTGGCAACATACCGTTTAAAGTCATCTATTTCACTATCCGGCGTTCAAATTAATAATTTTTTTGTTTTATTGTGTTCTAGAAACATTCCCAATTTTAAATTACCGGGTAACTCATTTGTCGGAGAAATACTTTTTTTTCACACACTCTTTTGTCAAGGCATGGTAGCTGGTTTGCAAGATCGAATTGAGAGGTGAGTTTACTTCACATTATTTTTTAAAATTCCTTATGAAAACGGTGTATAAAAAATATGTTGAGTAACTTAAACCACTTATCTTTGTAACAAATGCTTTAATAGTTATAAATAAATAAAATAAGTTACTCTTATTTTACATTTTAGGTATGTTGCCATTTGGCAACAAAAGTCAATTAAGGAATAAAAACCACTTCATGTTGCCAATTGGCAACAGTTGCTTTTTACCTAATAAATGATATTTAATGTTGTATTTCTCTGTAATCAACAACATTAGTATTTTATTCTCATTATAATTGATTAAACTTCATCATTTAAAGAAAAGTTGTTATTTGCAATTTTATGTATCCTAAAAAGGTCAATGTAAATAGTAGAATTACCAGTATAAATTACTAATAATATTGTAAATGAATAAAACATATTTACTTCATCTAGACTTGACTTTTAGAACTAAACTACACATGATAACCACTAAAATTGCCAGTAATCACAAAACATAATGTATCATCAGATGAGATTAATCAATTTTGTGATGAAAAACTTTTGAATTACAAAATGTATATGTTGTCATTTTTTTTAAATTTTTTTTTACAGTTAAACACAATGGATCCTCAAAAGTTTTACAGCCAAAAGACTACAATCTATAGACCAATACCTGAGGCTTCTAGCGACAGTGAGCTGTCAGACAGTGAGGCTGAAGACATCCTGGATAACACGTGGCAACCCGGCCCTTCCTCGGACACAACCGATTCAGGTTTGTTGAATTTAATTGATGTTTTTTTTTTAATGTGGCCACTTTATTTCAGACTGCAGTTGTAGCCTTGTCCATCAGTGTACAACCTATGTACAGTTTCAGCCTAGTCCATCAGGTACTAAATATCGGCTGACGGAGACTTACTTGTGGAACGCTTTATACCATAATGTGGATTAGAATAATTTTTATCATTATTACTATTATCAGAATAATAACATGTACACCAGTATACCAATAAATGATTGTTTATGTTGCCAGATAATTAATATCTTTGTTTTCTTTTTTTTTCAGAATCATCTGCATCAGAGCTGGAGGACACAGATGTAACCTTTGATCGTCGTCGGATGCTATGGAGACACCGTGAAGCCTCAGATGTATCTTCTGAAGCTCCGCCCTTCTCTGGTGATTCGGCACACGTATCAGTTACCTCAGAACCAATAGAATACTTCCGCAGATTCATTGATGATGATACAATGGCACATATGGTCACTGAATCAAACAAGTACAGCATCCAGAAAAACATCATGAAGCCTCTCAGATTGAGCCAGCCAGAACTGGAACAGTTTTTTTGGAATTGCGTTTATGATGAGTATTGTTAGAATGCCCAGTTGTAAATTGTACTGGGACTCTACAACGCGCTATGGACTTGTTGCTGATACTATGACGAACAAGAGGTTTAAAGAAATCAAAAGTAACATTCACTGCAATGACAACAACAAGCAGCAAGACAATGAAGGCTACAAATTGTTCAAATTAAGACCTTTAGTTGACGCTCTGAAAGTGAAATTCAATTCAATCAAACCAGCAGAAAGGCTGAGCATTGATGAGCAAGTTATCCCATTCAAAGGTCAATCATCTCTGCGTCAGTACAACCCAAAGAAACCCAAAAAGTGGGGCTATAAAGTCTTCGTTTGTTCAAGCATTTCTGGTTTGATTCATGATTTTGAAATTTACACTGGAAAAATTGACGTGTGTCCTGGCCAACCTGATTTAGGAGCATCAGCTAATATCGTGCTGAGACTTCTTCAACGTATCCCTAAAAATGTGTGGCATAAAGTATATTTTGACAACTGGTTTAATTCGCCAGCATTGCAGGCATGCCTCTGGAAACAAGGCATTGCATGTCTTGGCACTGTCCGCGCAAACCGGCTGAAAGGGTGTAATCTGTGTTCCGATAAGGAACTGAAAACGAAAGGAAGAGGGTCATCTGTTGTTTGTACTGCAGCAACAAACGGAGCCACATTGAAAGCTATCAAATGGTATGACAATAAAGCAGTCACACTGCTAAGCACCTATGCAGCAGTTGAACCAGAATGTGTAGTCAGAAGATGGGACAGAAAAGCCAAGAAGGAAATACACATTTCTTGCCCTGCAGCTGTGAAAGAATATAACATGTTCATGGGAGGGTAGATTTGCTGGACTCCTTGCTGGCACTCTATCGTATACCTATTAGATCCAAGAAATGGTACCACAGAATATTGTTTCATTTCCTGGATGTTTCTGTGGTGCAAGCTTGGCTAACTTATTGTTCAGATGTGTGTAAGGATGGTATGGAAAAAAAGGACAGACTACCATTAGTTGATTTCAAGTTGCAGATTGCTTTGTGTCTCCTAAAAGCAGGAAAAAGTGAAAATAATAAAAGGGGAAGGCCATCAGGAAGCACTGAGACACAGCTGGTGGCTAAAAAGAAGAGAGGGCAAACAGCAAATGTACCTCCTTTTCATGTCAGAACTGACAATGTTGGCCACAGCCCCAATTCCGTCACCAACAAAGGGAGATGCAAACTTCCTGGATGCAAGGGGTACTCCAGAACTGTCTGTGAGAAGTGTAACCTACACTTGTGCCTCAATAAACATTCAAACTGTTTCAAAGTATTTCATGAAACATGAGTGTGGAGCTGTGATTGAGTCACGAGACAGAAGATTTTTTTTTTTTCAGTAACTATATGTTTCATTGTATGTGTGGCATTTTCTGTATAAATTACACTTAACTTCATGAAGTTTCACAAATTTTGTTGTCTGCTATTTACTGTTTAAATATTAAATGTAGGTAGGGAGTAAAAAAAGGTGAAATAGATGTTGTTAGACATAAAAACATAGTTAAAAGATATATGTTGCCAAATGGCAACAATAAATGTTCCCAACCTTAATGGTGATTTGTTGCCAATTGGCAACATACCCATAAAACACTAACTAAACATTTTTTTGCCCAAAATTAACCTTCACACCACTTTTCAGACATGGGACAGCCACAAAAACCACTCCAAGAATTTTTTTTCCAACTATTTCATAAATGGCCCAATAGAGGGTTAAATTGAATAGCTTTAGCTTTACATTACATTTAAATGAAAAGGTTAATAATACAGATAGAGTATGTTTACATTTACATCTCCACTGGTTGAAAAGTGTTCACAATATTAATTGAATATGTTTTCATTTATGCTTGTACTGATTTGAAAAGTTTGAAACTTCCATTAATTTTAAAATGAAAATTTTCACATAGACATTTACACTGGTTTGAAACTGTAAGTATTATACTTAGAATGTACATCATTTCTTTCATCTTTTCCTCCCTGCTCCATATGGAATTTGGGACTACTTTATGCTTTTAGTTCTCTTTAAGGAACTAGCAATAAAGCAATCACCAGCCCGTGCAGTGGTGGTTCATGAATCATCATTCTATATGCTGAGGTTGCCAACCTCAAATGACTGAGACATCCACTAGCAGTTTTCACATATTAAAATTCACATTGCAATATATACATATTAGTTCACATGTAAGTAATGATAAATAATAATAATAATAATAAATTCTTTAAGCACCAAACACGGCGCATAAGGCAGAAACCAGTGCTCTCCAGGTTGTTCGTTGTGACGCCACTCCTCTTAGCTCTTGCACATTATTTAGGCCCAACGTTCTTCCTTCTCTTATTATTGTTCTTCTGAGTGTTTCTTTTGGTCTTCCTTTTTTCCTCTTACCCTCAGGAACCCAAGTGAGCGCCTGTAGTGGTATTCTGTTGTTTTGCATTCATAGGACATGACCGATATATGACCATCGTCTTTTCCTTATATAGTCGGAGACATATTTCTGCCTAGAGTCTTCTCTTATTTGTCGATTAGTCTTGAATTCTTTCCAACTGATGTTCATGAGTTTTCTAAGACATTTGTTCTCGAATGTATTCAGCTTGTTCTCCAATGATTTTGTTATTTTCCAACTCTCACAGCCGTATGTTAACACTGAGATAACATTTGAATTAAACAACCGAAGTTTGGTATGTATATTCAATGATCGTAATTTCCAAATGTTAGATAATCTATTGAAGGCGCTAGCTGCCAAAGCAATTCTAGTATGGATTTCTCTTGTTGTGTCACCATCCTGAGTCATTTTACTGCCTAAATAATTGAAACTTTCAACTTTCTGTAGTTTTTCCCCGTTCAAGATGATATCAAAGGTCTCGTTAGAAAAGTTCATAGCTTTAGTTTTAGAGGCATTTATTTGGAGACCTATTTTAAAACCGAGAGATGACACAAATTATTTATTGCTTCTTGGGATTGTCTTGGTGTTGAACTTAAGAATGCTACATCATCTGCGAAATCCAGGTCCCCCAGGAATTTTCCATTTGTCCATTTTATACCCAATTGTTCATTGTGGGTATAGTTTCTCATAACCCAATCAATAGCTATTCCAAAAAGTAGTGGTGACATAATACAGCCTTGTTTAACAGAATGTAAAATGACAACTTACACCAATCCTAGCTCACAGACTTTTTGCTCAGATGAATAAAAGGCACTGGCAGATGCCTTCTTACACGTGTACTTGGGGGTCATTAATTTTAACTTTAATTCCTTTACTGATTCTTTGTTTCAGTTTCCTCAGATATTCCAGTTTTCCTTATTTAAAATGTTAGAAATTTCTTGGGCTGAATTTTAAGTCCTGATGAATACACCAATAAAAGGTCTCCGGTCTGATAAATGGAAATTCTGAATTCTAACTACTGGCAAGTCTGGTGTCTTTGGCAAGTGTGAATCTCACAGTGTCTTAACACTGAAATGCATCAGGTTATACTCACTGTCCTCCCCCGCTCTGTTTGTCATGGAGGCTAAGAAAAAGCTCCAATCAGTTCAAACATGCGGGTTAGGGGAAATTAAAAATATTTCCGACATGGGAAAATGTTGAACGTAATGTAGAGGTCATCTCTTACATATGTGGTATGAAAACATCCGATTGCCGGGCAGGTGAACTCACAGACATATCGGTAACCTCACACGACAGTGTGTGTAAGATTTAACAAATTATTGCTTTCATGTAAAGTAATCTTTTTGTAGCAAGGTATACCGGAAACGATTATGTCATGCTTGACTGTCCAGAATGTTTCGCACAGACGATTAATCTCTTATCTGTCGCGCACCCTGACCGAATCTTAGCAAAGGTTTGCCGCACCCTGGAAAACGCGATATATTATCACCAACAAGGGGTGTCAAATGTTTGAACAAACAAACTCTCTGCTACGTAGCAAACAGAAAGAAAAGGGTGCGACTCGAAAAAAATTGCAATAAAATCAGTACAAAAATGTAACTGATACTGCCATAGTGAAAGAGAGATCAGAAAGAGGACGCATCAAAATCCATCTTGTGACAGTCTGATATCATGTTCTTCTCTTTACTGATAGGAAATCCTGCAAACTCATCATCTTCCGATTCATCATCGTCAAATATTGTTGCCGGCCAGAGTCTGTGCTAAGATTTTGTTAGTGTTACCTTGTCGACACTACTCCATGCACTTGCAATTGTATAGATTGCATCTTTAATAGTGAACTCCTTGAGAAATTTTTCTATTTCTACACCAGTGTTCACGGCATGCATTATGCAATTCAAAAAAGCATGTTTGTAATGGCTCTTCATAGATCGTAAAATCCGTTGATCGCAAGGCTGTATTAACGATGTTACATTTGGAGGTAAGTACATTCCAAAAACATTATTTTTGACAAGAAGTTCTGCAGGAGGGTGTGCAGAGCAGTTGTCCAAGAACAGAACAATTTTACAGTTTTCATCTAGTCCAGCTTGTGTGCAATGAGCTCGTACTGCTGGTACAAAATGATTATTAAACCAGTCAGAAAACACTTCTCTCGTCATCCATGCTTTCTTATTGGCATAGTAATGGACAGGTAAATTGTTTACACCCTTAACTGATTCCGTACGTAAGATCTTTTAAAAGACGCAATGGCCGACCGCTGTGACCGCAAGATCTTTTAAAAGACGCTGATTTATTTCGTTGTTTCTTTCTATTCTGATATTTTATACTGCCCGGAATTTATCTCGAATGGAAGTAAACACAAAACTGGGCAAATTTCAACAAGCTTCAACGTCTTTTATTTGCGTTTGAAGGAATTTTTTCACATTTATCTTCATCTTTAATCGTGTTTTGTCGCATCGCCAAAATGGCCGAAAACACAAAGGATATGTTACTAATATGTGAACAGTGAACAAACTGTGCAATCAACGATAACTTTCTTACTTTTTCTGTGTTTCTAAATGGATTACCTGCACAAAGAGAGCAGTGAAACTGTATTGTGATAACAATTTATGTTACAAGCCTTACGTAAGTCAAAAATTTTTGTTCAAAATTTCAAGTTATCTTTTTTTCCGTGTACATGTTATCTGTTATAACATAAACATAACATAAAATTAGCTAGAAAGGCATATGGATTTATATTGTTCATCCAATGTACTTTAATTTGATATATAATATGTTATAATTAACTCATGATTAGACGCACATTCTCTGTAAACGTAAATTATGTATGTGTAAATTTTTGGGGCCTAAAAATAATTCCGTCCAGAGCTGAAAATAATTACATACTGAATCAGTTAAGACATCTTGGATGTTTACTTTTCCCAATGACTGTCAACTTTAACTGGTGTGTGCCTGCAGCATTGGCACAACCAAGAACAGTTAACCTGTCCTTCTTAATGCCTATTGGTGCTCTCTCTTCAGCGGTTGTTAAAGTTTTCCGCAAACCAGTTTAAAAACAAAAACCCCCCCAATTTTTTTTTTTTTTTTGGGAACCAAAAGTCGCTTAAATTAGCCCAAAAATCGGCCAAAAAAACTTTCAATTTTCTGAATATTTCGATTTTCAGATGTTCGGATTCTGGGATATGGACCTGTATATTATATATTTTTTTTTCTATCAATTAAGTTTTTATCACTGTGATTTACCCTAGTCATCTGAGCCTATCACGTCATTCATCCTTTATATGTGGATGGTTGTCCTGTGATAAGTATGTCACTTGTTATATAACCTTTGTCAACAGATTTGGAAGGATGGCAAAACTTCTCATTTTGTGGATGGCAGAGACCCAAGTAAGTCTAACTGGATGAGGTTTGTGAACTGTGCCAGGCATGAAGAAGAGCAGTGTGTGACAGCCTACCAGTATAAAGGAGAAGTTTATTACAGGTCTGACAGACATATTTCTGCTGGAACAGAGATACTGGCAAGTAAATTGTGCTGGATTTCTTTGTTTACCATCAAAATCACTTCCATTTTTGCTCCCTATGTAGTAGGGAGCTGCAGCTGGTACCCAGGAAGCCTGCACTTAACATTGATGTGCTCTTGCATCTATGGCTTCTATAGTTATTTGTTTTACAAGATGTCATTGCCTGCCCCATGCACAACCTCATATTTAGTCACCTCTTATGACTTGCTTAGGAGACACCTCTTATGACTTGCTGAGGAGACACCTCTTATGACTTGCTGAGGAGACACCTCTTATGACTTGCTGAGGAGACAGTAGTCTTATTCTTTCCTTATCTTTTCAGAGACGACCCAGGAACTGCTTGGGGCTGTTTGTGCATCTGCCACAGAAAACAGGGCCTAAAAATAGTTTTGATAACCACTAGGATTAGAGTGAATGGATGAAGAACAGCTTATCACTTTTACCAGTTCATGAACACGATACAAAGACATCCAATGAGTTCATCCATTCAATTCCTTCCTATTAAGTATCTTGTAGGGTGTAGTAGTGCATTCCATGTGTTCAGGAGATTCTTCTCAAACTCTTAGTAAGTCAGGTGGTTCTTGTCTGTTAGTACTTTGGCCACGTAGTTCAGTCTTAGCTCTTTTTTTTCTTAGCTTTAGAGGTATTATTCCTGGTGCCACCTCTAGTGCTTCAAGTCATTGTTGGTTTGAAGCTCCAGCATTTGTACTTAGTGCCTCATTTAATATTCTTTCCAATTTTTTCTTAATGCTGGGAGCTACTGAGTCATACACCGTACTCGCATAGTTCATTTTCTCTCTGACAAATGACCTATAGGAACTGAGCATAGCCTTGATGCTTGCATCCCATCCATTACCTTTTAAGAATCTCATCTTGTTTTTAGTCCTCTGCAGCTCTAACCCAGATTGTCTATATGTTTTTTTCCAGTTTAGTTGTCATGCCTAAATATTTTATGGTTCCTTACTTACTTACTTAGTCATTCCTCTTCTACCATGAGGTTTAGAAGAGTGAACACCATACTGTCCTATCAGCTGTCATCCTTCTGGCTGGGTTCCAGTCTAGTCCTTGGTCCTTGTCTAATGTCCTCCCAGCAGACTCTGGGTCATCCTGGAGGTCTGGATCCCTGGCTCTTAGTTTCCTATACTTGTCATGGTATCCAATCTTCTCCCATTCTACAGACTGTTCTACATGGGTCTGCAAGGGTGGGTTTTTTTTAGATGTTTATGTATCATTTGGTTGCAGATCATGTCTCTTCTTGTTACTTCAACCACCTTCCTCAGATACTTCATTTCTGATGGTTCCTACTGCTTGTATTTTGTATTCTTTGATGTTTATTTGAATTGACTTCTTTTTTATTTCTGACCTCTACTGAATATCATTCCGGGTTTATTTATTTATTTTTTTGCATTGCGTTGGTAGATTACATAGTCATCTTTTGTGCGACCTTATTTATTTGGGCTTAGGGATCTTTATATAGTGTGGGAAAGATTTTTCTCACTCTCCAAATAATTGTATCATCTGCAGATTGTGACAGTTTGTTTCTAATGTCTCTGAATTCCTCTCCTAGGTCTCTAACCAATAATGATGGAGATATTACTGATCCTTGAGGGATTCCATTTTGTTGTTCATATAACTCTGACTTGTCATTATTTACTCGCACTGAAAAGTACATGTCCTATAAGAATTTGTCTATGTAGTTGTACATTTTTCCCTCTTATGTCTGTCTTAGTAATCTCATATAGCATTCCTTCTCTCCAGCATTCATTGTATGCCCTTGCTACATCTAATAATATGACCACTTTTTTTGCATTCCTTTTAAATCTTGATTTTTACCTCATATTCTAGTCTTGAAAGTTGTTCTATAGTGCTTCTGTTTTTCCTGAACCCAGATTGGGTTGGGCTGTAAAGGCTGTTCTTTTCCATGTAGAATTTTAATCTGTTGCTCACTAGGTTTTTCTTTATTTTCCTTAGTTGTGATGTTAATGCTATTGGTCTGTAAGAACTCCTATCATGAGCCTCTTTATCTGATTTTAGTATTAGTATAACTACTGCTACTTTCCAAGCCTTGGGTATTTTTACTATGTTCCATATATTGTTGTTTAGTGAAGTAATTATTTTTATGGTATACTTTGATATCATTTTTTTAGGATTTAATAGAATGTCTTGCTCTGATGCTGAGATTGACTTCTCATTTATATTTTTTTCTAGTTCCTCTACTGTAATTTCAGAGTTTAGAAATGATCTTTCTTTTCCATCATTCATCTAATTCCTTTTTAGCTCTGTAATGAGTTTCTCTTTTCTATTTCCTTCAATCCCAAGTTCTTCCCAGTATTTACATTATAGATTGGATACCCGCTTTTTATTTGTCGGATTCTGCCCTTTCTGGTAATTTTTAGTAGGCATTGCGTTCATTTTGATTTTACTTTTTCTTCTTCTCTTCTTTGATCCTTAGCCGCCAACTGTCAAAGCAGTCAGTGGCCATCACGCCTGGTGGCATCTTGTATGGCAGCAACAAACTGCTTCCACTTTGCTCGATCGGCGGCCATGCTTTATGCAGTGCCTCAGCTCTGGTTCATTCTATGCATCTCTGCCTCTACAGTTCTCCTCCAAGTTGTTTTTGTTTGGCCTCTCTTTTGCTTTCCTTCACAGGTCCATGGCATTGCTGTTCTTGTGATGAGATTTTACTTTTAAATGATCTTAATTTGCTTTACACATCTATAATGGAATGTGTGCTTTGATCAAGGGTTTAGCAGAATGTTTTCCAGTAAGCTTCCTTTTGTAGTATATATATTTTTTTTCTGTCATTTCTTATTTTCTTATACCATTCATAGTTGTCTTCAGTCCCATTTCTTCAATTTGTTTGTTGTGCTTGTTTTCTTCGTTTAACTTTTTCTGTATATTTTGTTTGTCCAGCAATGTGTTGGGTTTTTATTCCAGTGGGTTCTGTTTTCTTTTATTTTGTGTTGGATTTATGTGTAGTAAGGAAAAAAGGTAAAGGAACCCG
The DNA here is from genome assembly GCA_024509875.1 of Oreohelix idahoensis. Taxonomy (NCBI): domain Eukaryota; kingdom Metazoa; phylum Mollusca; class Gastropoda; order Stylommatophora; family Oreohelicidae; genus Oreohelix; species Oreohelix idahoensis. The sequence goes on along the minus strand of JAMPIV010013701.1, from coordinate 696,643 downwards.
TTAAACTCCCATTGAGGCATATTGGGAATATGGTGTTAGGCCCATATTATCTTGACCGTCAGCACACGAGGGGTGATGTGGTCGGCATCATACCGGCCACCTTAACCTTCCCAGAGTTGCTCTGGTACCCATTTGGGGCTGGGTCGACCCAGGAACCGTTTGTGGCCTAAAAAATTCCTGCCTCATCTGGGGATCAAACCATAGACCACTGCACTAGGAAGCCAGTGCACTAACCACTATGCTACTGCGGCTCCCATGTGTAGTACTAATGTGAGTTTTGGTGTATGTCTTGCTGCAGTTCTTAGTTTTTCTTCTGTGAGATTTTTGCTGCAAATGCATCTATGTCTACAGTAATAATTCTATCAAGTTTTATATCTTCCATTTTGATTTGGAAAGCTGTAGTAGAATATTGGTGTTTCTGTTCCTTTGTATTTTTGTTTGATTGTTATCTCTATGGATATGTCATCTGAGTTAATACTGTTTAATGTTTCCAATTTTGCTTTTGGCTAGGTTTGCTGTTACCATACTGATGCATACTGCAGAGTCAATTTGCTTTACACATGGGTTGGTTCTTGTTGCTGATTCATCTTTCTATATTGTTAGTTCCGTTAATTTCTATGATGTCTAGTAATAGAGATTTGAGCATATTGTTATGTCAGGTTTATTGTGGCTAGAGATTTTAGCATATTGTTATTTCAGGTTTATTGTGGCTAGAGTTTTGAGCATATTGTTATTTCAGGTTTATTGTGGCTAGAGATTTGAGCATGTTGTTATTTCAGATTTATTGTGGCTAGAGATTTGGGCATGTTATTATTTCAGCTTTACTGTGGTGACAGCTATGTTAGAGATTTATGTATATTGTTATTTCAGGTTTATTATGGTGACATCTGTGCTAGAGATTTGGGCATTTGTTATTTCAGGTTTATTGTGGCTAGAGATTTGGGCATGTTGTTATTTCAGCTTACTTCGGTGACAGCTATGTTAGAGACTTGAGTATATTACGATTTCATGTTTACTTTGGTGACATCTATGCTAGAGATTTGAGCGTATTGTTATTTCATGTTTACTGTGGTTACATCTATGCTAGAGATTTATGATTATTATTATTTCATGTTTACTCTGGTGACATCTATGCTAGAGATTTATGATTATTGTTATTTCATGTTTACTGTGATGACAGCTATGCTAGAGATTTATGATTATTGTTATTTCAGGTTAACTCTGCCTAGGCCAGCCCCAAGCCCAGCTGAAAAAGAAGGAGGGCGGCCTGCATGAAAGCCATAAGGAGGCAGTCCCTCCATCATGCAAAGGCACAACAGGCCAATCACCTGTTTGTCTTAAAAACCAGATTACGCGAAACATAAGAGAGAAAACCGGACTGATTCTAAAGGCGACGAACTGGAACGGACTAGGACTATGACTTATGGAACATGGAGCTGGTGGAAGAGATGAGGAAAGCCAAATTAGAAAATTAGGAATCCTGGCTTTAACAGAAACAAAGAAAAAAGGACAAGGAGTTATGGATCTCGATGGCGACATGCTGCTCTACAGTGGTGTCCCCACATCTGAAAGAGCTAAAGGGGGCGTGGGTTGTATTGTGGCCAAGAACCAAAGGGATAATACCAAGGGATGGAACTTTGTCTTGGAATGCATTATGGTCCTAAAACTGAAAGAAGGAGAAACCATAGTCAACCTTGTCATTGTTTATGGGCCAAATGAAGATGAGCGAGCAGAAGTCAAGGAGGAATTCTTCGAGCTGCTTCAAAGGAGAGTGGACGACTGTCTAGATGAAATTATTTTGCTCGGAGATTTCAATACCAGAGTTGGAAATGACCATGCTAGATGGGGTGGAGTTATCGGAAGATATGGAGAAGATACTCTTAATGACAATTGAAAGCGACTCCTTAGATTCTGCACTGAGCAGAATCTGATCATTACAAACACAAAGTTCCCCCATAAGCGCATACATGTATACACTAAGTGTGAACCAAAAAAGAATGAGAAATCACTGATCGACTATGCCATAGTTAGGAAGAGCTCATTCAAGTATGTCCTGGATGCTAGAGTGTGGAGGGGGCCAGAGATCGGAAGTAACCACTACTTATTAACAATTAAAAGAACAACTGAAAGAGCTACTCGGCCTAGGAACTGCCTGACTTCACGCAAGAAGCTAGGTAAATGAACAGGGGAAACGAGCATTAAGACCTACAAGCTGATAACGAACGAACAAACTTTATTTTCAAAGGGTTAAGGATTGGGCATGCAGGCCCGTCTTACATTCTGCTCTTCCTCTCTCTGTCATCTTGCTTACTGTATCCTTTCAATCACACATGTATTTTGAGCATTATTTAAGCATACAACATTATCATGGTAAAATAATAACATACATTTGTAATATCCAGTCATAATCAAATTTAAGTATGTTAAAAAAAAATTAATTAATTAAAAATAAATAAATTTTAAAAAAAATTAAAAAAAAAAAAGACAAACATAATCTAAACCATCATACAGTCAATAAGAAATCATTTGAAACATAATCAGATTATGGTGGCATATAATAAGATCTTGTGAAATATTGGAAATGTGCAAATCTGCTGTTGAATGATCAGGGACTTAGTATGTTGTCAGCATATGCCGGAAATGTTCTCAGAGGTGAGCGGCTTTGAGTCCCAAGCAGATACTGCCACAGGGAGTGAATTGTTGATGCCTCCACTATACGAGATCCAGCTTTATGACCTATGCTCCTTAGGGAGGTAAAGGGCAGAGAGCCAGAAGTGAAGACCAGATATCAGGGGCTTATTGCTACAGCAGTGAGAAACACAGAACAACAACCTGATGACCTGGAAACACTCTGGCTGACATTCAAGGACATCATAAAGACAGCTGCAACAGAAGCATGTGGTGAAGTTCGACTTGGGAACAAGAGAAAAAGGACACCTTGGTGGACAGATGAGGTTAAAGAGAAAATAAGAGAGAAGAAAAAGGTATGGAAACAATACTTAGGAGCTAAAAACACAGCAGGAAAAACAGAGAAATATAGAGAATATATGATACTCAGAACAGAAGCAAAGAACAACGTGCTAGCAGCAAAACAGAAGTCCTGGGAAGAATTTGAGAAAAGCTAGAAAATGATGTGCAAGAAAACCAGAAATTGTTCTATAAGACCCTAAAGAACATGAGGAAGGAAAAACAGTGCCCTCTTAAATTTATAAAGGACAAGCAAGGCAAATTGCTTACTGCCCCTAATGAAAAGATGGAAAGAATATTTTTAAGAACTGGATGGTGAGCAAGGTCAAGCATCAGAAATGATAACCACTGGCACAGAAGAGGAAACCAATGGTGATGAAGATAACATAAAGATGGAATAACTGAAGGCAGCACTGGAGAAAATCAAGATGGGCAAAGCAGCAGGACATGATAGCATAACACCAGAAATGGTTAAGTACATGGGAGCAGCAGGTGACCTATTACTCCTAAGGGTCCTACAGACAGCTTGGTGCAACAAGACCATACCAAAGGGTTGGGAGATTGCCATAATAACACCGATTTTTAAAAAGGGTGACCACCGACAATGTGGAAATCATAGAGGCATATCACTTCTCAGTGTCCCTGATAAAATCTACTCTAGAATCCTGGAGCAGAGACTCAGACACCTAGCTGAGCCACAAATGGATGACGTCTAGTCTGGCTTCTGAGCAAATCGAAGTACTCAAGACCTAATCTTCACACTCTCAGACAGTTGAGCGAAAAGGCTCTTGAGTATAAGAGTGAGATCCATCTTTGCTTCTTAGATATGGAAAAGGCATTTGACAAGGTCCCCTGGAACAAACTCTGGGACTGTTTGGCAATGAAGAACATTCCATCACCTCTGATTCATGCTATACAGAGCTTCTACAAGTCTTGCAGAAATTATGTGAGGATGGCAAACCATAAGTCAGAAGAATTCAGGACCACCACTTGTGTAAAACAAGGTGATATTCTGTCACCTTATCTTTTCATACTCCTCATGGATGATGTCATCAAGGCATGTAAGGAGAGGACAGGAAAGTATTCAGTGGGGTACTGGAAGATGAGACTGATCTGTATTTCAGAGCTGGCATTTGCTGATGATTTTGCACTGATTGCTAAATCAGAGGCACATCTCCAATCCAACCTGCAAGTCTGGAAAGAAGAGCTGGAAAAGAGAGGGATGATCATAAGCAGCTCGAAAACAAAAACCATGGTGATATCACAAGAGGAAAGAAGACATCAGATTAAACTGGGAGAACGGGTCCTGGAGCAGGTCAACCACTTTAAAGGCCTTGGAGCTGTCTAAGACCTGAAGGGAGGCATCAAAGAAGAGTTGGCTATCCTGAAGAGCAGCAGCTGGGAGACTTTTTCAAGCCATAAATTGTGGATTTCTCAGCAAAAGAGAAGTTGGTAAAAAGACGAAGATGGCTGTATACTGCTCCACCTATGTCCCAGTCTTGACATATGGATGCAAGTCATGGGCAATGACTTCAACCCACAAAAGCCAGATCCAAACCTCAACAATGAGGTATCTGAGGAAGGTAGTTGAAGTAACAAGAAGAGACATGATCCACAACCAGACGATACGTCAAGGCCTAAAAACCCAACCCCTGCAAACCCAAGTAGAACAGTCCCAGCTGAGATGGTTTGGCCATGTCTGCAGAATGGGAGAAGATCAACTACCGTGGCAAGCATGGGAAACTAAGAGCTAGGGATCCAGACCTCCAGGACGACCCAAAGTCCGCTTGGAGGACAACAGTAGACAATCTTTGAAGGACCGAGGACTAGAATGGAACCAAGCCAGGAGGAAGACAGCCGATAGAATAGTATGGCACTTTCTCTTACAAAACTCTACACCTCACGGTAGAAGAGGAACGACTAAGTAAGTAAGAAATTATTTCATGTTTAATGAGGTGACATCTTTGCTAGAGATTTATGATTATTGTTATTTCATGTTTCCTGTGGTGACATTTATGCTAGAGATTTATGATTATTGTTATTTCAGGTTTTCTGTGGTGACATCTATGCTAGAGATTTATGATTATTATTATTTCATGTTTACTGTGGTGACATCTATGCTACAGATTTATGATTATTATTATTTCATGTTTACTGTGGTGACATCTATGCTAAAGATTTATGATTATTGTTATTCCATGTTTGCTGTGGTGACAGCTGTGCTAGAGATTTGGGCATATTGTTATTTCAGGTTTATTATGGTGACAGCTATGCTAGAGACTTGGGTATACAGATAAAGAAAGCTGGCAGAGCAGGGAGAAACATGCAAGAAAGGGAAAATACAGATCAAGCTGATGTGAATAGAGAAAAAAGTGGTAAGTCTATGGTACAGATCTGGATGTGAACAGTAAAATCTTTCTGCAGTTAACTCATTCTTACCCACGAGCTGAATGGTGCGCCAGGTTACCCTATAGATCTACCTGCTGGCGCATGGTGCGCCTGCTTCATACATGTTCCAAACCTGAATGAAAAACTAGATAATAAGTGGCCATAGCTTGTTCAAATCATGTAAACACTTCCTGTGGATCACATATTTGGAACTGGTAGTGAAATAAATATTCTGATGTTTAATTTTTTGCATACTTTTATCAATTAATGATGTCATTAAGCAGTTTGTTTACAAGTAGTGTAGCCACATACACAACAGTCATAAACTAGCAACAAATCAACAACAACAGATTATTTCTAAATGAATTTTATCAATAGCAATAAGAGCCTATTTTCAACTCCGAGAAGAAAGTTTAACAAATTTGATATTTTAAAGTAATAAATTAATTAAACTGCATGGGACAGGAATGTGTAAAAGAGATTCCAGTTCAGCAGTATGTGACTTCACAATAAAAAAATCATGAAATTATAATTTTCATTTGTTTGTGATCAAACTTCTTGGATTAATTTCAACTAGATATACGTTTTGATTCCCAGGCTTTAACTGCTAAGGAATTAAGTAGAGCTGAAATATTTACATGTAAGTGCACAATTTTTACTTTCGTCCTCATGTTATGCACCAACTAATGACTGCCAAGAACCATTAAACTGTGGTTCCACCACTGCAGTGTGGATTTGTAATAATAACTAAAGGCTCGTTCTTCCAACAGTATCACCACACAACAATGGCTGACAATAGAAATGAACACCTTTAACAGGAACTTCCCTTTAATAATATGCACAATACAATAAGGCCTCACACGGCCAATAAACGCATCAAATACAATAATTAAATGCCACTGTAAACTTGCCTTAGCAGCTTAATCTATCAGCATCATACACGACAGTACGACTTACACTGAAAACCACTGCAATGAATATCGCTCACCTGAGCGACAAAAACTATGGAAATGACACACTCAAAAATCATCTATCTTTTATCAAACTATGGCCTGTAGATAATACGAACTAGATAATACACTGCTCTAGCATTACAACGTACTTATCCACCAGGTCCAAAATATGGCAAGCACTCAATTAACAGTCCACAATATGAATGACACAGCAATATTGCTGTGAAAGGGAAAAATGTTCGTCCTCTCTGGACGCAGGCTAGTTTCTGACTATTCTCAAACTTCTGTGCTTCAAATCAACTGACTATAGGAGGAAGCATGTTTCCACATAAGAGAATACACAAGGCAACATGGATATTACCAGACCATAGAACAGAAAATCAGATTGATCATATATGCATAAACAAGAAGTTTAGATCATCATTGCAGGATGTAAAGGTATATAGAGGAGCAGATGTGGCATGGATCACCACCTTCTGATAGCCAAAGTAAAAATGAAACTCAAGAGATATGCAACAATGCAAAATTATAGACAACAATTTAATGTAGGACATCTAAGAAATCAAGAGACAAATTCTCGGTCATAGTATCCAACAAATTCCAAGTGCTTCAACAGCTGGAAGATGTAGAGAATACAGAAGACTATTGGCAGCAAATCAAAACTGTATGGAATGAGACATGAAGAAATACTAGGGAAAAGGGAATGACAACAAAAAGCATGGATAACAACAGAAACCATCAATAAGATAAAAGACAGAAAAAAAACAAGAAAGCAGATTTAAACACTAGCAAAACCAGAAGTTCCAAAGCCAAGGCTCAAGAAGTGTACACAGAAGCAAACAAAGAAGTAAAAAGAAGTATCAAAAGAGACAAGAGGAAGTATATTGAGGAGTTGGCAAGAGAGGCAGAAGATGCTGCAGCCAAAGGAAATATGAGAGAACTGTATAACAGCACAAAGAAGCTAACAGGGAAATACAAGCAAACAACTTGCCTCATAAAAGACAAGAATGGAAAACTGCTCAGCAATATACAAGAGCAAATGAAGAGGTAGACATAATATTTTGAGGACCTTCTCAATAGACCAGCTCCACAAAACCCCCCGGACATCCAGCCAGCAGAAGAAGAGCTACAAATTAACTGTGAAAGACCAACGAAGGAAGAAATAAAAAAAGCCATAAAGCTTCTAAGAGATGGAAAAGCGGCTGCACCAGATGGCCTTCCAGCATAGGCCATCAAAGCAGATATCGACACAGCTACAGAGATGATATACAAATTACTTTGGAAAGTCTGGGAAAAGGAAGAGATACCAGCAGAATGGAAGGAAGGATATCTGGTTAAGTTGCCTTAGAAGGGAAATTTACAAGAGTGCACAAATTATAGAGGAATAATGTTACAATCAGTGCCAGGAAAAGTATTAAACTCGAGAGAGTAAAAGAGTCCATAAATAAGAAACTGAGAGATGAACAAGCAGGTTTTTGACAAAAAAAAAAACCTGTACAGACCAGATAGCCACTTTGAGAATAATAGTTGAACAAAGTCTGGAATGGAATTCACCACTATACATTGGATTTGTGGACTATGAAAAGGTATTTGACAGTGTAGACAGAGAATCACTTTGGAAATTGATGAGGCATTATGGAGTTCCCCTGAAGATCATTAATTTAATAAAGAAAACATATGAAGACATGACATGCAGAGTTCTTCATGAAGGACAGCTTACAGAACCGTTTAGGATAAGAATGGGAGTGCGACAGGGATGCCTCTTGTTTCCGTTTTTTTTCTTACTAGCAATAGACTGGGTTATGAGAACATCGACAACACAACAGAAATGGAATCCAGTGGACTCTGACTAAGCAGTTGGATGATCTGGATTTTGCTGATGACTTGGCTCTTCTGTCCCACAACTGTAATCAGATGCAAGACAAATTGAAAACACTCTATGAGAGGTCATAGCAATTGGATCTGAAAATACACAGGAAAAAGACAAAAATAATGAGAATAAATGCAGGTAATGATAACGGTTGAACTTGAAAAAATACCACTACAAGATGTAGAATCGTACGCATATCTTGGCAGAAATATAGACAAAGTTGGAGGGACAGACAATGATATCAAAATAAGAATACAAAAAGCAAGAGGAGCTTTCATTGAATTGGGAAATATATGGAGATCGAGAGAAATCGGATCCAACACGAAAATAAGAATCTTCAACTCAGATGTGAAGTCAGTACTATTATATGGCTCTGAAACATGGATGTCAAGACACACACAAGACCACTTGTGCTGTCGGATCAAACCCTATTTGTGCTGTGGATTTAATGCATGTTTAAATTCTAGACTTAGGCCCACTGTCTAAAGGTATGACCATAGCACACAATAGTTGACAATAAATAACCAATAACACCTGGAACAAGTAATGACCCTTTAATAAATATTGCACACACACAAAAGCCACACATGGCTAGTAATACACATGAAATAACAATGCAATGGAAATGCCAATCTACTTGCCATAATCACCAGCTCAATATAGCAGTACATAATCACCGACATATCCTATCCAGTGAATAAACCATGACTTTCGTTCACCGGCTACGCCCTGTACTGTATTACAGCAATACTCAAACGTAAGATACTTAACGTAAATGATCTACAGGAAAACACCACTAGAAGTAATGCCAACGTCCTATCGATAAACAGAATAATCCTGATCACAAGAAATATCGGCAAGAAATGTGAACCACAATGGCATTCAAATAATCCCAGCAAAAAAACCGCTGACAAAGGGACCACGTCCTCTCAGGACGGCAGATATCACTCTAGTGATTTGCGCCAAAAATTTACATCCTCTTCCGTTCTGGCTCAACTGACCAAACCGGTTTTTTATTCTCACAGCGTTGCCACTCTCCAACGTGACCAACTTAATATTTCGTCGAATGTCCATCCTGTGACATCCGCGCCCCCCCCCCCCCCCCCCCCCCCCCCCCCCCCCCCCCCCCCCCCACCCCCCCACTTTAAGAAAGAAAACGAAGTTTTCTTCCACCGGAGGAGTCACGCTCAACCCCCTTCGGAGTATGGATGAACAGAATGCCGAGACGGCACCTCCTCATCTACCTAGAGAATGCCAAAGTTGTCTCACACCATTGTCATTCATGCCTTCTCACTCAATGGACTAAATACGAAACAGACATGAATCAAACTCCCCAGGTCCAGGCAGTCGTGAAAAATAACGACTGTCCTACCCTGGTCTCTCACACACAATGTATCTTATGTTTCATTAATACCACAGCAAACATCAATAATAAGGCATCATGTCATCGTATAACAATCCTTTTCCACACAATATAGACATAGGTATCTAGTAACGTGATTCATACATAACTTTATACATATTGCCTTTATGGCATCATGACATCTAAATCATATACCATAATACATCTTCCTAAACATCAGCTGTAATAATTATAATACATTTCTTACATCGACCATAATTACATCCTGTCCCTCACCAACCTCATAACCTGGACAAGACATCTGCTACAATGTTATGTACACCCTGAATTGGTAAAATAGTAAAGTTGAATTGCTGTAGCAATAATGCCCAGCGTGTTAATTTAGCAACGGGGGATTTAGCCGACTGCAAAAATAGCAGTGGTTTGTGATCTGTTTGGAGGAAAAAATGCGCCCCCAACAGATATCGTGCCAACTTAGACACCGTGGCACATAATTACATACCCTACAAAGCATACCATGATACAGCATCAATGTGCATTGCAAAGCATTACATAACATTTACAAAATTCAGATATCCATATCGGAATAGAACTGGGGGCGTGAGTCAGACTCTACAGTTCGGTTCGCATCAACTGAAACATCTTACTGAACCCGAACTTGAAATCTAACCCTAGCTATTGCTGGACTATTATCAGATGGTTCTGAAGCAATGACAAATGCTTCAGCCTCACTGCATCATGCGCACCCCACCTATTCGCGAAAGTCACTTGTGCCATTTTGGTATTGCCGCGCGACGACCATACCTCAACAAATCTAACCGGCACGACCTCATCAAACACCCTTCTGAGTGTGCGCCAACTAGCACTCAGGGGAACGTTACGCACCCAAACTGTGCGATCACTAGCCTTCGGACCCTCGTATAAGTTCCCACTGCTCCTACTCATGTCGCTTGGTATTTGCCGAGACCCACGTCTGCGAACTACCTTGTTGTCAGGTGGTGCTACGTCGTCCACCCGATCATCCGTCTTGGGCCTTTGGTGTTGCGGAGCCTCTGCTCCAACCGCACCCACGGCACTATGCACCCTGCGTACATTGCCAACAATTAAATTGGCAATCGGATCATCGAGAACGAACGCGTTCACTCTACCCGGGAGGAATTGGGTGTCCACATTGATGCATGCCTGGGGGTAAGACTCAACTTTGCCCCCGAATGTGATGCACTTTACAGTTTTGCCTGTAAGGCAGGAGTCGTCGATACACAACCGACGCACCCCAATTGTGGTACATCCAGTGTCCCTCAACACAGAGACTGGTTTCCTCTCCACCATGCCTTTGTGGAGATCCACCTTGCCAATCTCATGGACTGCTGACAGACATTGTGCCGCATGCCCACATTGAAGCACTAACTTCTCGTTCGAGTGGAACAGAGGGCGACACCCTGCACGGTCTTCACTATTGATTGTGTCCAACACAAACGCGGAATTTGCGTGTTCAATCGGGGTGGGGCACCTATCAGCACAATGATTATTTCCACCACAATTGGTACACAAGCGCTCTTTCTTCTTCTCATATAATCGTAGACTGTTCAAATACATTATGAGTGCGGATTATATGCCGCCCTAAGGGATTATGTTTCGAATTATTATTATCTAATACACTGTATGGAGGGTCTGATGATCTAGTTTTTCATTTTAATATACCTTACTTCTTAATTGTAATCAGATACTGTAATGTATGCTTTTATACTACTTATAATGTTGCATCGCCTCTGAACTAATACCTTAAGTATGCTGGAGAATGTCTGGATACCTAGCAATAAAAGATGAGTAAGAGGAAGGGATAAATGCAAGACGGGCCTATATGCATGATTCTCATCTTTCAGTCAATACCCTTTACCTCCCTAAGGAGCATAGGTCATAAAACTGGATCTCGTGTAGTGGAGGCGTCAACAATTCACTCCCTGTGGCAGTATCTGCTTGGGACTCAAAGTTGCTCACCTGTGGGAACATTTTCCGCATGCGCTGACAACACATGAAGTCCCAGCTATTTCAGCAGATTTCCAAATTGTCACGAGTTCTTATTATATGCCACCATTATCTGATTACGTTTCTAATTATGTCTTATTTACTGTATGAATTGTTTTGATTGTGTTTGTTAGTTTCTTTTTTTTTTTTTTTTTTTTAAGGTATTAATTTTTGTTAATCTATTTTAATTAATAATTTTTTCCCCCCTTAAATTTGATTATGTCTGGATGTTACAAATGTATGTTATTATTTTACCTCGATAATTTTGTACGCTTAAATAATGCTAAAAATACATGTGCTATTGAAAGGATACAGTATGTAAGATGACAGAGAGAAGAAGGGCAGAATGTAAGACAGGCCTGCGTGCCCAATTCTTAATCCTTTGAAAATATAGTTTGTTCGTTCGTTCGTTCGTTATCTATCTGTCTGTCTGTCTGTCTGTCTGTCTGTCTGTCTGTCTGTCTGTCTGTCTATCTATCTATCTATCTATCTATCTTTATTTATTTTAAAAACATACTTTAATTATGATGATTATTGCAAATGTTTGATGTTATATTACTTTTATAATGATAAATGCCTTAATAATGCTTAAAGTAAATGTGAGGATGAAAGGATACAGTATACATGATGAGAGAGAGAGGAAGGGCAGAATGTCAGATGGGCCTGCGTGCCCAATTCTTAACCCTTTGAAAATAAAGTTTGTTCGTTCGTTCGTTCGTTCGTTCTCATCGCAAGTACTTTTGCTGGAGCTTTTCGATGATGAAGACCCCGCATCCGAGTCGGAAGATCGACTCTCTGAGGAACCACTCCTCTGCTTGTGATGTTTGGTTTTATACCAAAATCGGTCTTCGTCCCGAGAGTCCTCGAAGCGTACCTGCTTTCGCGTTTGGCGCTCCCCTCCGTCGCTATAACTATCATATTGGCGGTTCTGCCACCTCGGCCGAACATTCCTATGAGAACGAAAATTTGCATAACTACCTCTACATGGTTGATAAGGACTTGGAGGGCTTCTCATACTTCTGCTCTTGATCCCTGTCTACATTTCCTGACTGATTTCGCCAGGGATGGCGCTGAACTTTGCCGACACTGGCAACTAAGTCATCTGACAGACCTGACTTCTGAATGGGTTTGCCCGGATGGGCAAGGTCATAATGGTGCCCCAATTGGGCCATGGACTCGATGTCCTTTGGTTGGTGTTCCTGAAAGAACGCCACCAACTCACTAGAACACGAGGACAACACCTTGTCTCGCAGCACCAAGTCTAGCAAGCCATTAAAGTCCTTGGAAATTCCCTCCATTTTGATCCATCTATTCAGCAGGAGCTTTATCTTTGAGATAAAGTCCTCAAAGTCCTGGTTTGTGCTTGGCATCGCATTTTTAAACCGCGTCCGGTAGCCGTCAGCAGTCAGACGGAACTTCCGGAGCAACCTTTCCTTTACTTTTTCGTAATCCGCCCTTTCCTCTAAAGGGAGGATATAAAAAGTCTCCATCGCAGGCCCTACTAGCAGCGTCGATAGCAGAGATGGCCATTGATCTCTGTCAGCCTTATAGGCCACACATGCAGCCTCAAATCTTTCAAGGAAGAAATCTAAACTATCAATTTTGTCATTAAAATTTGGCAGACACAGCCAAAAAGGACGATGAGCCCCTCCAGGAGTCAAGTTCTGACCACTCGCACCCACTTCCAATCTCTTCAATTGTATTTCCTTATCCATCATCTTCTCTTCCAGAGCTATTCTCATTCTCTCCTTCTCTAATTCTAACTCCATCTTCTTTTCTTGTAACTCTTTATCTTCTTTCATCTTCTTTTCTTGTAACTCTTTATCTTCTTTCATCTTCTTTTCTTGTAACTCTTTATCTTCTTTCATCTTCTTTTCTTGTAACTCTTTATCTGCTTTCATCTTCTTTTCTTGTAATTCTCTATCTTCTCTCATCTTCTTTTCTTGTAACTCTTTATCTTCTCTCAACTTTTTTTCTTGTAATTCGAACTCTCTCTGTTTCCACTCATTTTCTTCTTTCATCTTCCTTTCTTGTAATTCGAATTCTTTTCTCTTTAGCTCTAGCTCTTCAGCTCAAGCATCTCTTAGAGCATTCTGTTTCTCAATTCTTTCCTTTTCTTCCTTCTCTTTCAAAGATTTTTGATTCTCCGCAGTGTAAAATTTTGCTTTAGCAAAATCCATGAGTTCTTTCTGGGTGTACCCACATTCTTTACCAATTTGAATGAAAGCCTGTAGGTCCATGGTGTACACTCAGAATACTTACTATTATCTCTTACACTAGATAATTACTATGCTGCTAATCACTTGTATATACTCCACTTATATCACCAGATATAAGTTAACTCTTTGCTTACAAAGTATGTAATAATAATAGTCAATATTGATAACACTTCTCAATATACACATATATCAACTCCCCTCTCACTGTATATACAACATCAACCTTTGCCTCTTAGAATGTAAATATAATCTTACTTTGCCACTTGGCTACTATCTCATCCCTCTGAAAATTTGGTATCTCTGACCACTTAGTCTCTGTGATATACTCAACAAATTTACAATAGTCGACAGTTAATAATAACAACTGATGAAACTTTCTGGTGCTATAACACCACTATACCAACTTGACAATAAATCAACTTTTACTTCAACGTCTGTTACTGGCACCCACACTGGTGCTATATCCAGATAATACTTCACTTACTACTAATCTTAATAATCTAAGTTATGCAAGTGTTTCTATGGCAAAATGAGCACTACACAGATGAAGGAAACCCGCACATCACATTACGAAAACAAAATTCCAGTCACGAGGAACAAGATGATAGACCAAGAAGAGAAGAGGTCGATTAATATATACAATGCATGACTGCACACGAACGAAAACAAGGGATACCTGTAAACGTATTTACAAGAAAGCAAGATAAAACAAGAGAATACACCACTTAAACACAACAAAGGAATTACTGAATGTACACGACAATATAAATACACACTACACGAATACACCTAACACCAACAGGGCTTGGAATGTTAAGCAGGGCAGTCACAGGAAATCCCCTCTGCCTGACTCCACCACAAAACAAACGCAGCCACACCCTAAAAGAATCGGTCTAATCCAATCTTTTCCCACGAGAGGCAAAGAATGGATTAAACTCACCACCCTTCCTCCCATGAACACACCAATACACTATAACACCAAAGACTCAACAATAACTACAGTCAACAATGAGGTACTGGAAGCTATCTCTTCTACTGAGCACTGATGAACCACTCCAGTGAAAATAAACTAAATAACTTATCAGCAAAATTAACTCTATAACACTATAAACTAAATCATCGTTCACTCCACGTGCTAAAGAACACAGGGAAAGATATACTCCAACTAACTATTCACGTACATAAATACAACTAAGTCACACTCGGAAAATAGGGCAAAAGACGCATCAAAAGGAAAGAAAACAATAACAAACCAAGAAGCACATAAAGAATCAGCGGTATATTACTATACAGATTAGGCTAAATGATAGTTAGTACTAGGTAGAAAGACTGACAAGAAAATTTAGAGTCTCAGAAAAAACAAGAAAATATCAATATAATACATCATACAAAATCAAACAAACAATAACTTATCTGAAGGTCCAACGGCGCTTGAACAAGAAGTATCCTCAGCACTGACGATGATGATGAATACGGTACAAACCAGACTCCACACTAGAAACCGTACAATCCAGAAGAAACTAAGTCCAGGAAACGAGTTTCTCTTAAAGTCTGTGTCAGTAACTCGCAACATAGTTCCTTGTCACGGTATGGTAACCACTAATCCGATGACTACACTGTTCTCTACGGTGCTCACACAGCACTGTCCACAATATAAATAGAACTGTCTGACTTCTTACAAGTCCAGCTGCACAGCTAGTATCAACAGTATATACTTCGGATACACACGTGTAAGTTCCTTGGCACTGTTATATAACTGTCACACGAAACGTTTATTTCACAGTTCAGCACACCACAGATCACTGCAGTCTACAAGGTAACGTATACTGGACCCCTGTAGGTCAGCAGGACACACTGCACATAGGACTTCACCCCTGGTTGGGCACGTCTGCGTGGAACAGGAAATGTCACAGGCGTCGGCTTTCACCCCTGGTTGGGCACATCTGAGTAGTAATGACAAAACCAGAAGTCCAACACGATGACTTGAGGTACCAAACACCCTATCAACCTCCTATCAACTACAATATCCTAACACCCATCTCCTTCCACCCTATACTGAGGTTGACCAAGCTATCTCCCATATGACACTCCATTTGCCGTCTGGGCCAATCTAACTGGATGGTACCAACACCCCAAGCTCCGCTGCTCTACCTGGATCACTGTCAACAACCACCAATAAGACTTTGAAATACACCCAACTGACCAGTCTGACGCACCCTGTAACCCTAGCCTATCACTTCACACACTCGTACCTAGAACTGCCAACATAACAGTGCAAGCAACTTGAAACTCAAATGTACACTACTTAACGACGACAGACTGAAAAAAATCTATTCATTGACAACTAGCCATCACTACTGAGATGCTGTAAGTAGGTCAGCTATCAGAATCGAGGTCAGGTCAAAGGACCGTAAACCGTACGCTAACTGACTGACACACACACTGACTTTCTTACTGGACGATGAAAATAACTCACTCTCGTGAGTTGAGAGAAAATATGAAGGCGCCAACACCGTGGCCTACCCACCTTCTAGTCTTCTGTGTGCACAATTCTTAATGGCCTAACCATAGCCAACATAGGATCTAAGGCCTTGCTATCAAATAATATTACCTCCAGCGGCCAGCTAGCTGGGAATAAATATTTCACAATACGGGCCCCAAGGCCAAAAGAATGGACAAGCCTGCAACTGTCTGCTATCAAATATCAGCAAAAATGTTTCAGGATCACTGGTCCTGCAGCTTATAAAATAGACAAGTCACCCAGCTGTCAAGACACACACAAGACCACTTGTGCTGTCGGATCAAACCCTATTTGTGCTGTGGATTTAATACATGTTTAAATTCTAGACTTAGGCCCACTGTCTAAAGGTATGACCACAGCACACAATAGTTGACAATAAATAACCAATAACACCTGGAACAGGTAATGACCCTTTAATAAATATTGCACACACACAAAAGCCACACACAGCTAGTAATACACATGAAATAACAATGCAATGAAAATGCCAATCTACTTGCCATAATCACCAGCTCAATATAGCAGTACATAATCACCGACATATCCTATCCAGTGAATAAACCATGACTTTCGTTCACCGGCTACGCCCTGTACTGTATTACAGCAATACTCAAACGTAAGATACTTAACGTAAATGATCTACAGGAAAACACCACTAGAAGTAACACCAACGTCCTAGCGATAAACAGAATAATCCTGATCACAAGAAGTATCGGCAAGAAATGTGAACCACAATGGCATTCAAATAATCCCAGCAAAAAAACCGCTGACAAAGGGACCATGTCCTCTCAGGACGGCAGATATCACTCTAGTGATTTGCGCCAAAAATTTACATCCTCTTCCGTTCTGGCTGAACTGACCAAACCGGTTTTTTATTCTCACAGCGTTGCCACTCTCCAACGTGACCAACTTAATATTTCGTCGAATGTCCATCCTGTGACAATGGAGAACAACAAAGACAACAACCAAAAAGCTACAGACTTTCATAAATGGGTGCTTGCGTAGAATAGAAGGATTAAAATGATATGACAAGGTTACCAACGTGGAACTGATGACAAGAACCAGACAAGTGCCAGTGGAACAAGAGATGAGAAGAAGGCGATGGCGATGGATAGGACACACACTGAGGAAACCTGTTGATAGCATTACAAGGCAGTCCTTATTCTGGAACCTCCAGGGCAAGAGAGGCAGAGGTAGACCAAGAAGCACATGGAGAAGAGAGCTGGAAACAGAGGTGAAAATGATGAGAACGTGGAACGAATTTGAGATGATGGCTCGTGACAGGAGGACTTAGCATGTGTTTGTTGAAGACTTATGCTTCTTTGGGAGTGGAGGGTTATGAATGAATGAATGCACAATTTGTATCAATGTTTTATTTTTATTTTTTATTATTTCTATACTTCAGAAGACATAACAAACAATTATTACATCACATAAGAACTCAGCATTGTTTCACAACATTCCTCAGCCAATTTCCTAAAGTTTGATGCATAATACATATATCTGCCGAATTAATATTTATGCCTACTGTATGTTTTTAAAACATTACTTGTAGAAAAAAAATGCCTGTATTTTTGGGGCTGGGTAAAACTGGGAAACTGCCTGGGTTAGAATGAATTAATTGTGACATATTACATTGTTGTTTTTTTTTTGTGCTTTTTTTTCTGAGCAGAAAGTATATAGAAGAATTAGGCAATTTTTTCAATACACTTTTATATAAGCGCATTTGCTGACCATATATTCACATTTTTAATCTGTTTTTTCAAACTTCCATACAACCAAATAGGTGAAGTAATCGTGCTGATTGACATTCCACGTGCAGTGGCAACTTTTCATGAACAGAGTTCACTCTTAATTTGTTTTACAATCAGCAGACTTAGGGTAGTTTCATCACTTGCAAAAACCATGCCACTGATAAGAAGTCTTGACACCTTACAAAGAATGAGGGCTATAGCGTGGGTTGAAAGTGGTTTATCTGTCCGTGAGGTTGCTAGACGGCTTGCAGTGTCACACTCTACTATCCAAAGAATTTTGGAGAGATTTCAGGCCACAGGAAGTGTGGAGGATTGCCACCAGCCAGATCGCCCTAGATGCACCAATAGACATGATGACCGGTACCTCTTGTTGTCAGCCCTGCGCCATCGAACAGTGACTTGTTCCACTCTAAGATGTCAGCTGAGACAAACTGTAAACGTTAATGTCAGTCAAAGCACCATTCGCAGACATTTACATGAATTTGGACTGGCTGCTCGACGTCCTGCAGTCAGAATCCCTCTTACTCCTGCTCATCGCAGAGCCTGTGTTGCTTGGTGTCGCGAGCACATCCGATGGACAAGGCAACAATGGAGTCAAGTTCTCTTCACTGATGAATCTCGCTTCACTGTGTCATTCAATGATGGCAGGATTCGAGTTTGGAGATGACCAGGAGAGCGATTTACTGATGACACAATTCGAGAGGTGGATCGTTATGGTAGGGGTTCTGTCATGTTCTGGGGAGGCTTCTACAGACACGGCAGGACCCCACTCTACATCATCCAAGGCAACTTGACCAGCCCAAGATACCAGAACGAAATCTTGAGACCAATTGTTCAGTCTGCTCTGGAGGCCATAGGTGGTAATGCCATCCTCCAAGATAATAACGCTCGACCCCATCGAGCTCGTATGGTGAATGAGTTTATTCAGCAACATGGGATCATCAGGATGGCGTGGCCAGCTCATTCACCTGACCTTTCTCTGACTGAGCACCTCTGGGATGTCCTTGGTCGAAGATTGTCAACAAATCACCCCCTGCCAATGGATGTTGCACAGCTGACTGCATTTCTGCTTCAGGAATGGCAAGCTGTTCCACAAGATACTCTTCGGACCCTTGTGGACTCGATGCGTCTACGCTGTTTTGAATGCCTTGCTGCAAACGGTGGTCATACCCGATTTTGAAATGTTGTTTTGTCCAATATCTATTGTGTGACTTTTGAAAAGGTGGGTGACACACTTCACAGCTTCATTGCGTTTGAATGTGTGTTTCCATTTCTTTACGTGACATGTCAATTTGGTATTCAATAAATGCCGTTTTGACTGATACCAATTACGTTTATATCAGATTTGTTTTATGGTTTCAACCAAGGTTTTTCTAAGTGGCCCTTGACTTTTGACGAGTAGTATATTTTTAAAACTAAATTTTGTGTTTTGACTTAGTTTCTACAAGATGGGAAAGCTGACACCAGGCCCAGCCCTTCTTAGGTACCTTTTACAGCATGTCTGATAGGGAATATTTCTTTGCTCCTCTTTTAGGCTTCAGCAACACATAGTTCTAGTTGTTAAAGCTATATATATATATATACAAGGGGATGGACATAAGTCTTGGGCCTGACCATGAAGGACATGTCACAGAGAGCTGAAATTTTGTATAGTGTTTATTCCTTTTCAATATAGCCACCGTCTGAATTGACACACTTCTGCCATCTCTGCTTGACCTTGAAAAGACCTTGGGAGTAGAATACCCTATTTTTCAAACTAAACCAGTCATCACATGCCAGTATAACCTCTTCATCGCTGTCAAAATGATTTCCTTTTAGCTGTTTTTTAAGATTTGGGAATAGAAAAAAGTCTGATGGAGCCAAATCTGGAGAATATGGTGAGTGTGGTAAAATTTCAATATTCAAATCGTTGGCTGCTAGCTGCACAAGCCGTGCTTTGTGAGAGGGCGCGTTGTCTTGAAGCAAAGGAAGATTTTGAGTGCGCGTTATCCCTCGTTTCCTGGTCACAACCTTTCTTAGTTTGTGAGAAGATCTGCATAGTACTGTCCATTAACTGTGTTGCCACGAGGCAGATAATCTTTCAAAAGGACACCTTTGCCGTCCCAAAAAACAGTCGGCATCACTTTTCCTGCAGATTTCTGCGCCCTCGGCTTGACAGGTGTTGGGGAGCCTGGGGTTTTCCATTGCATGCTGGCAATTTTGGATTCGGGGTCATAATGGTGTACCCAAGTCTCATCTACTGTCACCATGGTCTCCAAAAATTTTTTTGGCTGACACTTTTTGAGCAATTGTTGACAGCAATTTACCCTCGTTTGCTTCTGTTCACGTGTCAAGTCGCAGAACCCAGCGTTTCTTTCATTTAGTTTTACTCTACTAGCTATCTCCACAATTGTCATTTTTCTATCCTGGTCAATGATTTTCTTCACTCTTGTTGCATTTTCATCGTTGCACCCTGAGGCTAGTCTACCAGATCTTGGCAGATCAGCAACATTTGAGCGGCCGCACTTAAACTGTTGACACCAGTTTTTTACCGAAGTATATGAAAGACAAGAATCACGAAACACTGGTTCCATCTCTGTGTGTATTTCTGTAGGTGTTTTTCCCTGAAACATCAGAAATTTTATCACAGCTCTGGCCTCCTTTTTTTCCATTGTTTTGTCAAATCTTTGGAGCAGCAGATCCGGTCAGTAGGGTACATTGCGCCGTGCACCGCAGCGGGAAAACCTATTGAAGAAACAAACGCGTACTTTACACATTCAGTGCAAATATGATGAACTTTAAATGTGCCAAGTTTCATCTTCCTCCTGTGACTCCTTCATGGTCAGGCCTAAGACTTATGTCAATCTCCTTGTATATATATATATATATATATATATATATATATATATATATATATATATATATAAATATATATATATATATATATATATATATATATATATATATATATATATATATACAGGGTGGCCCAAAAAAAGTGAGAACATCTCGTACAATGTAATATAATTACATCAAAATTTGTTTAACTGTATCCATAATAGCTTAAATAGTTTACTGATTTACTTACTTAGCTATTTAACTATATGACGTTATTAGTACGACAATTTCCGGTCGCCATCTTTGATTTTTAATTTGCCAATCGTCAACTTCTGCGTGTTTTGAAAATATTTTAACCAGAATGACAAAAATCACAGCAGAAGACCGTATTCTGATTAAAAATTTGCGAATTGAAAAACAATGGGGTGCATTGCAAGAAAAAGTCTACCGTCGGCTAAAATTTACCACAGTTGAGCAGCTCAAGTTGGCAATAATCGAGGAATGGAGAAATCTATTGCAGCGCTTTATTGACAGAAGCATAAATGAGTGGCGCCAACGCTTACAAAAAGTCGTCGAGAAGCAGGGGGGACACATTGAACATGTTTTCTGATTATCGTAATTACTTGGCATACAACTGTAAATGACAAAACATTATATTAATTCAATTATATTAAGTAACCCTTTGCTACGAGATGTTCTCATTTTTTTTGGGCCACCCTGTATATATATATATAGAGTGCTGAGCTCTTTTCAGGTTACTGGTTAGCTAGTGGTAGGTGTACCAGGGTACTAGCATCGTGACGCGAATGTTCAATGAAAAATGACAAAAGAGCTGGTCAACAAAACTCCAACGAGTGGTAGGCAAATTGGCCAATACTGGACTGTACTCAACTCGTTGGTAAAAAAGTTCATACAATTTATTTACGTGGTACAGACGACGTTCAACAAGACGATACATCGTTTTGATGTGGACGATCAACAATTATGCATGGTGGTGATATTCTGATACAATGTACATTTTCTGGTAATATTTATATATCCCTGCAGATCCATTACAAACAAAGTCCTTTTCTACCCAAGTGATTTGAGTTCCCTAAATGTTACTGTCTGTGGGACGTTAAGGCCATGTCCGTTGACCTTCTTCAAGGACATCTGACATAGTGAATAATTTCATACTGATGAATGACGTTTCCATTCAAAACTTGTCTTAATCCAAGACTTCCTCATTACAATACTTTACACAGTTGATAAGGTCCATGCAGTTATACATTAAAATACAAATAGGTTATAGACTGCCTTTGGCTAACCTCTCTGCAATATGCCAAGACCTTTACGTTGGCATTACGGAATATAATGTTCAAAATACGATCAAATACATTCTTCGCTCGTAGGAATTTCCACTACGATAGATTTAAGTGAGGCTAAGAACTCCACTGCTCCATTCTAGAAACCCAGCAAATATGGATTCCCGCTAGACTCCAGTGATGAGTAGCCACTTCACTTAACCATCGACATATTAATAAAACGAGGGCTCCAAAAAACTTATGTATCGAACTGGATGTTGGCTTCTACCTGAAGACCAACCATCCTCCATAAACAATTCTTCCACAGAATTGTAAAGAATAAAATATCAACACACGGACAGTAAGTCCGACTTGCCCTTACAAGATCCTGACGTCATACCCCTCTAAACTAGGTAACCCGTGCGCAAAGAGCAACTCATACTCTCCATTGTGCACGCCCATGCGTGAATAAATCGAACGCACAAATAATATAACTATATCAAGAATGGTGCGTAGACTTTTAACACTGGCAGGACCAGAGACTGCCCACTATGTAAAAAGCACGCAACAATGAGTTTGCCTCGTTTTGGTGAGGCGTGCTGTGTTCAACCTAGACTCATGATGCATTGGTAATATTAGGGTGCATGTTCAAATATAAAAGACCTTGTGGTCTGGGGTATTAATGGATGGAGGTTTTCTTTTGTTTCTTGAGTCCTGAGATGTCCCACATCGTGAGATGTCCCAACATCCTGAGATGTCCCACATTCTAAGATGTCCCATATGCTGGTGCTTTCTCAAGGAATGTAACATCTTTTCTAAACTTCTCTTATTTCAGTTTCAGGAACATACTCCTGTATCCACTGCACCTTACAGTTTTCAAAGTTTGGGAACCTTCAGAAACATATAAGGAACAAGCACAGTGATAATTACTGGGAACAGAGATACAATAAAAGCAGTTCAGATATTTGTCCAACAGACAGTGTCAGGGTAGAAGGTAAAACAGAAGTGAAGAATGGAGGTAGCTGTGTTAGAAGTATAAAACTGCATGATAATAGTGAAGCAGAACTGACTGGATGTAAAGTGTCTGTGAATGTCAAGGACTATCAGAAAGAGACAGTGAGTATTAATGGAAGTAGAATTAGTAGAGGACAGGTCTTACAAACTGAGGGCTGTATCACTGAGGTTAGTGAAGTCGTTTGTGTTTCTGGAAATTATGCTGAACTTGTTGCAGGTGTTACAAGTGGAAAACATATTAGCAGAGAATCCGATGACAAAAAGGATACAGGAGAGAAACCTTACAGGTGTGATGTTTATAGTAAAGCATTTACAAGGAAATCTAACTTAATAGAACACAAAAGAAGACATACTGGAGAGAAATCTTACAAGTGTGATGTTTGTAGTGTAGGGTTTGTGAGTAAATCTAACCTGATAATGCACAAAAGAAGACATACTGGAGAGAGACCTCACAAGTGTGATGTTTGTGGTGTAGGGTTTTTTCGTAAATGGGATCTGAATATACACAAAAGAAGACATGCAGGAGATATACAATACAAATGTGATGTTTGTTTTGTAAGATTTATGCATAGTACTCAACTAAAGATTCACAAAAGAAGACATACAGGAGAGAAACCTTACGAGTGTGATGTTTGTAATGCTAGGTTTATTCAAAGCAGCCATCTAAAGGTGCACAAAAGAAGACATACAGGAGAGAAACCTTACTGTTGTGATATTTGTAATGTTGGATTTGCTCAGAAAATTAATTGTATGGTGCACAGAATGAAACATACAGGCGATCAATCTTATGTGTCTGACATTTTGAGAACAAGTGACAAAAAGTTTACAAGGGATAAATTTTACAATTGTGATATTTGTAACATAATGTTTGTGAGTAAGTGTCACTTAATAAAACACATAAGAAACCATACAGGAGAGAGGCCTTTCAAGTGTGATGTTTGTGGTACAGGGTTTATATTAAACAGTCAACTAAATAAACACAAGAGGAGACATACAGGAGAGAGGCCTTTCAAGTGTGATGTTTGTGATACAGGGTTTACATGTAACAGTGATCTTAATGACCACAAAAGAAAACATACAGGAGAGAAACGTTACAAGTGTGATGTTTGTGGTGAAAGGTTTTGGTATAATTATGAGCTAAAAAGACACAAAATAAAACATACGGGAAAGAGACCTTACAAGTGTGATGTTTGTGGAGCAGGGTTTATGGATAACACTGATCTTAAGATACACAAAAGAATACATACAGGTGAGAGACCTTACAAGTGTGATGTTTGTAATGCTAGGTTTATTCAAAGTGGTCAGCTAAAGGAGCACAAAAGAAGACATACAGGAGAGAGACCTTACAAGTGTGATGTTTGTAATGCTAGGTTTGTTCAAAACGGTCAGCTAAAGGTGCACAAAAGAATACATACAGGTGAGAGACCTTACAAGTGTGATGTTTGCAATGCTAGGTTTATTCAAAACGGTCAGCTAAAGGTGCACAAAAAAGTACACACAGGGGAGAAACCTTATGGGTGTGATATTTGTGGGTTCAGATTTGCTCAGAAACATAGTCTTATAATGCACAGAATGAAACATGCAGTGGACCAATCTTACAAGTGTGACATTTGTAGTGTAGAGTGTTGCCCTGACTGCATTTTCAGAAATACACAAAAGAAAGTGTAAAAGAAAAAAAGGACTTACAAGTGTCGTGTTTGTAACTTAGGTTTTGTGATCTTCAATAAATATGATTTAAAAATATGTAAACTTACAGAGACAGGACTTACAAGTGTGGTGTTTGTAACTTAGGTTTTGTGATCTTCAATAAATATGATTTAAAAATATGTAAACATACAGAGACAGGACTTACAAGTGTGGTGTTTGTAACTTAGGTTTTGTGATCTTCAATAAATATGATTTAAAAATATATAAACTTACAGAGACAGGACTTACAAGTGTAGTGTTTGTAACTTAGGTTTTGTGATCTTCAATAAATATGATTTTAAAAAATATGTAAACTTACAGAGACAGGACTTACAAGTGTGATCTTTGTAATTAAACATTTCCATGACAACCAGTGACAATATACCATCAAATGCTTTGTAATCAGTCACTACCCTTTAGCTCCCCAAGGAGCATAGGCCTTCAACAAACACACACACCAAGTCCTGTCACGTGCCATTAGCTCAAGTTCTTTTCACATCTGTGTCCACTTTTCTTCTCCATGTGTTTGTTGGTCTACCTCTGTTTCTCTTTCCCTGGGGATTCCCAAGAAGGGAATGCTGTGTTATGCATCCTGATTATTGTTTTACGTTACGTCTGTGCATTTTTGTTGAAATACTGCGCTTATTTAGGAAAATAGCATTTGACTGGACTTTCTCTCCCCCCCATATATATTAAAAATAAAATTTATTTAATTGATTCTGCACAAAATCTTACTATAAAAACGTAACAGTTGTAGGGATTTTCTTATAGGGTTTTTCTCTGCTTGACATAAATTTCTTGAAGGTGTGACAGACGTGCCTGAGGGAGCAAAAGTCCAATTCTTTCCCTTTTTTTTTTTTGGTCTCATTAGAGACCACACGGGAACTACATGAAGCGACAGAATACAGAAGACACATTATTAAAAAAAATTGATTCCCAAATAAAATACTAGACAAGAATGGAATATCATTGCAAAAGAACTAACATCAACCACGCTGCAAGTAATATCAAATAAACCAAAAGAAAAACATGGTTTGATATATAAAGTGCCTCCAGCAATGAACTAGTGTAATTAGTAAAATGCTAATTAATATTTAGAAACATAAACTGAAGCACATTAAAAACGCACCACTATTATATATACTGATGCCGAGAAGCTGGAAAAAAAAGGTGTGGGAATGGATTTTCCCCGTGTTTGTCATGAGGTAGAGAGCGAATGGCTGCTGGAATGGAAAGTGCATGATTCAACCCACAGGTTTGTGTACAGACTACATGAAAACAATGAAAGTTACACGTGCAACATGATTCCCAACAGCTATGACCCTGAAGATGTATACGCGTTGTGGCAGTATACTCGGTATAAAAAGGCTGTTGAGACAAAACACCCAGTACATGTGCTTGAAATGCCACGATTATCTGGAAATGACCGCCAACGAACCATTGGTATGTTGGAGACCGGAATGAGCTCGCGGGCCATTGCCAGAAGGATGAATTACCACCACAGCACTATTGTACGTCTCAATGAACGTTACGGAACCACTGGCAGTGCCCGGGATAGACTTCGGAGTGGCCAACCACGAGTTACTACCCCTGCGCAAGATCGTCATATTGTGCTGAGTCACCTAAGGAATCGTTCTCTCCCGGCAAGTCGAACAGCAATAGTGGGTAGACGTGGGCAAGTCTCTCGAATGACAGTCATACGACGACTCAGAGATACATGCCTTACTGCAAGACGACCTTATGTTGGGCCAAACTTGACTCACAGACATCGTCAGCAGCGCCTGCAATGGGCAGAGCAACATGTCAGATGGACTAGACTGCAGTGGAATGCTGTCCTATTCACAGACGAGAGCAGATTCAACATATCCTTTGCTGATGGACGTATGCGGATTTGGCGACGGTGTGGAGAGCGTTTTGCAGATTGCTGTGTTCGTCAGCACAACCAATTTAGAGGTGGCAGTATTCACATTCACGGTAGAAGGGGAACGACTAAGTAAGTAAGTATTCACATTTGGGGAGGATTCAGTTTTCACCATCGCTTGCCTCTTCACGTCTTCCGTGGAAATGTTAATGCTGTGACATATCGAGATGAGGTTCTGGATGCATTGGTTGCTCCTGCGTTCACAAATTATCCAGATTTGCAGCTTCTCCAGCAGGATAACGCACGTGCGCACACCGCAGGCATTACGCAGCAATATCTACAGCAGCAGAACATGGTGACGATTGATTGGCCTGCCCTATCACCAGACATGTCCCCTATAGAACATCTGTGGGACGAGCTTGGACGCAGAGTCTACAGGCAAGGTTCTCCAGCTAATCTGCAACAGCTCGAAGCTGCTCTTACACGTGAATGGGACTTGATTCCCCGGAATTTTCTTCAGAGACTTGTACGTTCCATGCGGAGCTGCTGCCAAGCTTGTTTGCAAGCACACGGTGGACATACCAGATACTGAGGATAGTGTGAATGAATTTTTTTATTGGTTGCATTTTTGGTTTTCTCCCTTGCCTGCACAGAATGCATTGAGTTTCATAACAATCAAATTAATGACCAGCATGGATTCATAGGAAAATGAATAAAGATTCCAAATATGTAAACTTGCAAACACTTATATTTACATTTCACACTCTGTTCCTGGATTATACAGGTGGTGCGTTTTTAATGTGCTTCAGTATATAATGTTGCAAAGATCTCAGCCAGTGTTTTCCTCATAAATGCAAATTAATATGATCTTGCAGAACACATTTGTTCTCAGTTTTAATGAATATTTGCAAGTTGTTTCATTCATCTTCTTCTTTCACCTCCCCAAGGAGCATAGACCTTCAACAGTGACCAAGTCTTCCAGACCCTGTGCCATCACCTCAAGGTCGTACCATGTCTTCTTCATCCCCTTCACGTCTGTCTCCAGTTCTCTTCTCCATGTGTTCTTTAGTCTACCTCTACCTCTTCCTCTCTTACCCTGGGGATTCCAGAACAAGGACTGTCTAGCAATGCTAACAACAGGTTTTCTCAATGTGTGTGTCCTATACACCTCTATTGTCTTCTCATCTCTTGTTCCACCGGTACTTGTCTAGTAATGCTAACAACAGGTTTTCTCAATGTGTGTGTCCTATACACATCTATTGTCTTCTCATCTCTTGTTCCACCGGTACTTGTCTAGTAATGCTAACAACAGGTTTTCTCAATGTGTGTGTCCTATACACCTCTATTGTCTTCTCATCTCTTGTTCCACCGGTACTTGTCTAGTAATGCTAACAACAGGTTTTCTCAATGTGTGTGTCCTATACACCTCTATTGTCTTGTGTGTGTTCTATACACCTCTATTGTCTTCTCATCTCTTGTTCCACCGGTACTTGTCTAGTAATGCTAACAACAGGTTTTCTCAATGTGTGTGTCCTATTCACCTCTATTGTCTTCTCATCTCTTGTTCCACCGGTACTTGTCTAGTAATGCTAACAACAGGTTTTCTCAATGTGTGTGTCCTATACACCTCTATTGATTCCAATGGTTGTTATTGCCGGGAGTTGTAGTGAGGATAAGCTCTCACTGCAGATAAATACTTCTATGGCACGCGCCTCAAACAGCCTCTGACAACCAAGTCCAGCTCCCGGCCTTCACGTGTGGCTCAATTTGAGCCCGGCGGAACTGTTTCCACTGACGGGAGAAGGGGCAAAGGCGAGCGACTGGCGCCTTAAAACCAGCAGCTTCGGGCAGATAGGGCTCGTGATCCTTGGTTGGTAGCTTATCTAAGAGAAGGAACTCTGAATTCAAACCACCGCTGCCTTGCGGGAATATCCATTTATGGAATTGGCTTCAGGAGTAAACCCTGAGGATAAAGTCGGAGTCCCTAAGGCAGTCTAATGTCGATTCGACATTATTCTGGCAACTCCTGCGACATGGCTGGTACCAAATTGTATCGGCTACTGCCGTTCCTTTGGATCTACCGGCTGTGTGGAGAGGGGGAACATGCTGCATGGGCAACAGCTTGATCTCCATATAACTGTGCCCAAGCTCGCGCCCTGGAGAGGACACTCCAGCTTCACCCTATAGGTGTCGGCAAAACACGGGAAGTAGCAGTTACCGGTTATGGGCATTTTGCCCAATTGGCGTAGGGCATGGCGCCAGGGGCTACTTCCGACAGTGGGAGAGGTTCTAGGATCTCACTGGACAGCTACCGCCCGCTTCAAGCTGGGCGGCCCCCAGTCAGTGGGGTGTTGTCCCGCCACTGTCTGCTTTCCCCATTGGGTGCATGGGGATTAGGGTCAAACCCGAACTGTGGACAGAAAATTTTGCACCAAGACACTAAAGCATGCAGGGGCTTTGGCCTCACGGTGAGTCTAGGGAGAACGAATGTGCTGAGTCGGGATGTGGGTGCTGCACCAGTTGTCACTGTCGATGGCTGTGGGTTGGCAGTGGTGCGCCACTTCACATACCTGGGGTCTACCATCGGTGGCGGGCTCTCGCTGGATACAGAGGTTGACAGCCGCGTTGGCAGGGCTGCGGCTACCTTTGCCCGCCTCACGTCGCGTGTTTGGGGAGACTCTAGGCTCACGGTGGGGACCGGGGCTGCGGTGTGTAGTGCCTGCGTTGCCGGCACACTCCTGTGTGGCAGCGAGACCTGGGCGACCTGTGCTGGGCGGGAGAGAGGGCTCGGTACCTTCCATTTGCGGTGTCTGCGCCGCATCCTCGGCATCTCGTGGAAAGATAAAGTGACAAATGTTGAGGTGTTGTCACGTGCTGGCCTTCAAAGTATGTATACGCTTCTTAGACAGCGCAGACTTCGCTGGCTTGGCCATGTTCGCCGCATGGAAGATGGTCGCATCCCAAAAGATATCTTCTACGGACAATTGGCAGATGGCGAGAGGACAGTTGGGCGACCGCGGCTGGGGTTCGGGGATGTGTGCGGGAGAGATATGGGGGTACTGGACATGGGTCCAGCAACATGGGAGGATGGGGCTGCCGATCGCATTAAGTGGCGATGCTATTTGCGGCGCCACCTCAGGTTGGGCGAAGAGAGGCTCACACGGGAAGCAGAGGTGGGGAGAGAGTGTCGAAAGGAGCACCAGGAAAATAAGCAGCTGAGGGCTGTCACCTCAGGGGCGCATTCCCATAGTCAGTTATGACAATTATACACCTCTATTGTCTTATCATCTCTTGTTCCACCGGTACTTGTCTAGTTCTTGTCATCAGTTCCACATTAGTAACCTTGTCATAACACTTCAATCCTCCTATTCTACAGAGGCATCCATTTATAAAAGTCTGTCACGTTTTGGTTGTTGTTTTTGTTGTCGTTCATGTTTCAGAGCCATATAGTACGACTGACTTGACATTTGAATTGAAAATTCTGAATTTTGTCTTGGACCTGATATGTTTTGATAGTGATAGTAGTTTGTGTCAAATGGGAACAGCAGGAGATAATACTGATATATTGCTTTGTTTATGTTGTTAAGTTCATGTGACTTTTAATTCAGGCAGATATTTACTTGGATTGATAAATCATATTGATTACTTTACTGAGGAAAATGACGCTGTTGCTACCTTCAATATATCACCTTCAGGGCAATGTTTGATAAATGTTACTTTATTGAAGATTTTTAACTAGTTTATATAATCTTCAAAGCAATGTTTGATAAATGATTCATATTGATTACTTTATTGAAGATTTTTAACTAGTTTATATAATCTTCAAGGCAATGTTTGATAAAGGATTCATATTAATTACTTTATTGAAGATGTTTTTATCACCTTCAGGGCAATGTTTGATAAATGATTAATATTAATTACTTTATTGAAGATGTTTTATCACCTTCAGGGCAATGTTTGATAAATGATTAATATTAATTACTTTATTGAAGATGTTTTATCACCTTCAGGGCAATGTTTGATAAATGATTAATATTAATTACTTTATTGAAGATGTTTTTATCACCTTCAAGGCATTGTTTAATGAATGATTCATATAGATTACATTATTGAAGATTTTTAACTAGTTATTATCATCTTCAAAGCTATGTTTGTTAATGATTCATAATGATATCTTTATTGGAGATATTTAACCTATGGAATCATATTCATGGCAATTTAAAAAAAAAAAATTCATATTGGTGGCTTTAAAAAAAAAAAAAGTTAATTCATTGTTATGCTTTAAACGCAATGGTACTGGTTTGTCTTCTGTTGTTTTAATTAAATAAACCATTTTCAGTTATTCTGAAAATTTTGTTTTAAATCATAAATACAGTATTTGTTAGGTGGTTAATTTTAAATAAGGAGACTTCATAAAGCCTAGGTGCCTCCAAGACAAGCAATACAGCTCAATAAAAAGTGTTCAGTAAAGAAGGACAAGTCCCGTGTAGGGCCTGATGGTTTCAGAGGACACACAAGATGAACAGGACTACTACTCAGGCATGTTGTAAAAGGCAACTAATATGAATTTGTGCATGAGGCTGACAAGCTCATAATGTAAAACACATTGACACATGATACTACTGCTGCAGGAGCATGTGATGGCATGGTGCAGGCTTCCTGCAAGGTGGATCCATGCTCTGTAAGCCCTGCTTCCACCATTAGCACTCCTTCCACCATAAGCCCAGCTTCCACCATTAGCACTCCTTCCATCGTAAGCCCAGCTTCCACCATTAACCCTGCTTCCATCATAAGCCCAGCTTCCACCATTAACCCTGCTTCCATCATAAGCCCTGCTTCCACCATTAACCCTGCTTCCATCATAAGCCCAGCTTCCACCATTAGCACTCCTTCCATCATCAGCCCAGCTTCCACTATTAACCCTGCTTCCATCATAAGCCCAGCTTCCACCATTAACACTGCTTCCATCATAAGCCCAGCTTCCACCATAAGCCCAGCTTCCACCATTTACCCTGCTTCCATCATAAGCTCAGCTTCCACCATTAGCACTCCTTCCATCATCAGCCCAGCTTCCACCATTAGCCCAGCTTCCATCATTAGCCCTCCTTCCATCACTGGCCCAAGCGACATCACACATCTTGTCAGTGGACATGATCATATGTAAGACACCTTGTCAGTGGAATGATCATATGTAAGACACCTTGTCAGTGGACATGATCATATGTAAGACACCTTGTCAGTGGACATGATTCTAATACTTAGTGCACATGATAGAAGCAATGCACTTTCTTTGGGCATGTTATGAGAAGGAGGAAGCTGGATTATATGGTGACAACAGGAAAGACCGAAGAGGATGACAAAGAGAGAAGATACTCCACTTTGTGGCATGGAAAGACGTCAAAAACAGAACTGATACATAGTACTGGAGACAGGAAGTCAGGCAGAGACATAATCACCTACGCCACCAGGCATGGTACTTGACAAAGAAGTACTAACTTGACCAGTGCACGTGATGAATTACCAACACTAAATTTTACGTATGTAAAGTTTCAAAATCTTTCCTTCTTAGAATATCCGTGGCAACAATTTATATAAGACTGTTTTTCAATAAAAACTGTGCTCAATGAAAAACTGCCGGAGTCACAAAGAAATAAAAGAATGTGATGACACGAGAAAGCACCATAAACAAAATGCCGGTGACCTAACACAAAATAATGCTGTAAAGTAGGGCTAGAATCATTTGTGTTTGTGCTTACTATGGGGTATGGAGCTACCACTGCAGCTGGTATCTTGCAGGAAGCCTACATCAAAGCAATCTTTGACCTTTGTCCAAGTTATCATCACAATGGCTAAGCGGTTAGAGCGCTTGCCTATTGCGGTTACTGGGTTCCGGGATCAAAACTTTGTTGCATCACACTCCAGTCTACCCATCTGTAAATGTGTAGCTAATTCTGCTTTTGAGTTAGGGAAGGCAAAGGCAGCCAGGAACTGGTCACTCCCCCTCATAAAACAACAGGTGGTTTCTGTAGCAATTTATTTGACATGATGAGGTTGTCAACTCCATACACAACCTTCTACTACCTAAAAGTTAATGGGAGAAGAGCAGGCTAGCATCAGACAATCTTCATTTGCCTCCGCTCATTCACCATCTTGGTCTACCCTGCTCAACCTAATTCAATACACAACCATCGTATCATGCCTGAGGAAGTAGTAGTTGCATACATGCTTTGCCTCCTCAGAATTGTACGGGGCATGTCTAGCAAATCACAGAAGACAAAACACAACTTTTTATCTTTGTCATCAAGGCTTAAGTATTATTTTACTTAAAAGCACAAAAAATAGAAGAAAGTTACTAGATACACTATCAAGACTTCATTCTTAAAGCTTCCCTTGGTTTAACTATTACAAATCCTGATATTAAAAATCCTGATATTATACTGACAAGAAATATTATACTGGTCTGAAATCCTCAGGGACAGCTTTGTTTCAGAAATTTAAGTTTTTAGATGTCACCTAAATAAATCGCTTTAGAAAAGCAGCCCCAATTCGCACAAAATAGCCCAAGTCGTGCAATTTATGTTTGAAAAAATAGCCCAAACTCAACCAAAATATCCAGAAATCGTCCAAAATGTGATAAAAAAGTAGCCGAAAGAAACTTGATTTTTAGAATATTTTGGTTTTTGGGTTGTCAGATAAAAGTTTATATACCTCTGTATGTGTTTATATAAATATATGAAGACCTCATTTGAAAAACCTGACATTTCACATGTTTAGAAAAACTGAGTTAGCGTCCAACACACACTAAACAAAGAAGGTGTAGAAATTAAAATTACATTTGCAAGTGCATTCGTCTCCAAAAGAATGAAGCATAAAAACGAGTAATCCTTATTTGTGTCATAAAGTTTCAAATTTTTTTTTGGGTGACATGTTGGGTTTTTCTAGACGCTGAAATTGAGTTGGCCACATCCTCATAAGACACCCCTATCACCAGAAGACACCCCTGACACCGTGACCAGAACTGCCATGCTATGAACTCCAGAAGGAAAGTGAAAGCAAGGACGGCCAAAAGCCACCTGGTGGAAAACAGTGCAGGCGGAGATACTAAGCATGAACCAGAGCTGCGGCACCACATGAAGGAAGGCTGTTGACCCAGCAAAATGGAGACAGTTTGTTGCTGCCTTACAAGACGCCACAAGGCATGATGGTCACTGATTGCTTTGTCAAAAAAGAAGACGGTTTGTCTAATGAGGTCTTCACATATATGTATTACGATTGTCCCATTTAGTTCTTGGAAGTTTCTTATGAGACCAAGAAAGATTAGGCCCACTGAACCCTCAAACACGTTATACAAGGCAACTAATTTGATATTTTGTATGGGGTTGGAAATCACATCACATAAAACATTGCAGCAGACACCACAGCTACAAGAACATGTAAATGTTTTGTCCAAGCTTCGGGGGGGGGGGGGGGGGCTACAGTGGTTGCTCCATAGGAAGCAAAATAATGATATAAAGGGTGTCCACAAAGTCTGCGTACAATTTAACAAATTTACTAAAAATATAAATGAAGAGATAAACTTGTGCAGTTTGTTGCATAATAAAGAGTAAGTTTACAATTTTTAATTGACACATGTTTTCTGTTGTTTTAGATAAATGAGTGGTATAAAAACTGGTAACTGAAAATTGCTACTACTCGAGAAAAGGTACAGTGTTTATCCTGGTTAAGACACAATGTCAGGATTTGAGGATCAGAACACCCTCATGAGACCAGGGAGCTTCAATGAGATAGTCCAAAGGTTAATGTATGATGTGGCATCATTCACAATCACATCACAGCCATTTTTCTTCAGATAAAATACAATTAATGCAGATGTGTACCTTAACGTTTTGAGGGAATTAGTGGTACTACAGTTGGAAAACCTTCAACCATCATGTTCCAGTAGGATGGTGCGCCACCTCACTGTTTGCCAGTTCCTTGGTGAAACATTTCCTGATAGGTGGATTGGACAGGGAGGACAAATTCCGTGGCCACCTTATTCTCCCGATATAATTCCCTTGGATTTCTTCCCAGATATGTTTAAGATATCATTTATAAGACTAAGGTTTGCAGCATCAGTGACATTAAGGAAAGAATCACTAATGCCACTGCCACCATGGATGAAATGAGGTTAAAGTGAACATGGATGGAAATTGAATACCGTCTTGATGTGCTTCATGTGACAAATAGTACCCATGAAGAAATTTACTAAATTATGTGAAAAAACTTTCTATAATGTTTTTATTTTAAAATTATGCAACAGACTGCAGAGCTATCTCTTCATTTGTATGGTGACTTTGTGGACACCCTGTATTTAATCTTCATCATCATCACCCTTCAGCACACTAATCAGCATAGGCCTTCAACAAATTATGCCAAGTACTCCTGTCCTGTGCCATCAGCTCAAGGTTTGTTTCTTCTTTATTCCTTTCATGTCCATCTCCAGTTATCTTCTCCATGTGTTTTTTGGGGTCTTCTTTCTCTCTCTCTTACCCTAGGGATCCCAGAAGTGGGACTAACTTGTAATGCTATTAACATGTTCCTTTAATCTGTGTCCTATCCAACTTTTGCATCTTCTTCTCATCAATTGTTCCACTGGCACTTGTCTGGTTCTTACCATCAGTTCTAAAATGGCCTCTTGCAATACCATTTCAATCCTTTTATGCTACACACCCATTTACGAAAGCCTATAGCTTCTTGGTTACATTTTCGTTGTTATCCATGTTCCACAGCCACACAATAGGACTACCTTAATATCCGAGTTGAATATTCTGATTGTTGTGTTGCAACATTTCTTTTGATTTCCATACATTTCCATGCATGACAATAGCTCTTCTTGCCTTTTGTATTCTTATATCACTGTCTGTTCCATACAACTTTGCCTTCACTGCTGCCAAAATATGTGTATAACTCTACATCTCGTAGGGATGTTTCTCCAAAAGCAGTTTAGCTACCATCTGTTGCATTTATTCTCATAATCTTAAGAAAAGCTGGAAAATATAAGCAACAAAAAAGATATATATTAGATTAACTAACCCAGTCAAGTACAGTCAAAAGGAAATGGAAGCAGAAGAAAGAACTCATAGGAAGACACAAATGAACTGAAACCACAGGGAAAGTGGAGGGTGACTAAAAAACCTGTTGAATATCAACAGAAAAAGAGATGGACAAAGGTAAGGAAGACAGCAGTGGAAGAATGATGTCAAGCTCCTCTGCTCCATTACACACCAAAGGAATAAGTCACGAAGGTGAACTCTCTTGTGAGTGCAAGTCTCAAAGGTCAATGCCTTCCTGGTGTGGGTAAGTAACAAGTCAAGTCCTTCCTTGTGTGAATGCATCTAACAGGTCAAGGCCTTCCTTGTGTGGGTTCATCTAACAGGTCAAGGCCCTACTTGTGTGGGTATACCTAATAGGTCAAGACCTTCCTTGTGTGGGTATGTCTAACAGGTCCAGGCCTTCCTGGTATGGGTGCAAAGTGTGAGATAGCAAGACCTTTCCTATGCAGGTGTGACTTTAATAGATCAAAGTATTCTTGTGTAAATAAAGGGAATACAGAATGGTTTACAGTAGAAACAGGGGTGAAACAAGGCTGTATTATGTCACCACTACTTTTTGGAATAGCTATTGATTGGGTTATGAGAAACTATACCCACAATGAAGAATTAAGTATAAAATGGACAAATGGAAAATTCCTGGGGGACCTGGATTTCGCAGATGATTTAGCATTCTTAAGTTCAACACCCAGACAATCCCAAGAAGCAGTAAATAATTTGTGTCATCTTTCGGTTAAAATAGGTCTCCAAATAAATGCCTCTAAAACTAAAGTTATGAACTTTTCTAATGAGACCTTTAATATCATCCTGAACGGGGAAAAACTACAGAAAGTTGAAAGTTTCAATTATTTAGGCAGTAAAATGACTCAGGATGGTGACACAACAAGAGAAATTCATACTAGAATTGCTTTGGCAGCTAGCGCCTTCAATAGATTATCTAACATTTGGAAATTACGATCATTGAATATACATACCAAGCTTCGTCTGTTTAATTCAAATGTTATCTCAGTGTTAACATACGGCTGTGAGAGTTGGAAAATAACAAAATCATTGGAGAACAAGCTGAATACATTCGAGAACAAATGTCTTAAAAAACTCATGAACATCAGTTGGAAAGAATTCAAGACTAATCGACAAATAAGAGAAGACTCTAGGCAGAAATATGTCTCCAACTATATAAGGAAAAGATGATGGTCATATATCGGTCATGTCCTACGAATGCAAAACAACAGAATACCATTGCAGGCACTCACTTGGGTTCCTGAGGGTAAGAGGAAAAAAGGAAGACCAAAAGAAACACTCAGAAGAACAATAATAAGAGAAGGAAGAACGTTGGGATTAAACAATGTGCAAGAGCTAAGAGGAGTGGCGTCACAACGTACAACCTGGAGAGCACTGGTTTCTGCCTTATGCGCCGTGTTTGGTGCTTAAAGAATTTATTATTATTATTCTTGTGTGGGTGCAAGTCTAAAAGATCAAGACCTGTGTGTGAGTGCAAGTCTAGCAGGTCAAGACACACGAGTGGATGCATGTCTAGCTTAAAAGACTGGTTTAAATACAAATGTGCAAGAATGTAGGTCCAGTTAAGGAAGTTTTTAATAAACAAAGAGGCAAAGGAAAACTAAAGAAGGAAGGCAGGATGGTTAAAAACAAATAATAATAGTAAAATAAAAGAAGAAAAAAAAGGAAATAAAGACTGTTATGTAAAGCAAGAAAAAACAGATTTTCTCTATATGTGGCTCAAGAAAACATCAAGAAAGATCTGCTGTACACACAATACATGAAAACAGAAAGAGTTTGTGTACATGCAAAATAGAAAAAAACCAACAAAAGTATTTGCTGTATATTTAACATATAAATTAAAGTGAATCAAATTAACTCGGTGGATCCAATAATATCTAACAAGCTAAACTAAACACAAACTAACCTAAAATTATGAAAGACTGTGGTGAAACAAAATTATGTACTTTACAATTCACAAACATCACAAAGAAAAAACATTTATAAATTATTTGTGTCTGATTTACCTTGCTCAATTAGCAAACAATTAACATAAAATCAAACAAAAATAACACAGTAAAAATTAACAGCCATTATAAAACTGTCTTCATAAATAAATTGGAAATGGCTATGAAATATTAACTGCACAAAAAATACAAAACTTAACAGATTCAAAAACTACAGAGAATCATGACATATTTCTCCAACACAGGTCCACTTGATCAGCGATATGTTGGTATTTATTATTGATCATTTTGAGGTAAGATGGACTAAATTGTGCATAGAACATAAAAAAAAAACAATGAGTTAACTGGACAAGTATTGCAATGGAAACAGACTAACTACTTATGACGAGACTTATGAGATCATTCGAATGTATAGTAAAAGGAATCCAAAGAAAAAGCAGAATGAGCGAGCCATGAAAACTGAAGTAGTCTATTTTTCTTTTAGTAGAATGGGATATATCATTGACCCATTATAATGCAGGCAGCTGGATCCAAACTTTGGCATCGCATTTTAACTGAGTCTGTGTTGTTTCGAATTTCCATATTTTGATGCAAATTTATCGACGTTTGACCAAAATCAGCAACCTGAAGGATGTCTAGCATAAGTACAAACAACTATTGTTACATGCGATTGAGTGAAAATAAGTAATGGATATATTAATCATGTACATCTTTTCTTTTGGATGTTGAAAATAAAGGTTTCACATAATTTTGTGTGTGTTTTTATTGCTATACTTATGAATATTTCAAATTTGAAACACATGAAAAAGGGTGCGATCAGCTAAATTGGGGTCTTACCTCTGACTGCCGTATAAGTGACC
The DNA here is from genome assembly GCA_024509875.1 of Oreohelix idahoensis. Lineage (NCBI taxonomy): Eukaryota > Metazoa > Mollusca > Gastropoda > Stylommatophora > Oreohelicidae > Oreohelix > Oreohelix idahoensis. The sequence continues at coordinate 658,006 of JAMPIV010013701.1, read as the reverse complement.
CCATGTTTATCAGGTCTATGGTGTATTTCATCATGCATGTTAAACGACCTTGTGATGAAAAGTTTAATTTCACTACGAAGAAATGCTAAGTCTCATGAGGAACACAAAAAGCATAGATCTTATAAAGAAGAAAAAAAAAATTATATGAAAAGCTTACACCTCATATGAAGAAGAAACATCTAGATCTCATTAGTGAGAATGGTTTAGATCTCACGAAGATAGAAAGTCTAGATCTCAGAAGAAAACAAGGTCTAAGAAAAGCAAACATCACTTAAGAAAAATAAAAAGATTTTTATTTCACTACTAAGAATGGTCTAGATTTTATCACCAAGAATAGTCTAGATCTCATGAAGAAGACAAAAAGTCTAGATCTCATAAAGGAAATAGGGTATAAGAAAAGCACACATCTCATACAAAGAAGAAAACAGATCTATAACGCATTACCAAGATAGGTCTAGATCTCATAATGAAGACAACAAGTCTAGATCTCATACAGAAAACAATATAGCAGAAAAGCAAACATCGCACAAGAAGAAAAAAAGATCTAATCTCATTACTAAGAATGGTCCAGATCTCATCACCAAGAATATCTAGATCTCATGAAGAAGAAAAAAAATGTAGACCTCATAATGAAAGCAAGGTCTAAGAAAGCATACATCTCATATGAAGAAGAAAAAAGATCTATATTTGATTACCAAGAATGGTCGTGATCTCATAAAGAAGACACAAAAAAACTAGATCTCTTAAAGAAAACAATATCTAAGAAAGCTAACATTTCACTAAGAAAAAGAAAGATTTAGATCTCATTGCTAAGAATGGAGTAGACCTCATGAAGAAGACAAAAAATCTAGATCACTTAAAGAAAACAAGCTCTAAGAAAAGCAAACACTACACAATAAGAAAAAAGATCTATATCTCATTACCAAGAGTGGTCTTGATATCATGAAGGCAATAAAATATCTAAATCTCATGAAGGAGATCAAATGTCTAGATCTCATGAAGAAAACATCTAAGAAAAGCTTACACTTCCTTAAGAAGAATAACAATTTTTATCTCATTACTAAGAATGGTCTAGACCCCATGAAGAAGATAAGTGTCAAGGAAAAGAAGAAAAATCTAGATTTAAAAAAAATCTTGCTCTCGTTTAACATTAAACGTCTAATTCTCATAAAGAAGATATGGAAAATTTACTCTCATTTGGCCCGTCACTCAAATGGCAAAGCACAAAAAATACTGAAATAATACTGTTTTTATCACTAGCAAAGGAAAAATCTAGCCTACTGGCAAAATCAAGTTTAAGGGTATAATTGTATTTAATATATAACAATGTACAAAACATGATTATGTCTCTACACATGCTCAAAAACTTGTGTTCCCTTGACCTCTCCTAACATGGGAGATTCTAGAATCAGGACTGCCTTATAATACTGTTAACAGGTTTCCTCAATGTGTGTACTATCCATGGTCAGTATCTTGTTCAACTGGTACTTGTCTGGTTTTTGTCATCAGTTCTACGTTAGTGACCTTGTACCTTACAATCCTTGTCATAAAAGTAATGTTAGTGACCTTGTACCTTACAATCCTTGTCATAAAAGTAATGTTTTATAAATCTGCAGAGATAAAAGTCAAATATTAAACAATAATATATCGCAGTGGTTCGTGCACACTGGCTTCCAAACTCAGTGGTCCATGGTTCAATCCCAAGTTGAGGTGGGATTTATAAAAACCACAAACAGCACCTGGGCCAACCCAACCTTTTGAATTGGGTACCAGAGCAACTCTGGGAAGGTTAAAGGCAGCCAGCATGATGCTGACCACATCACCCCTAGTGTGCCGTTTGGTCAAGAAAATATGGGCCTAACACCATTTTCCCAGTATGCCTCATTAGACATGTAACGAGATCCTTGACCTTAAACAATAATATAAAATAACAAATACAAATTAAGTTTAGCAAACCTGAAAGATATTTTTTTCAACATGACAGAATGAGTAAGTTATGAACAACCATGTTATAGAATAAATCAAAGAAGACAAAAATGTAATCATTCCCAACAATAATTCCCCAGGATACAGAAGCTTCACAACAGAGACCATTATGTTGCACCTGATTGTCACGTGTCATCCTGAGAATAAAGTCAATAATTTGTTAAACTGTTAAAGCCATTGACCACTGCTCCCTTAGGTATGTCGTAAGAGGTGGCTAATATATGTGGCTGTCAACCTCATCATCTACAACAAACTGCTAAAGAAACCACTGCTGTACGGGCACGTGCTCTGATGTCAGCTTCTTGAAAGGTGGCCAATAGCAGTGGTGTCCCTTGACTCTGTTAGGAGTGAAAACAAAAAGGAAATGAATAAATGATAAAAACCAAAAATAAAAGATGTAGCTCTCAAGACTCTGAAGAACAAAAGTCTCAAACACTTCTCATCTCTGATTTGCTCTAAGGAAGGCTTTGATGGTCAACATATTCCTGTCATTCTGTAAAACCACTTCTGGACATTTCTGTGTTCATTATGAGCACATGATGAACCTGTAAGGTCAGTAGATATTGATACACATGTGAATAAATGAAACAGCTGTCAGAATAAGTTACATAATAGACCTGTTGATACATGTTGATATCTGTTGAAGTTGTTCTGCTCTTACAGTTGTGGTTTTGTTAGCAATGTGTTTGACATGATGAGGTTACCAGCCTCATACACAACCTCATATTAGTCACCTTGTATGACACACCTGAGGCTGCAGTAGTCCTATCCTTTCTTTGTCTCTTCACAGACCCCCAGGAACTACACGGGGTAATTAGAAATAAAAAAGGTGATAAAGGAGACACTGAAAGACCTTGAATGGATGGCACAGGACTGGAGGGCTTAGCAGATACTTGTTGAAGATTTGTGCTCCACAGGGAGCCCAAAAAACATGAATGAATGAGAATAACAGACATTCTGATGAAGTTGGCGAGTCAGACAAAATATGTGAAAATAATGGTTCTTACACAAAGTTGTTCTGATGAAGTTGATGTTTTTGACACAACATCAAACAAATGATACAGTGATATAAGATTTGGTCTGAACATATCCTTGAGGTCAACTTTTCAGTGGCAATGATGGCTCCTGAAAAACTTCAACAACAGTGACCAAGTCCTTAATGTGAAATCTATGGGATCATCTAGCAACTTCTAGAACAAACAATAAAATAACAGCCAAATATTATTTTCAGAGAATGACTGATCAGCGAATGATTCTGAAATACAACTGGCAAGCTGGCAAATTAAATGCAGTCAAATAAGTGACATTCAATGGCAGGCAAAAGTCTGAAGTCTGCTACATTAAAACTGCATGCCACTTGAGAGCTTACATACTGTCTCAAATACTTACAAGCAGCCAATGCAGATGAATTCAATTCATTTGGTACTACAGGGTGATCGAAAAGTTACTGTGCACCTATCAATCGGGACCTGCTCTCTGTCAATAAAACAAAGATACTGCCCAAGAAAGTATCTAAGGGGATGAAATAAAATGGAAGAAATCAGAAGAGGTCTTCACAAAGTGGTGGGACATAGCTCTTCATAGTAATAATAAAATAGGTTTTAAGCAACTTTTGGATCAACAAGCACATGTATTTGACTTGGTATTGGTAGGTGCACTGTGCACTTTCCATTCATCCGTAACTATTTCTGCTATTAATGATTAAATGAATAGATTTATAAATAGTACGCTCTTGTTACAACTGCCTGCAAATTCAAGTCAATTTAGCTGCTATGTAACCATCAATTTAGCTATTTTTAATGAATAAATCTGTAAAATATTTATAAATGGTATAGTACATTGGTAGTATTACAAATGTCTTGATAGTCATTGGTCAATACCTAAGAGGACACACCTAGGATATATACGGTAGTCACAATAAGCAGCTCTAACCCAGAGAAACTTGGAGCAACAGAAACAAATCAATGCTGGTTCATTAAGGAAACATACCATTTGGAATCATAAATGCTAATGGAAAGTTTGACACACAAGACCAGTAACTATATAAATTAAATGGCTCCCAGAAGACATATGACCTTAACGTATACAGGTCTGAGCACTAATGCTGTGGATACAATAAAGAACAGAAGAAATCTAGGTGCAGGTACACCACTGATTTTTCTTGGAATGGATGGCCAGGCACCTCTTAATATTCCTGATAAAATTAGGAGAGGGCAACTGAAATTCATGCAACCTATAAACTAGTTGACTGTATTGCCACATAAGGCACTGTGTGAAGTGAGGTTACTTAGCTTGTTTACATAACAGTTTTTGGTGGTAATTCATTGAATGTGTGCTATTACTGGCTTATTTGGCTTAACTTTACCCCTAGTCATGACTTCCAAGAAAGATGCAAGCGTCAGGAATGAAGTCAAGCAGAAACACTTGTCTATATCAAAGCCAGATAGATGGCACTGTTAAAAAACCTGAATACTTATGTAACTGTGTGCAGGGATGAAGTCAAGCAGAAACACTTGTCTATATCAAAGCCAGATAGGTGGCACTGTTAAAAAACCTGAATACTTATGTAACTGTGTATTTCATTTGATCATTAAATTTTTGTTTCATGTAAGTATCTGGCAGTCCTGTGCTTTAGAGTCAGGAGAGGTATATAATTAGTGGATCAGAAGTGTAATGATAAATTATGTTTATGTGACCAAAAGGGATAATTCGGCAAGGCTTAGTAACCAAGGATGCAGGAAAATTGGTGGTGTACCTGTAACACTATGAGCTGCATCCCTCTGCTCTGAGCAATGAATCCTAAATCTGTACATAATGGCACTTAAACACATTAGATTTTATACATGTATCTTACAGAGGTACCACCTTCACAGCAGTGACACCTACATTTCTGTCACATAAGAGTTGACACTCATTTATCAAACTGTACAACTCTTCCTTACAGCTGTACAAAACAAACAAAAAACGCACACACACACAAAAACTGTACAACTCTTCTTTACAGCTTAGCTGTACAAAACAAACAAAAAACACAAAAACTGTACAACTCTTCCTTACAGCTGTACAAAACAAACAAAACACACACACAAACTGTACAACTCTTCCTTACAGCTGTACAAAACAAACACAAAAAATAATACACACACACAAACTGTACAACTCTTCCTTACAGCTTAGCTGTACAAAACAAACAAAAAACACACACACACACAAACTGTACAACTCTTCCTTACAGCTAAACAAAACACACACACATACACAAACTGTACAACTCTTCCTTACAGCTGTACAAAACAAACACAAAAAATAATACACACACACAAACTGTACAACTCTTCCTTACAGCTTAGCTGTACAAAACAAACAAAAAACACACACACAAACTGAACAAACAAAATTTCTTCAAAAGATGAAATGATTAAATAAAAATACCAGAATTGTAACACATTTGTGATGTCAATATGTCCAGTTAATCAGCAAAACAAGCCAGTATTTTTGTATTTGTTTAACAGCTATTCGTATTCTTAAAAGAGTAGCATAATTCTTAAAACAGAACTAAACAAATTATTTATTTAAAAATACACTTATATTTTTTGTAAGGAGAATAAAAAACAGAAAAATAAAATATTTATTTTTAAATGACCTCACAGCCAGTAATGTTTACTCATCTATGCCAAGACACCTGGACAAACAGCAGAAGAAACTCACAAGAATAGATGGTCTGAAGCAGTTAAAACGCACAAGTAAATTAGTTCAACAATTATCAAGATCATCCAACTTGTCAAAGATTGTCACTGAAACAAACTGTCAAGAAAAACAAAATTAGTGCTAACAGAGAGCCATACTCTCAGAAACACTGTACAGGTATAATGATTAAACTTGATATGTAAGAAGTACAATTATGGAATAACACTTTGTTTATGGATAGGAAAAAGAGTAGCCTACAGGGATTAGAAACTCTCTGAACTACTTACTGTCATGAAAAAAAAAAGAAGGAAAACATAGAATTTCTTAGGTTATTAAAGAAAGTATACTCTTCCAGCCTAATGTTTCAGACACTAAAATCCTGACAAGCTAAAGGGGTTATAACTTTCTGACGTCTGCCTGAGCTTGCTTTACTCATGAAACTTTTTCAGTCCTGATATTCAACTGAAGATTCAACTTCGTCCAATGCCAAACACGATGCTGTTTCTGTTATATCTACATAACATTTCATTCTATAACATTCCAGAAACAATAAAAATTTTATATTTTCAGACTGCATTTTGAAACCAGACACACAAAATGTTTAGTTTAAGAATACAGCTTCTCTTTAAATCTACAAATGTTCTCTTTACACATGGAAACTGTACAATTCCTGAACATAAATGTTCTTAGATAAAAAAAAATGCACAATTCCAGAATATAAATGTTCTTCTTAGATAAAGAAATGTACAATTCCTGAATATAGTAATGCAAGAATATTAACACAACCACCAAAACTAACTTTACATTCTCCCATATATTTACAATTTCTTCCTTGGTGTTTTTGAATTTACAAAATGTGCACACTGTACAATAAAATTTGTACAATTTGACACTGACAACAGTGACAGTAACTTCTCCTCAAGGATAACAATGAGAAAAATTTGCTGAGACATGTAGATATCAGACATACAACAAACTCAGACAACAATACAGAAAGAGAAATAGCTAAGTTTCCTTTCAACTTGCTCTATGAAGCACCAAGGATGAATGGATGTGACATTCTGTTCTTGTGTAAGATATATGACCTCGGCTAGCATCAGACCGTGTTATCAGTGCTGATAAACTACTAGTTGTAGAATATCTTTACTACTGTATATTCTGTAACTAATATCCTTATCCATCCCAATCATTCTCAATCATCTTTTTTCTCCCATAACCTCAAAGAAAACAATAACTTCTCCCTAAGACTCTAAGCTTTGTTAACTTAATTAAAATGCTGATATGTCATCAATAAAACATATTGTCAATGAATGAACTGAAGGGAGCTTATTACCATAACAGGACATCAGTTTCATGCCTCAACTAGACACAATAACTTTCTTGAGTAATATATAATCAGAATTATTCCAGACAGAACAAGCCAAACACAGATCATATTTTAATTATAAATAAATTTTAAATAATTATAAAATGTTATGAAATAAAATTTCATTTCAAACAACATTTCTGAAAAAAAAAAGACTACTCCAAAACAGAAATCAGTAGTGAGGAACAGTTGTAGCCCCCTTGTTCCACATGGAATGAAACAGGAATAATGATGACTGATGATTAAGAAACAATTTGTAGGAAGTGATATGTCATATAAGGCAAAACAAAGCATGCATTTGGGAATTTACACAACCAATAAACCATAAACATCAGTGGTTATAAACTAATGGGCAGTAAGCTTATACCAGGATATTGACATAAGTCTTGGGCCTGACCATGAAGGAGTCACAGGAGGAAGATGAAACTTGGCACATTTAAAGTTCATCATATTTGGACTGAATGTGTAAAGTACGCGTTTGTTTCTTCAATGGGTTTTCCCGCTCCGGTGCACGGCACAATGTATCCTATTGACCGGATCTGCTGCTCCAAAGATTTGACAAAACAATGGAAAAGAAGGAGGCCAGAGCTGTGATAAAATTTCTGATGTTTCAGGGAAAAACACCTACAGAAATACACAGGTAGATGGAACCACTGTTTCGTGATTCTTGTCCTTCATATACTTCGGTAAAAAAACTGGTGTCAACAGTTTAAGTGTGGCCGCTCAAATGTTGCTGATCTGCCAAGATCTGGTAGACCAGCCTCAGAGTGCAACGACGAAAATGCAACAAGAGTGAAGAAAATCATTGACCAGGATCGAAAAATGACAATTGTGGAGATAGCTAGTAGAGTAAAACTAAATGAAAGAACAGTTTATAGAATTTTACACAACAGACTGAACATGAGAAAAGTGTGTGCACGCTGGGTTCCACGACTGTTGACATGTGAACAGAAGCAAACGAGGGTAAATTGCTGTCAACAGTTGCTCAAAAAGTGTCAGTCAAAAAATTTTTTGGAGACCATGGTGACAGTAGATGAAACTTTGGTACACCATTATGACCCCGAATCCAAAATTGCCAGCATGCAATGGAAAACCCCGGGCTCCCTAACATCTGTCAAGCCGAGGGCGCAGAAATCTGCAGGAAAAGTGATGTTGACTGTTTTTTGGGATGGCAAAGGTGTCCTTTTGAAAGATTATCTGCCTCGTGGCAACACAGTTAATGGACAGTACTATGCAGATGGTCTCACAAAACTAAGAAAGGTTGTGACCAGGAAACGAGGGATAACGCGCACTCAAAATCTTCCTTTGCTTCAAGACAACGTGCCCTCTCACAAAGCACGGCTTGTGCAGCTAGCAGCCAACGATTTGAATATTGAAATTCTTCCACACCCACCATATTCTTTAGATTTGGTTCCATCAGACTTTTTTCTATTCCCAAATCTTAAAAAACAGCTAAAAGGAAATCATTTTGACAGCGATGAAGAGGTTATACTGGCATGTGATGACTGGTTTAGTTTGAAAAATAGGGTGCTCTACTCCCAAGGTCTTTTCAAGGTCAAGCAGAGATGGCAGAAACGTGTCAATTCAGACGGTGGGTATACTGAAAAGGAATAAACACTATACAAAATTTCAGCTCTCTGTGACATGTCCTTCATGGTCAGGCCCAAGACTTATGTCAATCCCCTTGTACCACGGACTTTATGAATTCATCAAGCTTTATTTCTATTCAATCATTTCATGCAAAGTGGCTACCCTTTCATTATTTTTCTTAGGTGTGTTGATGTTTTATCAGTATATTTTTATGTGACGACAATAAGCATACGAGTTGTGGTAGCACAGTGGTTAGTGCACTGGCTTCCTAGCTCGGTGGTCCATGGTTTGATTCCCACTGGAGGTGGGATTTTTTGTTAGACCGCAAACGGCTCTGGGGCCGGCCCAGCCTCATGAATTGGGTACCAGAGCAACTCTGGGAAGGTTAAGGTGGCCGGCGTGATGCTGATGGTCAAGAAAATATGGGCCTAACACCATATTCTCAATATGCGTGTAAACGGATCCTTTACCACTTTTTTTTTTTTTTACAGTAAGCATTACAAGGTAGTGCTTGTTCTGGAATCCCTGAGTAGAGAAATAGAGGGAGACTGAAAAAGAGAACTGACCACAGATAAAAGGGATTTAAAAAAGACATAGAAAGACCTTGTATGAATGGCACAGGACAGGAAGGCTTGGCATGAATCTGTTAAAGGCCTATGTTCCTTAGGGAGCAGAAGGGTAATGATGATGATGATGATGATGATAGGAAAGCTTAACTTTGAGCCTGTGATTGTTTTGTTTTCTTAAACCATTAACTTCCCTTTATTGATTTCTTACTACAATATTAATCACTGATTATCCCATTTTAATAAGTGAACAACAGTAAAAGCTAACATTATTAATCTGTTATCCCATATTAATAAGTGAACAACAGTAAAAGCTAACATTACTATAAATAGGGGAACACGAAATTGTTCGAAACAAAAACCAGGTAAAGATGGAGAGCTCCGTATGGTTCCCAGGGGTCACTGAGGAGGTCAAAAAAGAAACAAGACTCCTGCTTCCTTAGCTATGTCATAAGAGGTGACTAATATATGAGGTTGTGCAATCTCATCATGTAAAACCAGTAACTACAGAAACAACTGCTAAACATAAGCAGCAGAAATGGAGCTAGATGAAACTGAAAGATATAGGACCCCATATAGCTCCTCTGGGGGGTCTCTGGGGAGACAGAAAGAACAGGGCTAAAGCTTCCTCAGGCATGTCATAAGAAGTGACTAACACACAATTGTCAATGAGGCTGACAACCTCACCATGTTAAACAACCTGCTACTGAAACACCCTTTCCCCCCCCTGCAAAAGAACAGGAATAGGTGAAGGCTTCTTGCAAGAGGACCAGTGCAGTGGTGACTTCATGCTCCAATAGATGGAGCAAAAACAGAAATAATAATAAAATAATAAAAGAATGGAGTTAGGATGTTAAAAAAATATCCATAAATAGGATGCAAGTTCAAACATGTAAAAACTGTGAGATGCTTGCTGTCAGACTGAAGGACAAGAACAGGTGGCCTACAATCTTCATGGAGGACAGCAGAAGCACAACTAAAGTAGATGATTCACAGCAGACGCACCAAACAGCCTTTTCCTGCAGACAAGCAGAAACACAGTATTTTACATATTGGGAAGAAAATAAGTTAATGGGACCAAAAAAAAGACGGGGTGGTGGTTAGTTATCTCTGTTGCTACTGTCTGTTTAAAAATCTGGTAAAATATTCTGAAAAATGGGAGTCACAAGTGCTGAGGAAGTGAAAGATGTCTTGTAAGTATATGAGCGCACACAGATAACATGAACCTAAACATTTCACTGCTCAACCCAAAGATTTCATCTGCAATAAATTTAGCAGAGGCATCTAGCCAAGCCACAACAGTATATTATATAGAGGGAGGTTGGTTTGGTTTGAAGGATTATCTTCATTGCACACGGACTACTCCATCCGATCGTGGAACATGGAAGAAATTGAAAAGTTTTATATGCGGGAGCTACAATCAAATGCGTCAGTTTATGTCTGTTCTTGTACATCTATTAAACCCCCTAAGCCTTTAAACTACACAAGGGGGTCATTTAAGTCACACAAGGCACAGCTGACTGTCCATAACAAAATCCATCATTTTCTGAGACAGAAACATTTCAACTGCCATTAACAGTTCCGATATATATTCCTCTCTAACAGCCTTCTCTACATCAAGAATAATTAAAACCACAGAAAGTATACTACCACCCACCTGTTATTCTCTTATCCACCCACAAGCGGTCTTCAAGCAAATCAAAAATGTCATTTAAAAAAATAATAATCAATAACACATCTAATGCCCTAAAAACACACGGAGAGGAGAACAGGCAACAAATAAAAAATGATAAAGAACGCATGGACAGAACCAGAGATGATGGCACACGACAGGACAACTTGGCATGTGTATTTTGGTGGCCTATGCTCCTTGGGGAGCTAAAGGGTATTGACTGGTTGATTGATATCTAATGCATTATTATTTAACGTCTGAACGTTTCAGATAATATACATGAATTTCCTGAATAAATTTCCCTCTAAATTTCTTCCTTCACCATTGTTAATTAACTAACTAGAGGACAAAACTTTGAAATTGAATTTTGTTTTTCTGCACTTCAATATAGATTAAACTCCATATTGATTGTGACCGTTCCATTTGGAGCTACTTTATCAGTATCATTTTGTTTTGTTTTATTGAACATAGTCTGTTGCTGTGGTAGTTTAATACAGTTTTCTAATAAAACGTAATTGTCCTGCTCTTCAGGGATGTGGTTGTTCAAGAAGGACTTTATAAAAACTTATTCTGCTGTTGTGCATCTATAAAACTGATATACATTCTATTTTGTCCTTAAAAATAACAGTTACACACAAACAAGTTAATCACCTTTCTAAACAAGACAACCACTCAACACAAACAAACATTCAAAAATGAATAAATAAAAAGACACACACACACACACAAAAAAACACTGAAATCACATGGGTCTAAAACATTCCATTCCGTCTAAAATTTGTAAGGGCACCAAGAACGCCAACACCTGCTCCATTAGAGAACACAGACTCGCTTGCAGCTTTTACGTTGGGTGTGCTGCCATCTCCAACACTGTTGGCTCCATCTGCACTGCTTTCTGTGCTAGACTGACTGTCTTTGGCTCCACTTCCCCATAAACCATATAAGGAATAGCCTTTGCTCTTCAGCTGCTGCAAAAAGCCTTTTCCAGTCATTCCTGGAGCAAAAAGTTCTGGCTTTTTAGTGGGCTTTGATTCTAACGAAGCCTTTCTTTTTTCCTCATACTCCTTCATCGCTTGGTCAAAAGACCTTGACCCTGGAATATTTCTGGGTGTTGAAGATGCAAATGGGTGACCTCCAAATGCTCCTGATGACAGAGCCATCTGATTAAGATCTGAAGTAGAGACAGGAGTTGAAGATGCTGATGACTCACTGTTAGAGACTGCCATTTTCAAAGCTGAAACCCGCATCAGGGCTCGTCCCACGTCTGTGTTCTCTCGCCCCTGAATCAAAGAGGCCAGCCCAAGAGACCTGCTGTTTGAGCTGTGTGAATTTCCTGCCAACTGTTGTGCCATCTGTACATGCTGTGACTCTGAGATGATGCTCGATGTTTGATCATCTGATAAGCTGTTCATATGGGCACCCACAGGTATGCTGAAATATAAGCAACATGTCATACATCAGCATATGATATATATTTTATATATAGTTTATATCGCTGTAAACGGACACAACACAACCAATGTCCTTTTCAGGACGAACGAAGAAGAAGAAGATATATCAGTCCACTTCTGATTAAAGGGAATCTTTCCACTGTTCCAATCAATCAATAAATATCTTTAGCTCCCCACGAGCATAGGCCTTCAACAAACACATGCCAAATCCTCCTGCCACGTGCCATCAGCTCAAATTCATTCCACATTTTCCTCATTATTTTCACTTCTGTCTCCAGTTCTCTTCTCCATGTGTGTTTTTGGTCTACCTCTGCCTCTCTTTCCTTGGGAATTACAGAAAAGTCACTGTCTTGTAAAGCTATAAACAGGTTTCCACACTGTGTGTCCTATCCATTGCCACTGTCATTTTCTCATCTCTTGTATCATCACTGCTCCTTTTCATACCATATTATCATTTCAGTACACCTCTTAGCCTAGTTGATTTAGGGCAGATGTCGGCAATCACTCACATTAGAAGGAAGCTTATCACTCACATTAGAAGGAAACTTATCACTCACATTAGAAGGAAACTTATCACTCCCATTAGAAAGAAACTTATCACTCACTTTAGAAGGAAGCTTATCACTCACATTAGAAGGAAGCTTATCACTCACATTAGAAGGAAACTTATCACTCACATTAGAAGGAAACTTATCACTCACATTAGAAGGAAACTTATCACTCCCATTAGAAAGAAACTTATCATTCACTTTAGAAGGAAGCTTATCACTCACATTAGAAGGAAGCTTATCACTCACATTAGAAGGAAACTTATCACTCACATTAGAAGGAAACTTATCACTCACATTAGAAGGAAACTTATCACTCACATTAGAAGGAAGCTTATCACTCACAATAGAAGGAAGCTTATCACTCACATTAGAAGGAAACTTATCCCTCCCATTAGAAGGAAACTTATCATTCACATTAGAAGGAAGCTTATCACTCACATTAGAAGGAAGCTTATCACTCACATTAGAAGGAAGCTTATCACTCACATTAGAAGGAAACTTATCACTCACATTAGAAGGAAACTTATCACTCACATTAGAAGGAAGCTTATCACTCACATTAGAAGGAAACATATCACTCACATTAGAAGGAAGCTTATCACTCACATTAGAAGGAAACTTATCACTCACATTAGAAGGAAACTTATCACTCACATTAGAAGGAAGCTTATCACTCACATTAGAAGGAAGCTAATCACTATGACTCACAGAAGGAAGCTTATCACTCACATTCTTCTTCTTCTCTTCTTCGATCCTTAGCCGCCGACCGTCAAAGCAGTCAGTGGCCATCATGCCTAGTGGCGTCTTGTAGGGCAACAACAAATTGATTCCACTTTGCGCGGTCGGTGGCCATCCTTCGTACAGTGCCCCAACTCTGGTTCATTCCCTGCATCTCAGCCTCCACAGTCCTCCGCCAGGTTGTTTTTGGTCGGCCTCTCTTTCGTTTTCCTTCAGGGGTCCAAAGCATAGCTGTTCTTGTGATGGCATCGGGGTCTCTTCTGAGGACATGACCAACCCAGCTCCAGCGTCTGCCAGCTATGATGGTGTGCATGTCCTCTTGCTTGCTACGAGTAAGCAGATCTTGGTTAGTGATGGTATTCGGCCAAAAGATTCGGTGAATTTTTCTTAGGCATGTTGCGTGGAAGGAGGACAATTTCGACATCTCCTTCTCTGTAACTCTCCAGCATTCCGCACCGTAGAGAAGCACAGAAAGCACACAGCTCTGATATAATCTTAATTTTGTGCTTGTGCTGTATTGGGAGGACTTCCAGATGTTGTTTAGGCTAAAGAAGGCTGTTCTTGCCTTATTCATTCTGATGTTGATGTCTTTGCCTGCCCCGCCGTCTGGTGTTACTATGCTTCCTAGGTATGTGAAGGTATCTGTCTGTACCAATTGCTGATTCCTTACTGATACGGGCTCAGGGTTGCTCACATTAGAAGGAAGCTTATCACTCACATTAGAAGGAAGCTTATCATTCACATAAGAAGGAAGCTTATCACTCGCATTAGAAGGAAGCTTATCACTCACATAAGAAGGAAGCTTATCACTCACATAAGAAGGAAGCTTATCAATCGCATTAGAAGGAAGCTTATCACTCACATAAGAAGGAAGCTTATCACTCACATTAGAAGGAAGCTTATCACTCGCATTAGAAGGAAGCTTATCACTCACATAAGAAGGAAGCTTATCACTCGCATTAGAAGGAAGCTTATCACTCACATAAGAAGGAAGCTTATCACTCACATTAGAAGGAAGCTTATCACTCGCATTAGAAGGAAGCTTATTACTCACATAAGAAGGAAGCTTATCACTCACATAAGAAGGAAGCTTATCACTCGCATTAGAAGGAAGCTTATCACTCACATAAGAAGGAAGCTTATCACTCACATTAGAAGGAAACAATCTCACATTAGAAGGAAATAATCACTCACATTAGAAGGAAGCTTATCACTCACATCAGAAGGAAGCTTATCACTCCAATTAGAAGGAAGCTTATCACTCACTGTTAAGTTCTTTTTCGCGTGGGAGTTAAGTGTGTGAGACTCTCACATGCCTGTCTAGTCTTGATAGACACACATGTGAGCGCATCTGATATAAATGTATATTTTAAATATTTGTGCGTACTTTTTTGCATTATCGATGAATGCAGATGACGCGCTTTGCTGCGTCGGTTTGTTGCTATACAAATCATACCCTTAAGGCATTGTAATATTTTAATCATTGATGAACCACGTATGTTTTCTGTGTTCTTGCTCAGTAGTAAAGAGAAGACACATTCAAGTTATCATGATTATACTATGAAAGACGATTGTTGCTGTCGTTTTTGACGGTTTCATAAGAAGTAAATCTATTTAATACTTTTGATGATCTAAGTTAGAGAACTGTTTATGAATTCCCTGGGACAGGTTGATTTGGGGTTATCTTCCCTTTGTTTTATTCATTGTTGTTGACCTGTCTTAAGTCGGGGTTAGCTTTACTCAGATCTGTGCTGTCTACACATGCGCAAGTTTTTTGAGCGCGATCGGAGAGACTTCCGTCAGGGAGTGATGATCTGGGTTCTGACCGGACTGGTATGTCCGTGGTACTTCTCTGCATTATCTGGGGGAAAGATAGTCTTCAGTGTGACTGTGATGTCAGTGATTCTCTCCAGAGTTATTCTGTTTGTCAAGAAGGACGACAGTTGTTATTTGTGTATTTCTCGGATTCTGTCAAAGGTAAAAGAAACTTAATTATTATGCCTAAGTTGCAGAACATTTTGTGGCAACCTGTGAGTAGAGCTCACAGTCCTTTGAGATGCAGAGTCCATTATTTGTGCTCGATGTAGCCAACTAAGACTATTCATCTAACTGTTATTCAGGAGCCCAGTAAAGATATATTATTATGAAAACCGCATGTTGGCGGTATGTTTCGGCATGGATGATTATGCCTGCCTATGAAGAATACACAGTTGTTTACATTATTATAGAGGCCCGACATTACGGCCGATATCTTTGAGCAGAAGAAGATGTATTTGGCGTGTTATGCCAGATGAATTGCAGCATTATTATTATTTATGCAATTGAGAACTCGCCTTTTGGTACGGCGGAGTTGTTTAAAGTACATGACGCGCTGAGTCAGTGGTACATGAGCTGCAGTATGAACTATGTGTTAAAGGACAGACCATTGTCGATAACATCCTGATAGATGAGTGGTTCAAGCTTTATAATGCCAGATGTTTTGCCAGTCATTTCCAGTTTATATGATGTCCTTGATCCTCGTCCATTTGACTGTAACTGTTGATGTCACTGTGTCTCGTAAATAAATGGTTGAAAAGTTCCAGCAGTTGCAACAATTACTGACTACTGCATGTGAGTGAGTGGGTGCATTGTTTACCTGTCAAAGAGCCTAAACGCATTCGTGTTGTCTACACACCCACATCACTTATCAACCTACACAAACTTCGAGTACTTCACATTCAAGAGATGTATGATGTCTGAATGTCAACATGACACCCTGTTAGCGCCTCAACGCCTGGTGAGCTAATCATGCACAACAACGCTGTTTGGCCCAGGTCGTATTGACTACGCACGCGCAGAAAACTACAGTAACGCTGTGCAGGAATATTGGGGTAGATCGTACAGCCTTCAACATTCTAGTGGTGCATCAACACATCCATACAATAACAGTACACAGAAAAAATATCGTTACATTCCTGGTGGTCATGAAATAGGACGACATTCGCGTTATCAGCACGATTACATTTGTGGTAGGCCAGATCAGTGGGTCTAAGCTGCGCATCGGACTGATTGAGGACATTATCTACGATAACACACATTCATGGTGGAACTACACAATGGAAACTGGACAAGATGATTTATACTGTTCAGCACATAACAGCAACACACCTTCAACAGTTTGAAACTTGTCGATGTCCTTCATTGTGAACGATCACGACTCGTGTTTGCATACAAGTTCAGCTGTTGTTGACAAGTCTCATCACTGTAATTTTCAACGGTGGAGCTTCCTCTCATTGCAGTAACCTGTTATACACCATTGTTGACTAAGGCCAGGATTGTACTTAAGATAAATGGCGGTTTGTTTTTTCAGAAACTTTGTACCGTTATATTGTGTATAACTGAGCCTTCTTATAACACACTTTATTAATGCTACTTTATGTTACATGTTCTTTGGTGTGTGTGTTTCTGCGGGTCTGGTTGGGTCGGCGACTCCTATAGATATCCCACTTAACCGAGGGTCTATTGTGAGTGTTCTGTAGGGACTGTGCAAATTTCACTTTGTGGAATTTGCTAGCAACATTTGTTGCTATTTTCGTTTAGTTGTGACGAAGTGTACCTTTCGTTGTTTTTGGAATATTTTTTCTGTTCTTTAGTTTTCAGTTGTTTTGTTGGTATTTGTCCGCCTCCTCTTCCTTTCATTAAGTTTTATACACACTTATGTTTATACATTGTGGCGTCATTTGTTTTTGTTGATTATTCGCAGTTATCATCACATGTTTTGTGATATTTTCCTTAGTTTCGCTGTAGTGTTTATTTGACTTCTGCGAACGTTTTCGGTTGTTCTATATTCTTGTCTTTGTATTGTTATCGTATACATGTTTATCATACACAGTCTATATATATATATATATATATACTTGGTCATGGACTATTATTATTATTAATATGATGCACTTTTCAGATAGAGGTTATTTATGATGATATTATTATAGAGAAACAAGGTGATTATACAAGTTTTTGATTAAAAGACTTGTCTCCCACGGAGATTGGGATAGAATAAAGTGAAGTGAGTATACAAGTCTAGTATTACAGACTTGTCTCCCATTGAGGTTGGGATAAGGTAATTTATTTAATTTTTCAGGTCTGATCTCACATTATTAGACAGAATGTCTACATTAGATTTCTTTATTGAGCAAGGGAAATCCCTTGGCAAGACTGGTGAGAAATTGGAAGAATTTGCGACTGTTCAATATGCCAAGGCACTGAAGTCGGAAGAAAAGAGACAGAAAATGGAAAATGAAAAACAGAAGATAGAAGCTGAACAGAAGAAAATTGAAGCTGAGAATTTAAGATTGCAAATGCAGGCAGATGAAAGGAAACTTGAAGCTGAGAATAAAAGATTAGACAGAGAAGTTGAAAATAAAAGATTAGAAAAAGAAGCTGAAAACAAAAGATTAGAAAGAGAAGCTGCTGCTGAAGAGAGAAAACTTCAAGCTACTGCTGAA
Source organism: Oreohelix idahoensis (assembly GCA_024509875.1). Classification (NCBI taxonomy): domain Eukaryota; kingdom Metazoa; phylum Mollusca; class Gastropoda; order Stylommatophora; family Oreohelicidae; genus Oreohelix; species Oreohelix idahoensis. The sequence continues at coordinate 639,915 of JAMPIV010013701.1, read as the reverse complement.
GAGAGAAAAAAGATCAACAGAGAAGCTGCTGAATAAAAGATTAGACAGAGAAGCTGCTGCTGAAGAGAGGAAACTTCAAGCTGCTGCTGAAGAAAGAAAAGCAAAAATGGAACATGGGAAAAAACTCTTATCTTTGGAGTTAGAGAAATTAAAGTTGATGAATATGAGTGCTCCTCAAGCAACTTCGGGTAAGATAAAGGAGAGTTCTTATAAAGTCAAATTACCTCCTTTCAACCCTCTAAAGGACGACATAACGTTCTACCTTGATAGATTTCAATTAACATGCGTAACGCATAAGGTAGATAAGGAACAATATGTCGGACAATTGATGGAGTTACTTTCAGGTAAACCATTAAGTACTGTAATGGCAGTAGAGGAACCTGACAGAACTAACTATGATGTTGTCAGGGCACCATTACTTAAAAGATATCAACTAAAAGAAGAAGATTATCGTCTTCGTTTTAGGACAATGCTACCAAAAAATGGAGTAGAGTTCTCTGACTTTATTACGAAGATACGTCTTACATTCACACGTTGGATTGAGCTGTCTAAAACAGACAAAACATATGAAGCCCTTATGGACTTATTACTTCGAGATAAAGTTATGTCATCTGTCAATGAGTCTTTCCTTGCTTTTCTTCATGAGCGTAAACCTAAGAACATAAAAGACATGGAAGAATATTGTTGCCAGTACGTCACTGCGCATCCCCATGCTACTGTTAGCAATTCTAAGGTGAAGGAAGAGTTGCCAGTTGCTTCTGCAGCACCATATGGCCCTAACTTCAATCGTAAATTTCAAGGTGCTCAACAAAACTTTAATAGGAAGAGTAATCAGAATTACACTCAATATCAAAGCAATCCATCACACAAAGGTTTTTCTTCAAAGAACTGGAGACGAGCTGATAGTCCTCGTAATTATGGGTTCAACAATTATAAACACTTTCGCAAGGGTAGCCACTATAGGAACTATCCTAGCTATTCTCCACGAACACAATATAATTATTCTCGCCAACGGGAATATGATAATAGTGACTATAATAATGGTGATTCAAACCAGAATAATGGTTACAATAGATCTAATAATGACAATTTCAGAGGAAATAATAATCGCGGTAGATCTCAACACAACAAAAAGAGATCACATCACCAGGGAAACTCTGTACAACAAGAGCCTCATGGTGCCTGTAATCAAGTGAACGATAATAAAAATTCTAATGCTATCACTTGTTCTGCTTTTGATTTTGGGAGAGCATTTCAATGCCCCCAATGCACAACATTATTCGAACCGACCACGGTAACTACTTTAAGTTGTGGTCACCCTCTTCCCGCTCTTCCTGCTGCAGTTGCGCATGACGGGAGAGGATCGCTTATCTTGCATAAAGGTCTAGTGGATAGTAATCCAGTCTCAGTGCTTTTTGATTCTGGGTGCACTACTATTGGGGTTAAGCAATCTCTCATAGATCCTCGCTGTGCCACGGGAAAGGTGGTTAAATGTGTGACATTTGGTGGCACAGTAGAAAATTACTCGACTGCTATTATTCACATTGCTACTCCCTTCTTTACGGGAGATGTCCACGCGTGTCTTCTACCTAATCCTATTGCGGATCTTATCATCGGTCGTATTCACGGGGTTAAGGAATGCACCCCGCAGCAAATTGCTGCCTGGGAAGAACGGAATATCCAAACAGCCAATGCAGTGGTAACAAGAGCACAAGCTCTTATTCCTCAAACTTCATCTACTGAAGTTAATGAAGTACATAGCCAAGAGGATCACTTGGTGATTTCGCATGACTCGTTTGTGAAACTACAAGAAGAAGACCCGTCTTTAAAGAAATTCTTTCTTCTCGCTAAAAACGGTGATCCGAATCAGAATACAAATCGCAAATCATATATCACTATGAAGAATGGTATACTAGTGCGTATGGTACAACACTCAGACACGTCTATGCATTCTCAAATTCTCGTGCCCAAGAGTATGAGAGCCCTAATTCTTCAACATGCACACGATTCTCAGTGTGCTGGACACATGGGTTTTTCCCGAACTAAGTCGAGAGTTCTGGCGTCTTTCTTTTGGCCATTTGTCAATAAAGACATACGAATTTATTGCCGGTCTTGCAAAATATGTCAAGAGGTCAAATCTAGAGGTCCACGTCATGCTGCACCTATTCAGGCTGCAGACATTCCTATTCGGCCGTTTCAGAAAATGGCCATAGATATCATTGGCCCTTTTAAGATTAAATCGGCCAGAGGACATCAATTTATCCTTACGTGCGTTGACATGTGCACGCGTTGGCCAGAGGCTATACCTCTTAAGAGCATCTCCACTGCCGATATCGCAGACGCTCTTTGGCTTATATTCTCTCGTTTGGGTTTTCCCGGAGAAATATTGTCAGACCATGGCACACAATTGATATCAGACACAATGTCGCAGGTAATGTCTACTCTGCACATTAAAAGATCTTTGAGTAGTATTTATCACCCAATGTCCAATGGGTTAGTTGAACGTCTTAATAGAACACTCAAGAACTTACTTGGGAAGATAACTGAGGATCATCCTCAGGATTGGGACAGGGTTCTACCCGCGGCTCTCTTTGCCTATAGAGAGGTCCCCAACGAACATACAGGATTTTCTCCTTTTGAACTTGTCTTTGGCGCGCGACCGCGCGGTCCTATGTCTTTACTTCATGATCTTATAACTGCTGATAATATCGACAATGACACACAATCTTCATATGAGTATGTCATTGCTCTCAGACAGAAGATTATTGAAGCATGCAAGCTAGCAACTTCCTCATCCGAATTTGCTAAAGAAAAGGCAAGGCGATTTGCTAATAAGAAGAGACGCCTACGTCAACTTTGTCCTGGAGACAAAGCGTTTGTTTTACTTCCTTCTAGGGAGAACAGACTTCTTATTGCATGGAAAGGTCCATATACAATAGTCTCGAAAATTTCCGATGTCGACTATGTTGTCGATATTGATGGAAGGCATAAAACCTTCCATATAAATATGCTTACGGAATATCATGAATGACCAGACTATTTGCAGCCTATTTTCCAGGCGACGGACGATTCTCCAGTCCAACAAGTTCATATCTCATCCCTGTCAGTTATACAGGATGAGGAAACTACTTTTTCAGATGTTAATCTACCTCTCCCTGTGATTCCACTTACCTCTACGGAATCATGTAAAAACGTTACTGTTTCTGCTAATTTGTCTTCTGAGGAACAGCGACAAGTATCCTCTACGCTACAATCATTTCAGGATGTCCTTACCAACATTCCTGGACACACACGTCATTGAACATGACATTATACTTACTGATCATAATCCGATCAGAGTAAGACCTTATCCTATTCCTATTCATTTTCAAGCACAAGTCGAGAAAGAATTGGATGAAATGATACAATTGAAAATAATTGAACCATCCACTTCAGCATACTCTTCGTCCATGGTTATTGTTCAAAAGAAAGACCATAACATACGCCTTTGCTTAGATTATCGCAAATTGAACCAAGTTACGAAGTTTGATGCTGAACCTATGCCTTTATTAGAAGATCTACTTACTAGACTTTCTAACTCTCGATTCTTTACTAAACTTGACTTGTCGAAAGGCTATTGGCAAGTTCCGTTAACTGAACGCGCCAAACCTCTCACTGCTTTCTCAACACCTAGGGGTTTGTTTCAATGGAATTTTATGCCTTTCGGGCTTATGAACGCCCCAGCTACTTTCGTACGCATGATGCGTCGAATTCTCTCATATCGTTCAGATGTCATTGCATACTTAGACGACATCTGTCTTTTCAGTAATACTTGGGAAGATCACTATTTGGGTTTAAATGAATTACTGTCTACTCTACGCGAGCATAATTTGACTGCAAAACCCTCTAAAGCCTATGTTGGGTTTAGTGAAATTTCTTACCTGGGTCATCGTGTTGGTCATGGTCTATTGAAGACAGAGGACCAAAACATTTCTAAGATATTAAATATCTCTGTTCCTAAGACAAAAAAACAAGTACATAGTCTCTTGGGATTAATACAATTCTACGGAAGATTCATTAAGAATCTATCCTCTATCATGGCACCACTCTCAACCCTATTGAAGAAAGGGTCTCCTAACATGGTGCACTGGTCCCAAGAATGTCAATCTTCATTGGATCAGATTAACTCATTAACTACCGCAAGCCGCTGTCAGCGGCTCACAACATAATCACATTTGGACCGCAAGCCGCTCAGGGCGCCAATCTAATTTTAGTAATAAAACGAAAGAAAAATGTACTGAAACACTCTCTGATCTGGTTCGAGATTTTAAGTTGCCACCGGAAAACATATTCCCAAAGCATGGTTGTTGTAGAACACTGAAAAATTGATATTATGTTCATATTTTTCAGCGTTTTGGGTTAGTTACCAAATCGTGTAAAACTGTTTACCGTGGCAACTAGTGCTAGGACTACAAAAAATGCGTGTACATCTCGTCTAACGGCTGAATAGGATAGAAACATGTTTCAACAATTGACTGAAAGATCTAGCGACGAGGACAAGAGTGAAAACGGTGTGCACATTGATTGAAATTGTGATTTTGATAGAGATGGGGCGCAAGTAGTTATAATTGTGAAAATATTGCAAGTTCTCGGCCATCGGAGGGCCGTTAAATAGCAACAACCTCTATTAGAGTTGCAACTAATGTTTATTGTAATAGTACATTCATTTATCTTTAAAATGACGTGTAATTCATACAAATCTGTAAACAATTACGAAAACTACAGCTTACTTTGTGCAAACATCTACAGGATGAAAATGGGAAAAAAATTTAATTCGGCCACAGTGTGTTTTTTAATTCGGTAGTTAATGTGTTAAGAATTTGTTCTCATCCCCACCTATCTTAAGACTGCCTATTACTGATAAGACTTTTGTTCTTCGTAGTGACGCCTCATCCACAGGGATCGGAGCGGCACTAATGCAGGAGTATTCAGGAACTCTGCATCCTGTAATGTATATCTCTAGGAAACTGAATGCGGCAGAAAGGAATTACTCGGTTTTAGACCGTGAATTGTTGGCTATGGTTTGGTCAATCCTTAAGTTACAAAGATTCCTTCTTGGTGCGCATTTCATTGTGGAAACAGACCAAAAAGCTCTTACTGCTATTCAGTGTAAGAACTTAAAAAGCTCGAGATCTACTCGATATGCTATTGCTCTTCAACCTTTTCATTTCACGGTACGAGCTATCCGTGGTTTGGATAATGTGATGGCGGACATACTGTCTAGATGCCCACATGAGTCCGCTTAAGTCTTGTGTCCTAGATTTTTCCTGATACACTTCTAGACTTATGTCTCTTCACTATAACAATATATATTAATACATTTGTTTTCACCTTAGAGTGGTAAATTAATTGTTTTTTTTTTTCTCTATTACCATCTTTGGTGTAATGGAGAAGGTTGAGTTGACATAATATAAAGGTCAAAAAAATTAATGCGGCCACATGCAATACTTAGACATGTAGTAGTAATTATAGTACATTATAGCATGTTGCTAATTGTGTCATTTATATTGTTCTCAGTGCAAACTAGTACCAGGTACGGAGTGCTTTTGAGAATCATGATGATGCCATATGTCTCCCTTACATATTATTTGGATGCTGCTTACATTGATATTCGGGATACAGGATTGTTTTGTACTGTGGATGCCATCTTCTATTAGTTAGATTGTACTCTTGTATTGTCATATGTATGTATAATGACTTTTCAAATTTTGTTATGGCCATCCATGAGATAATAATGATTATATAGCATGAGACTTCGATAGATTTATATGTTCATATGACTTCTCGATATATGTTGTCATTCGCATTGCTGTAATATTGCATTTTTTTATATGTATGTGATTTTTGTTAGCATCGCCAGCAACTGAGGTTTCTTTGATGGTACCTTCCGGATATGTTTTACCTGGAGAAAATATTTTCTCTTATCTTGTGAGGTGATTTTTTGTTCTCACTAGACGCTCTATTGAGCGTCGATTGAGCCTGTCATTAAGACATTATTTTATGTTGTTTGTTTCATCGGCGCATCATTCATGCGTTATGAGCATGTTGTATCTTGCTCATTGATGTATTTCAAAAAAAAAATGTGGTTCATTTTTTTTTTTTTATCCGTTGCTGTCGTTTTTGACGGTTTCATAAGAAGTAAATCTATTTAATACTTTTGATGATTTAAGTTAGAGAACTGTTTATGAACTCCCTGGGACAGGTTGATTTGGGGTTATCTTCCCTTTGTTTTATTCATTGTTGTTGACCTGTCTTAAGTCGGGGTTAGCTTTACTCAGATCTGTGCTGTCTACACATGCGCAAGTTTTTTGAGCGCGATCGGAGAGACTTCCGTCAGGGAGTGATGATCTGGGTTCTGACCGGACTGGTATGTCCGTGGTACTTCTCTGCATTATCTGGGGGAAAGATAGTCTTCAGTGTGACTGTGATGTCAGTGATTCTCTCCAGAGTTATTCTGTTCGTCAAGAAGGACGACAGTTGTTATTTGTATATTTCTCGGATTCTGTCAAAGGTAAAAGAAACTTAATTATTATGCCTAAGTTGCAGAACATTTTGTGGCAACCTGTGAGTAGAGCTCACAGTCCTTTGAGATGCAGAGTCCATTATTTGTGCTCGATGTAGCCAACTAAGACTATTCGTCTAACTGTTATTCAGGAGCCCAGTAAAGATATATTATTATGAAAACCGCATGTTGGCGGTATGTTTCGGCATGGATGATTATGCCTGCCTATGAAGAATACACAGTTGTTTACATTATTATAGAGGCCCGACATTACGGCCGATATCTTTGAGCAGAAGAAGATGTATTTGGCGTGTTATGCCAGATGAATTGCAGCATTATTATTATTTATGCAATTGAGAACTCGCCTTTTGGTACGGCGGAGTTGTTTAAAGTACATGACGCGCTGAGTCAGTGGTACATGAGCTGCAGTATGAACTATGTGTTAAAGGACAGACCATTGTCGATAACGTCCTGATAGATGAGTGGTTCAAGCTTTATAATGCCAGATGTTTTGCCAGTCATTTCCAGTTTATATGATGTCCTTGATCCTCGTCCATTTGACTGTAACTGTTGATGTCACTGTGTCTCGTAAATAAATGGTTGAAAAGTTCCAGCAGTTGCAACAATTACTGACTACTGCATGTGAGTGAGTGGGTGCATTGTTTACCTGTCAAAGAGCCTAAACGCATTCGTGTTGTCTACACACCCACATCACTTATCAACCTACACAAACTTCGAGTACTTCACATTCAAGAGATGTATGATGTCTGAATGTCAACATGACACCCTGTTAGCGCCTCAACGCCTGGTGAGCTAATCATGCACAACAACGCTGTTTGGCCCAGGTCGTACTGACTACGCACGCACAGAAAACTACAGTAACGCTGTGCAGGAACATTGGGGTAGATCGTACAGCCTTCAACATTCTAGTGGCGCATCAACACATCCATACAATAACAGTACACAGTAAAGATATCGTTACATTCCTGGTGGTTATGAAATAGGATTACATTTGTGGTGACCAGTACGTTACAACGATGAAGTTTGTTCCTGTTGGATCATCTCAGGAATCCGTCTTGATTTATGATTGTTGCCAGATAACGGCTCATTTTTTGATGTCTCATGCCTCAGACACTTACAGCCCTGCTTGCCACGGCAGAACTTCCATTGAATACATGTGATCAATGGCTAGTGCGTCCCTCTGGCATGAGGAGCGAGATTAGATGTCAGAATAATATATATATAATCTTCAATTGACGAAATCTTCAAAGTTGGTCAAGATGTTGACCATGTTATTATAATGACCGGCATTATCAGTCAAAGGTCATCCTAACGTTTGCCTTAACGATGTTTTATGTACGATGTTTACCAGATGTAACAACCTTTTGAACTAATCGTGTGCCTGTGATGTCGTTGTTGCTGTCTACGTACAATAAAATATATTGTCGATTTTTTCTACATGGGTCCAGCATACTTGATCTACATGTTGGTCAATCATACGACCCTGACATTGCCTGTTACATTAGTATTGTCTTCATTGGCCATTCATATGGCCCCCACATTTGCGTTGAGAAATAATAGGTCATCCACCCCTGTAAGCCCGACATATCTGACAACACCCTTTTGTCAGCAGTATCAAACGACAATACTCATTACCACGCAAACATCAAGAAATTCAACAACCACCAATATAATATATCTCCGAGGTCGTAACACTCACATTAGAAGGAAGCTTATCACTCACATTAGAAGGAAGCTTATCACTCACATTAGAAGGAAGCTTATCACTCACAATAGAAAGAAACTTATCACTCACATTAGAAGGAAGCTTATCACTCACATTAGAAGGAAGCTTATTACTCACATTAGAAGGAAGCTTATCACTCACATTAGAAGGAAGCTTATCACTTACATTAGAAGGAAGCTTATCACTTACATTAGAAGGAAGCTTATCACTCATATTAGAAGGAAGCTTATCACTCGCATTAGAAGGAAGCTTATCACTATCACACACATTAGAAGGAAGCTTATCACTCACATTAGAAGGAAGCTTATCACTATCACTCACATTAGAAGGAAGCTTATCACTCACATTAGAAGGAAGCTTATCACTATCACTCACATTAGAAGGAAGCTTATCACTCACATTAGAAGGAAGCTTATCAATCACATTAGAAGGAAGCTTATCACTCACATTAGAAAGAAGCATATCCCTATCAATCACATTAGAAGGAAGCTTATCACTCACATTAGAAGGAAGATTATCACTTACAATAGAACAAAGCTTATCACTCATATTAGAAGGAAGCTTATCACTCACATTAGAAGGAAGCTTATCACTATCACTCACATTAGAAGGAAGCTTATCACTCACATTAGAAGGAAGATTATCACTTACATTAGAAGGAAGCTTGTCACTCATATTAGAAGGAAGCTTATCACTCACATTAGAAGGAAACTTATCACTCACATTAGAAGGAAGCTTATCACTCACATTAGAAGGAAGCTTATCACTCACATTAGAAGGAAACTTATCACTCACATTAGAAGGAAACTTATCACTCACATTAGAAGGAAGCTTATCACTCACATCAGAAGGAAGCTTATCACTCACATTAGAAGGAAACTTATCACTCACATTAGAAGGAAGCTTATCACTCACATTAGAAGGAAGCTTATCGCTCACATTAGAAGGAAACTTATCGCTCACATTAGAAGGAAGCTTATCACTCACATTAGAAGGAAACTTATCAGTCACATTAGAAGGAAGCTTATCACTCACATTAGAAGGAAACTTATCACTCACATTAGAAGGAAGCTTATCACTCACATTAGAAGGAAGCTTATCACTCACATTAGAAGGAAGCTTATCAGTCACATCAGAAGGAAGCTTATCACTCACATCAGAAGGAAGCTTATCACTCACATTAGAAGGAAACTTATCACTCACATTAGAAGGAAGCTTATCACTCACATTAGAAGGAAACAATCTACTTTGTGTGAGAGAGAGAGAGAGAGAGAGAGAGAGAGAGAGAGAGAGAGAGAGAGAGAGAGAGAGAGAGAGAGAGAGAGAGAGAGAGAGAGAGAGAGAGAGAGAGAATGCCCTACGCCACCAGGCATGGCTCTTGAGGAAGTGCAGAATGTAATACAAACTGGAAGACAAAAAATGAGAGAATGGAGTGAATAATAGCACTTGTGAAAAGTTTCCTTCATTTACAAAACAAAACAAAAAAATGAAATATCTACTGCCGGAGAGCAAACTCTGCATAATAATTTTTGATGAACATATTTTTATATTCCCACATCTCACCTTGAGCCAAATGGACTGCCTTGTCCCCTATAGCTGCCTGGGTTATGTACAGTAGAATTTGTGAATGTGTAGGTCACACCCATGTCCTGTTCTTTACGAGTGTGCACATCATGTGTGTCATCTGTTCAGATGGCAGAGTGATAGGGCAGATCATTAAAATTAGTATTCACACCACTTACAACATTTTAATCATTTTTTTTGCATGTGTTAATTTCATCCCCTCCTCTTTTTTTCCTTTCTAATTTCATTTCTAGTCTTGTACTGTGTTCACACATGATAAGTTACACCTGGATCTATTTGATTGGCCAGCTCGTCCGCAGGAGTTAACAAGAGTAACAGCAACAGCAGCTAATTTTATTTACTGATGACCTCATTTTCATGTATTACTGTTTATGTATTTTACTTACTGTCATTCTCGTTTTCTTTCGTTTCTGTTTTCGTTCATTTGCCCCTGATGAAGGCCTTGTGACTGAAATGTAGGCAATCCTCTCTGTCCTTTGTCACAATAAGATGCATTGGTTATTTTCATTAACTCCCATTATGACAAAAAGAGTTTAACAGCAAGCATTTCTTATTTGTCGTTCGCTCTCAAATAACATCTATCTCTCTTATAAAACTGACAGTCCATCTCAGGCTTCTCTCGCCACCATAATGAAAAACCTCCTCAACAGGGAGAAGGCCGCGCTGTCAACCTGCTCCTTTTATGGAGCTGACAGTCTTCGAGAACACGTTCTACTGTCTATTTGTCCTCTCCACATGGATATACATCTATCTGTCTGATTTTCAGTTTGTTGAACACATGGTATCTGAGTCTGCAATGACCAGTTCTCAGTCTAAAAATTACCACTTGATCTCTTATTGGTAACGTATCAAATAATTCTGCATTACTGGATTCTGGATGTTCCTTCTGCCATTTTTCTCAATAGTTATTTCTGATTATTGCTTTTATCTCTTCATATGTAGCCATGTTTTCTGTTTGGGTTTTCTTTCCTCCCTCTTTTGCAAGTTTATGTCTTCTCCTTTCCATATATTTTGCAGTGGGAAGGGGATCCACTGTACTTTTACCATTTTGAATTCATAGCTAGTTTCCATTAGTGCTTCTGCCAGGCTGTCTAATTAGTTGTTGTTACTGTATCTGAAGGCAGTGATGACTGATACAGAGTCTGTGAGGAGCACTATCTTGTCTCTAGTAAGATCTTTATTTTCCATGATGGTAATTGCAGCTGTTTTTAGTTCTTCTTCTTCAAGTACCATGCCTAGTGTGTAGGAGATCATGTCTCTCCACAACTTCCTGTCTCTAGTACAATTTATCAATTCTGCTGTTGACTTCTTTCTACAATATCAAACTGTCCAGTATTTGCTCTCTTTGTCTTCCCCTATCTCTTTTTCCTTCAATCTCACCTGTTGTTACGATATATTCCAGCTGTCCTCTTCTCATAACATGAACATTAGTTCTTCTACCTCCACTTTAAAGTTGTTTGAGAATTTCTCAGTGGCCCCTGACGAAGGCCTGGTGGTTGTAATGTAGGAATTTCTCTTGTCCTTTGTCATAATAAGATGCATTACCTATTGTTGTTAACCCCCATTATGATAGACACAGTTAACAGCATGCATTTAAAAAAAATGTTTGTGTCTGCCTGCTTTGTCTAGAGTAAAACAAAACATACTGTTCCTCACAATCTGTACCACATATCATGAGAAATGTTATGTTGTTTACACACTTGTTAGGTTTATGAAATAATTTGACAGTTTACTGTCCGTCTCAAGGTTCAAGGAAAATATCTTGTAGTTCATTATTCATAAAGAATAGTATCTTCCACTTCATTATCTGTTTAAAGGAAAAGGAAATTATCTACATGTTTAGTGCCAATATTAAAGTCTTGGAGAAATCATCTAGCAATTAATGCACGTATCAAGATTCAAAGAAAGTAATCGTAATTTATTAGTCAATTCTCGCTATTCGTGGGGGTTAGGTTCCTTGAAAACCCTGTGAATACAGAATACCATGAATACGGGACCATTGATCCTATGGGAAAAAGAGGGTTAGGTTCCTGCGGGACCCTGTTCACCATACACTTTTGCTACTGATAAGTCATCATTTCGTGTACCCTTTATGTAAAACAGTTTATTTATTATACTGTGCATTTTATAAATGTATTTTATACACTGTTTTCTTTGTAATAGTACAGCATGTACATTCTTTTGGTGTACCAATACTCAGGGAGGTAGCTTTTTTTGCTCGATGAGCTGAAGCAGGAATTTCTTAAATACTGAGGGGTAGGAGTCTCAGAATTTTGTGTCTACTGTGCATGACCGTGAATACCCGAGATTAGCAAAAATTGGGTTACACTTTATCTCATGTGAATGAGCGAATCCGCGAACACAGAACATACGTACAGTGATGACTGACTGTACCCATAAAACAAAATAAGTATTCTCAGTCTGTCACTTCTGACATATAAGATCACCAATGTGGAACTAATGATAAGAACCAGACAAGTGCTAGTGGAACAAGAGATGAGACGAAGACACTGGAGATACAACACACACTGAGAAAATCTGCTGATAGCCAGTTTTTGATCAGGTAGAGGCAGACTGAAAAGCACATGAAAAGAACTGGAGAAAAAAAAACAGATGGCACAGGACATGAGGTCTTGGCATAATTTTGTTGAAGGCCTATGCTCCTTGTGGAGCTGTGTGGTAAAGGCGATGATGATAATGATTTCTGACATGTCTTGTCAGCCGTAAATGTGCTATGTAAGGTGTAGGTCTGACTGTTTTAGTATTGTCATAATTTTGAAACACAAAAGAAAGGTTATCAAAACAGAAATCCTACCATCTTCCTCAAAGTCACTTAGAGAATAGATCTCTTCTACCAGATCTAGTTTTTTCTCTCCCTTTATTTGCACACCATCTCTTTCCTCAAATATCCCGCCCAAATGAGGGGTAGCCAGGTGCTGCCAATGTCGCAATGTCATGGACCCTGGAAAGTGATATGCTCAGAGTGATTACAAAGTTAACATACAATAAAACAAACAAACAAACAAGCAGAATACACTGTGAATGTTTCACTTTTTTTCTGCCTCATTTTAGTCAGGCTACAGGTTGTTGTTGTTGATTAACTAGGGCTGCTGAGCTCGTCACTCTTTAGCAGTCAATGCCAAGCTGAAGAATTTACATGTGTTCTGCAGCTGTTGAGTGGTGTTGTATAGAGTGTTTGTGATTGTTGGGGAGCCTGGCAATAGCTGTCAGCTTTCTGTGGAGAGTCCTGGGCAAGTGAGCAGCACATGCTGAACTGTCTCATACGGTTGGATACAGTTGTGGAAATTAGGCTCATTTGTAGGGTTTGATTTGTTTAAGTGCTTGTTGAGTCTGGTGTGTTCTGTTCTTAGTTGGAAGATTGTGCTCTGCTCCATACGTCGTAGGTTATTAATGTTGTTCAAGCTAGAGGTAAAAGACAAGGACTATTTATATTGTGCCTTGTTGGCAGGGAGGTTAGTGTGATTCACTTCTGTAGCTAGACAATGTTGCCATTCAGATGGTCCTGGGTTCGATTCTCCAGTGAGCCAATCACTTCTGTTGTCTAGTTTTCTACTTCTTTACTTCTCACGAGTGCCTGAAACATACCCGTATGTGTGTAAAAGACAAGACAGTATGTTAGTTTTCCAGAAGCAAGAGAAAGAATAAAATGTTTTTGTTTCTGCTTTATTAGGAACAATATGTAAATTACTTCGTTAACATTTTGTCTATTGCTTTCCTTCAACATTTGCCATCTTGACCGCAGCTTAACTGCCTTTTCTATTACTTTCAACAATTCCTTGTACCTCTGCCTGCTGCTTATGCTCAGCCCTTTGACCTTCAGACCACTAGTTCCCCTCTGGTAGAGCATCATTCTTATTAGAGGACACACTCATTTCCTTTTCTGAAACTTCAGTGTATGATGCAGTTTACATTTAGCTGTCCATTCTACCATTTTCAGTTATTGTGTTTTCTGCTGGAAAGTATTGCTAATGATTTCTCTCTGTAAATATATTTCAGTATGTGGGGCAGCTAACAGTGTGACTTCAAATGCTGAAAGTCCATTCATGTGAACTGATCAAGGAATTGCTGCAGCATGGGTAAATTTTTAACTAGTGCAGATAAAAAGAAGCAACACTCATGTAAATAGATCTTTAACCTCACCAACACACTTTAAACATTCAAACATACATGTATAAAGTTAACACAATTTAAGAAAGTCAGGTAACAAGGAAGTGTGTTCATTTTTTTCCCAGAAAAAAATCTGGAAACACAGCATAAGCCACTGTGAGAGGAGGTGTTAACTGCTTTACATCTGTGTTTCATAATGTCTAACTTTGCAATTTTTTTTATTTTACTTCCCTTTTAATGATTTACTCTAAGCAGCAGTTCCTTCTTCTTTGTACACTCTCAGACATCTACTTGAATGTTTTCAAAGAAAGCAGTAGTCAGTTTAAGGCTATTTGCATCTCCGTAGAGCTTTTCCACGAATGGTACTGGTGTCGGCCATATGCGCTTTCTCTGTTCCGCATATGTTGGGTAACTCTGAAGCAGTTGCAACCTTCCTGTTAACATCCTATTCTTTCTGACCACCAGGTCTAAGACCACACACAAAAATGTGCACACCTTCCATTGGTTTGACAATCTGCAGCTTCTCTGAAAGCTTGTAGTGGTGGCTGTTCATGGGCATCCCACCAGTGCTCCAGTTGGAAGAAGACACACTGCCTGCTGGCGACCGAAGTCCATATGGAACGGGACTTCTCACGCTGAATGGTGAAGTACCACCACTCCTGCCGAAGGAAAACAAAGAGCACTTTAATTTATGATGCATGTATGTGTGGAAATATATTTGTGACAACACATTTGTGGCTACTATGGTATAAAAAAAAAGTATTTGATTGGCTAGGTGGACAGAGTGCTTCCAGGATAAAAGCTTAGCAGCTTCCCGCTACAGTCTATGTAGCAGTAAATGGATATTGGAATCTGCTCCTGAGTTAGGGATGGCAATGGCAGCAAGGAAGAGACCTGGTCACTCCATCTCATAAAGTTGGACCTCGTATGGTGAAGTCCCTGCTATGGGACTATCTTGACCTTTTATGTTAAGAATTAAAAAAAAAAACAACAACAACAAAATCAACAACCAAGATGTTACAGTTTCATAAATGGGTGCTTGCGTACAACTGAAGGATTGAAATGGTTTGACAAGATCCCCAAAGTAGAACTTACGACAACAACCAGATAAGTGTCAGTGGAACAAGAGATCAGAAACAGACAACAGAGATGAATAGTACACAGACTTTGAGGACACCTGCATTACCAGGCAGTCCTTGTTCTTAAATCCTCAAGGTAAGAAATGTAGAGGGAGACTAAAAAACACTTGGAGAGAGACGTACATAAAAGGTCAAAAAGAAGCTATTAAAAGACCCGGAGCATATGGCACATGACAGGAGGACTTGCCATGAATTTCTTGAAGGCCTATGCTCTATGGGGAGCTACCAGCATGAAATGTAAAAACGTACATTGCTACCTGTATGAAATGTAAAAATTTACATTGCTACCTTTACAAAATGTTAAAGCTTACATTACTACCTGAATGAAATGTAAAAATTTACATTGCTACCTTTAAGAAATGTAAAAACCTACAATGCTGCCTGTATGAAATGAAAAACTTACATCGCTGCCTGTATGAAATGTAAAATTTTACATTGCTACCTGTATGAAATGTAAAAATTTACACTGCTACCTGTTTAAAATGTAAAATCTTACATTGCTGCCTGCATGACATGTAAAAGCTTACATTGTTACCTGTACGAAATGTAAAAACTTACATTGCTACCTGTATGTAATGTAAAAACTTAAAATGCTACCTGTATGTAATGTAAAAACGTACAATGCTACCTGAATATAATGTAAAAACTTACAATGCTACCTGAATGTAATGTAAAAACTTACAATGCTACCTGTATGTAATGTAAAAACTTACAAAGCTACCTGTATGCAATGTAAAAACTTAACAATGCTACCTGTACATAATGTAAAAACTTACAAAGCTACCTTTATGCAATGTAAAAACTTACAATGCTACCTGTATGTAATGTAAAAACTTACATTGCTGCCTGTATTTTCTTCCTCCTTCTCTCCTCTTCCTCCTCATGGAAGTCCTTCTCATTCTGTTCATTTGCCCTCCGCATGGCCAGTCTTTTAAGAGCACTTTCCAGATCATTGGACCCAGGTATTCCAGGCTGACCTAGTTCTGGATTAGACCTAAACGAAAAAAAAAAAAATAATAATAATTTAAATCTGCCTTTTTTTGCATCATAAATCTGGAAACTTTCTTGTCTTCATAATTAAATTATATTATGTATGTGTGTCACTGAAGGTGTGCGTGTCCATGTGTGAGTGAAGGATGGAATGGTTGTTATGACTGAATGCCACTGAGGCTCTTATGACATGTGAGTCTGGGCGACGTCATATGTTAAATCTAACATTATAATCATCATCATACAGCCATGGCTCTAGACGCTATGGTTTCTGCTACAATTAGTTTTACTTGATAAGGCTGCCAGCCCAGGGCACACCAGTCTAATAAATACGTCATACACAGGGAGAATATCTGATTAGTATTCAAAACTGTAATGCACTTGTGAAGATTCTTTAGTACATTCTAAGTCTTACATGCTGTTGTGTAAGATATTTGCGTTAGCTTGAGGAGAACAGGTTGGGGAGTGAACACTGTTTGGGTGATCGGGAGGGTAACTTAACATGGGAGGGTAGACTGTGATTTGAATCTGAACTGGCAAGTTGTGTTACTCAAAGCACGCTGTGGTTCATAGTTGAGTGGACCGTTGTGTCCTAAGTGTGCGGTGTTTGCCACACTACAGGAATTGTTAAAAATGTTCTGGCCGAGCATTTAAATTATGCCAACATAGTTCAGAAGCTGTTATGTGGTCATTAAAGTATGAGATAGACAAACACTGAGGAAACCCGTTGATAGTATCACAAGGTAGTCCTTGCTCTGGGACCCCCAGGGTAAGAGAAGTAGAGGTAGACCCCAAAAAAAAAAAAAACACATGGAGAAGAGAACTGGAGACAGTAATGACAATGATGAGGAAGACATGGAAAGACCTTGAGTGGATGGCACGGGACAGGAAGGACTTAGCTTGATTTTGTTGAAGGCCCTGTTCTTCTTGAGAAGCTGAAGAGTACTGAATGAATGAACAATGTGAGATGTTTCCAGAAGCCAGCTTTTAAAATATATGAGCTTGAATTTGCATGTCAGCTATATTTCTTATTCCACAGAAGAGCTACCAGTTAAGCTCAATTACATACATGGTCATTAGCTGCCATCTCCGCACTGATGGTCAGCTGCTATGGATCTCCAACATCTTCTGTCTCTCATCTTGATGGTGCACTCTGATGGACTTTTCTTTTCCATCTCTTGCTGTTATCTTTCCACTGTTAGCGCTGTCTTCCTCTTGCACATTTGCTGTTAAGTTGTCCTTCCAGTATGGTCTTCAGCAAGGTGTTAAGTCTTTTCATATAGCTTAGCTGTCTAACGTTGATCTCCTTCATCAATTCTCTTTTCATTCCTAGCTTTTCTATTTGTTTTCTTCTCTTTCCATTTTCCATGAGATGTGCTCCACTTTTCTATATATTCACATCTCAAGGGCCTCAATTCTTTCTTCCAAATGCTTGTTCATTGGCCATGTTTCTACATCACAGAGCACTGAAAAGTTTATATAACACTTGATGACTCTCAATTTTAATTTTGTGAGATAATTGTTTAGATGTCAGTATTTGTCTCATTTTGTTGAATGTAGCTTCAGCCATTCCTATTCTCATCTTGATTTCTGCTTCACATCTGTCATCGTCTGTTACTATATGATAAGACAAACTCTTGACTTGTTCCAGGACTTTCCCATTTATTCTTATCTTCTACGTTGGCTTATCGTCTGCTTTGCTAATTATCATAGTTTTTGTTTTCTCAATTATAAAGACTGGTGCTATTTACTTGCTTCACTAGTTCTTGTAATTCTCGTTCACTTTGTGCTAACAAAACCATATACACAGATGTGTATCTAAAGTTGTTTATACGTACAATTACATACAGTGTCATCATACAAAAAAACTAACCCATATAAGCTGTCCATGTCCGCGCTGTAACCATCACTGGCTAAACTCTCAACATCGGAAGGATAATTTGATGGTGCTTGTGAGTCACTTTCTCGCAAGACGGGAGGTGCCGTAGACATCCTTGTGGTCAAGGCTGCTTCCCTCTGAGATGCTTTAGCTGCAGCCCTCTTCGCTGCTCGTGCCGTCTCAAACACTTTCCAACTATAGGACCTGGGGAAGAACAGCAAACTCCACAAACTGCTCACGTAAAAAATCAGTTATGTCAATCTAAATACATTTCAAACAAGATCTCTCATTATCATCACTTCTCTTTCTGCTCCCCAAATGAGCAAGGAGCCACCATAGCAGCTGGCCCCCTCACAAAAAGTCTTCACAAGCTCTTGCACTAGTGGCTTCTGTAGCACTTTGTATTACATGATGACATTGCCAGGCAAGATCTTTCTTAAAGGAACAGTAAACTCTGTCAATGGCTGGCAGAGAGAAAGGTAAGAGTACTATTATACAATGCAACTACTGTGCAATTAAAGTTAATATTTTGGAAAATAGTTGTAGACCTGAGCCAACACACTTCATTTTTTTTAATGAAGTGGTGATTTCCTGCACCAATCAGTTGTGGCCGGGTAGGGAATTGGGGGTTGCTGTTTAATTGCAGAGAGTGTTAGATCTAGATTACTAGCTTGACCGCTAGAGTTTGCAATTTCTCCCTTACAGTCTTACGGGATTTTACCAGGTTCGGGGACTATCCTCTAAGGTGTTGTATTAGAGCAGATGTGTTTTATTTATATCATTTACCAGCAAGAGCAGTTATGGTTCATTTATATTTCCTTCCTTCCTCTCATGAATGTATGGCAAAGCAAATGAGTGACGACCTGCCTTTAGTATAAACGTGACTTTTATTTAATTATAACGTAATTACAAGTCGACATGGCAAAACTTCATAAGACACATATGACAATTATTTTTCAGAGCATATTTCTTTTCAAAATCCCGCTGTATGAGTTTCTAACTTCATTATAACCATTCTGGTTCTATTCTTAGGAAATTCTTTCTTGTTCATAATGCCATATTTTCAAGTAAGTGCATATCAGTAGTTCAATAGGGATTACTCTGCTTCTTCAGGATATAAAATTGCCGTATCTCCTCCTGATATGTTATTGCTTCATCAAAACAAATCAATCCTGCATGTACATTTGAAAAGAAATCTTTCAGCCATTGTTTCCTTTCTAAATCTGCAATAATCATTCGATTTCGACATGTCAATAATTGTATAGTAATTAGTTCCTACTTACAGACTTCGAATATAGAGTTTAAATACACAAAAATGCACTTTGAAGAGAACATGCCATCATCCCTGGAATTTCTAATTCTTCAACTTGAATAAACTTTCATGCAGTAAACCACTGCGTTATGAGCACAAACTTGCTTCTCTTACTAGCTAGACGCGTCCCTTCCAACTAACTAGGCTGCTGGGGAAAATCGCGTCCCTTCTAAATTTTTCTGAGCTCACGATTGGGTAAAAATCACGTGACTAATTTTGACATGTAACGCAACTCTATCCTAATTAAAATTTAATCTGTTTCTCGGAAAGTAGAAATTTATATGCTAATCTGGTTTTTATATAGCCTGTTTCCAAAGGAAAAACTATGTACACGGCTACATATAGATCCCGGGGCTCCGCAAATGTATCCCGTAGGGAGACATTTGAGTACTATCAATAACAAAAATTCATCCCCAAAAATTTTCTAAGTCGAAAAATATTTTGAGAAAAAAAATTTTTCAAGTTCAAAAATTTTCTAAGTCCAAAAATATTTCAGAAAATTTAACGAAATTCCTACATCTGAGCTCCTATGTCTATATGGGACTGTCGTCTATAAAGGGGCCTTATAGATGGACATCATCTCCAAAAATTTGCAAACTATCTTTCACATCAATACATATTTCAACCAAATTTACAAATTGGCAACACTGACCAACAAAATCCTAAAAACAATCATAAGGTCATCACCAAAAAGAATGTGACGAGTGGCAACACTGGGAAATGAACAATAAACTATCTTATTTGCGGAACTTGGCTGCATTATCATAATCTATTACATTTCATTCAAAAATATAGTTGATTACATTCTCTTAGATATGGTGGGGGGGTGTTATCTCTTTTCTTTTCCTGTTATTTGCTCCATATATAAGTCTGCAAGTACTTAAAAAATCTTTTTTCTTCCTGGCGTACTTATTTATTCTATTTTCCAAGTACTCTGCAATATTCCAAGAAATGTCCAAAATCTCCAATTCCTATGGTAATGGCAATCCACTTTCATAAAATAGCCAATGTTCTCATGGGTACTCATCATGTTCTCTTTTTTTTTTTTTTTCTAGTGAATGAGCCACTTGCTCATTATTACATGTAGAAAACATCTCTAGACATAATATGCATATTTTATCAGACGATAATATAACCAGCATCATTTTTATAAGTAATCATTTTTCACAATAAAAGCATTAAAACCTCATGGCTTATCCTTATTTATTTATTTGTATGTTTCCTTGTTATAGACATTTTCCAAATGGTAAGTGTATAAATTCGTTCTGAGTCCGTCACTGTAGAAAATGTTCTATATTACATTTTTTTCTTCTTCAAAATATGTGATGTTTGTCTCCAATATCCGTACGTCTGGTGGTGATCCTGTCCATTAGTCAATTATTTCTAATCATTCCTTCTTTTCTGTCAACACAGTATTTTTTCTGTGAACTCTTCCCTAGAAATATTATTTTATATATATATATATATTCTTCAAAGATCTTCTTTGACTTACCATACATCAATTTTCAAACATCTAATTATTCAGCAACCAACAGACGAATATGAAATATAAGGGAAAAGGAAAATATAGTTTCAAATCATCATGAATTTTCTACATTGGGTTCCGTATTACTTTATTTTCTCTGTTAAGACAACTGCTTATACTCTTGACAATATGTATCCATGTTGTCACTCTCAAGGCATCCTTGTATACAATTTATATTTGTCTCCTTTTTTTTTTCCATAACACCAATGTATCATTTATGGTGTTCCAATATCATTGTATCTATTCTTGTCCTCCTGTTATCTTGAGAATTCATCCTTAGTAACTCCCTATGTACCTTATCTAGCAATACATTTATCAAAAACACATCAAACAATTATTTATGGAACAATCAACTGAGATGTAAGAACTGTTTGACAATACGAGATTAAAAAAATTTTGGGGTCATCACTCAAAAAATGTGACATAGAAAGGAAGAAAAAATATTCAATTGATTGTGAGGAATCTACAATATTCTTATAAGACAAAGTTCCTGGCACTCTGACTACTATTTATCCATATTATTTCTGGTTATCCTTGCATACAGTGTACCATTTCCATTTTCTTTATAAGTCCAATTCATCGCTCATGGTGCTCCAATATTTAAAATGTGGATCCTTCCTATTCCTCTTATTCTGTACTGGAAATACATCCTTATTAATTGTCCATGTACTATATCTGTGAATATTTATCAACAATATATCAACTAATCATTTATGGAACCATTAACACAAATGTCTAGACTTTACAAAAACATGAACAAAAACATGTCTTTTTACATATGTGCAAAATTTCGACACCAACTCTGCCTTCGCAGGTCGAGGGTTAGTCAGAGTTATGTGGTGCCTGTAACATCCGCTGACTACAGCCAGATGGGTGACTTATCTCTTAAAGGCCGGAACGACGCTGGTAGCGTACATCCGCAAAACCCCTCGAAGCCGAAACGACGTTGGGAACGTCACTTTTGTGTTGCGTGAAATTTGTTCCGTATTTTTGTTATGACTCATAACTGAATACTATATGTAGAATATCACTAAAAATCCTTCATATTCTAATTCTACATTCATTTATCTTTACTGTGATGTATAATATGTGTGTCTTTGTTGTGTAGTAGTAATTCAGAAACTTTAGAATTTATAAAGGTACTGCTTTAAGGTACAAAAATAATTCTGATAAAACTCGTGAAAAAATTCCGGCCTGCAAGAGTTAAGGTACTTATAATTCAAAAATCTCGTCCGTCAGTTATCTTAAGTGTGGGGCGGGGGTCTATTTCATGGTGTCCTTGACAAAGTTTGCTGCATTTCCAATCTAGGTATTCTTTTCTTATGTCATAATATCTCCATGATATATCTGTGACATGTCTGTCCTTGGGATAACATTATTATTTTTTTTTTCAATATCCTCGGGGTGAGCAGATCTCAGTACGTCCAATTTCATCAATCATGTATTTTTCTCCTGTAATTCTGGGTATGTTATGAGTATAGTAAATTGTCAATTTATTTCAACTATCGTACAACATTCTGTAATTCGTGATAAGGAATAGTCATTTGTTATACAACAATGTTCATATTACAAAGGCAATGAGCAAAAATCAAAGAGATATCTTCTCCAAAAATGCGGATGTATCTCTATTATTCAGTCATTATTTTTTTTCCTCCATTATTTAATCTCCATTTTGTGTCCTTAGTACCTGTGGTTCCATGGGATTATCATAATCTATTTGTCTCTTGTCTACTGATAATCCTTCAATAATGACTTCAAATATGGTCCTCATATGTGCAGTAATCATCTGCTCTGATTTGTTCCATGTCCATGGTATTCATTGAATATTCTATTATATCCTTGTCTTATCTCGTAACCACGAAAGACTAAAATTATTGCTCCTCCAATGTTAATGTGGGGGATTTTGTGCATAAACATTACAACAAAATCTCAGCTGTGACAACATAAAGTTTCACCATAATATAAAATTGCATCTTCATCATCATTAAACAGTTGCTTCATTCTCTCATGTGCCATCAGTGGCTATCATCCGGTAATGGGTGTTCAATGTGGGTTCAGCATATACAAATGCTGTAGAGGGGTATTTCATTTGCTAAGTCAGCATGTGCAAATGCTATTTCTTTAACATGGGCAAAGGCATCATCAACAAATAGGTGTAATGTGTTCAATCTGGGGTTAGCATATACTAATGCTCTCAAAGGATTTTTTCATTTGCAAAAAATCAGCATGCGCAAATGTCATTGGGGTACTTGTCATAGGCAGTATCAACAAAATATTGCTGGAGTATCAGAGATCATGCTGGTGGGGGTATGACTGGTAATGGGCAGTAGGAGTAAAAACTAATTTCTCACTCTGAAATGGTGATTTATTTTCTTTTATTCTTTTCTTTTATGTCGGCTGCTAACCTCAGGGTAGTCAATGTTTTACAATATTGGCTTATCATCATCAAAATGTGTGAGGGTGGCATATAAACATATAATACATCTTATAAAAAACATTCCAATTGTTTTTCTCTTCTCATTTTTTTGTTATGTTTTGTCTCTTTCCATTTTTTTCTTTTTCATTTCTTTTTTCCATTTCTTTTCTGTTTTCTTGTGATTTCTTTTCTTTTTTTCTTGTGATTTCTTTTCTCTTTTCTTGTTTTACATTTCATTTTCTTTTTTTTTCTTTTTACATTTCATTTTCTTTTCTTGTGATTTCTTTTCTGTTTGTATCACAAGTACGAAAGAATGATAAAAATCAATTCACTAAACACAAGAGATACTATCAATATTCCTAATAGTAAATCCCAACCAATAGGGCTGCAAGTAATAGTTTAGGTTAGAACAGAATGAATATTGTAGCAGTGTCTGTTGTCAATAAGTGGCGAGGAAAGGGTACATCAAGGATCTCCTGATTACAACACGATTGTAATTCCAAGGAATGAATATGATTGGGATTGAAAAGATCACAAGTCTAGAATGTCATCTCAATATAGTGGAATGGAAAAATAGTAAGTTAAAGATGTTGTATCAGTGCAGTGAAGAAAATCTTACTATAGCGAGTCAAGGTTGGGATATGGAATCTTGGAGAATGTTCAAAATCTTGACAGTACTAATATACATCTGGGTCTAAAATAATAATGTACATTGGAAAAATAAATAATCCTGTGGAGAAAGATAGCATAACATGCAATACTAGTTTTGGGTATGAATTATATGTTGTTAACAGATGTCATAGTAGGAACAGTATGATTGATCAAGGTGATAGAATAAAGGAGTTTAGCATAAATGAGATCACAGAAATATTAGTATGAGGTAAGAAAAACTACTGGTGTAAAGTGTCTGCATGAAAATGCACTAAGATGCGAAATTACAGAACTCTGGAACTGCAAGGACAAGAAGTCTGGTGAATGGAGCGTGGAATATGATCAGTTTCAAAAGTAGAGATGAATGTTACAACAGAATAGTGTGACACATGTGTTATAGGTAAGGTTGTGTAACATTCTTAAATATTAAGAAAATGTCTGTAACTAAATAATGTCTGTAAACTCGTAACACCGTGTGTTATCAATTGTTTTGTCATTTTTATTTCACAACACTATACTATCTAATGAAAATCCTCCGTGTGCTGGTCTTGATTTGTTCTCTGGGCATCAGTATTCTAAGGCTGGAAAAAAATAACTTTCTCAGTGAGGCTTTGACATCTTAGTCTGGAAGCAAGTCATTTGAACTGTCAAAAACTGAAAATAGAGTACATGGGAAAGTTAGTACATTGTTAAAAAGTAAGTGCACTTCAGCGTAGACCGTGTTCGGAGTGGCGAACACATAAAACACCTGGGCGTGTTTTAGAATAGCTTCTCAGTACCAGGGAGTTATAACTGTATTTCTCATAGTCTCTGCCCGCTTGTTGATTTGTTTCTCCAATTCCCGCAGTGCCATAAGGAAGGCCAAATTGGGATCATTATTGACCGGTTGTACAGCGAGTACAGCACTGGAGATGGCATTGTTGACATTGAGAGGTTGATGGGCAACTGAAGCAAACGTCAATGGTTTTACCGTGGCTGGAGGTGACATGACTGGCGGTTGTGGCAGTTCTACAAATGTGGCCGCAGGAGGCGATTCGTGAGGCTCAGGAAAAAACGATTCAACCGTGGTGTTGACTTCTGAAAGTGTGGCGCTGTCTACAAGTGGGGCGCTGAATATTGACTCGATACCACTATCTGAGTCTGATACACAGGACATTGTGTCGTCTTCATGTTCATTGGAGTTTTGGACCGCTGTGTTAGGATCGAAGTGTTGTTCTATTATTTTCAGTTCAGTTTCATCCTCATTCAGTATTTTGGTTTGAGTGGCTACTGTCGTTCGAGTGTGGTTAAAAGGTGACGTAGGAAGGTCTGTTTGTGTTGCCACCGAGGTCATTCTTGGTTCATTCATAAATTCTTCTTGTTTGTGCATGATTCGGGTTAGTCTATTTGAAATGGGGGTACATAGCGTCATATTTGTTTTCATAACACCGACTTGCTGATGTCTGTGAAGTGGTTTGATAAGTGCTCTGAAACCATCTTCTGTTGTGATCATACATGTGTTGTTAGATGCATGGAGATTCTTTATCTCGCAAATCTTTTGATGCCTGACATTGTTGATTATGTTTCTGACTGCAATACGGTAATTTCTTCTATTTAAACTCGTCCAGTGATTCTTAGCACGTCTGTTAAAATGATACAGCGTACTATCTGTGTCCTCGGTATGATGTGTTGGTAGACATGGGTATCGTAGGTTTCTTAATTTTTCGACAGAGTAACTTTCCGCGTCCGCGTGTGTTGTTACTACATTCATCTTGGTGAAGGATTCTCGTTTGGGATAACCTCCCGTTAGCAAACGACTGTTCCACTTGTCAGAGTCAGAGGGGCAGCGTGGGTTGGAGAAACTTGGGGAGGGGAACTGATGGGCAAAGCTCTGACACAGTAATGGTTCATGCTGCATAGGGTAACTTCCCGTCAGCAAATATTTCTGAAACATGTCAATCGGTGGGCTGTAATGGTTGTGTATATACGGGTTGGTTTTCCTGCTGCTGTTGTTGTACTCTTGGTGTTGGTATTTTCTCTTGAGTTCCATGTTTCGTTAATACTTCTGCTCTTTTGTAGAGGACTGGTCACTAGGCAACAGGTTGCAATGTAAGTTCCTCATGAGTTTCTAAACTTCATTATAACCATTCTGGTTCTATTCTTAGGAAATTCTTTCTTGTTCATAATGCCATATTTTCAAGTAAGTGCATATCAGTAGTTCAATAGGGATTACTCTGCTTCTTCAGGATATAAAATTGCCATATCTCCTCCTGATATGTTATTGCTTCATCAAAACAAATCAATCCTGCATGTACATTTGAAAAGAAATCTTTCAGCCATTGTTTCCTTTCTAAATCTGCAACAATCATTCGATTTCGACATGTCAATAATTGTATAGTAATTAGTTCCTACTTACAGACTTCGAATATAGAGTTTAAATACACAAAAATGCACTTTGAAGAGAACATGCCATCATCCCTGGAATTTCTAATTCTTCAACTTGAATAAACTTTCATGCAGTAAACCACTGCGTTATGAGCACAAACTTGCTTGTCTTACTAGCTAGACGTGTCCCTTCCAACTAACTAGGCTGCTGGGGAAAATCGCGTCCCTTCTAAATTTTTCTGAGCTCACGATTGGGTAAAAATCACGTGACTAATTTTGACATGTAACGCGACTCTATCCTAATTAAAATTTAATCTGTTTCTTGGAAAGTAGAAATTTATATGCTAATCTGGTTTTTATAGCCTGTTTCCAAAGGAACAACTATGTACACGGCTACACAGTTTTACATAATGTTTGCTACACTCACAGGATAATCCTTGTTCTTTGCTTCGTTGACACTGTGATCAACATGAACGAACTAATATACAGTCATTAGGCTACAAGTATAAAGTTATAAAACTTGAGTAATTATAGTAAATTCTGATGCAGTAAAGAAATATAAATATAAATGCAGTTATTACACTTTGCAGAGTCACTGGAAAATGTTCATCTGAAACAAAAATGTATCTATATACATTTTGATTCTTTCCCATTTTAATTGTTTCCCCTTAGAAAAATTATGTTCCTCTTACAAAAATAAAAAAAACATAAGACTGTGGGCCGAGGATTGTTAGCAAGTGAAAATGGGGATGAGCAAAAGCTCAAGCTACCAATCCTGCCACCTAACAATATTTATGCATGTGCCTCAGTCTCACAGTTAGTACTCAATAATAAAAAAACACAAGTCCATTCAATACCAGTAGAAGAATTATATTTTAAAAAATTAAAAAGAAAAACAACAACCACCAATCCAAAACCAACAAAAGTCCAGCAGAAAAAAGATGTCAATAGTGAGAGAGAGAGCAACATAATATCATGGAAGAAGAAACAATACAGGCCCCACAGACATTAAACATTGCCACAGCAAATGGCAGATAAATTACAGCCTGGAAAAGCCAACACAAACAACAAAGTAATACACTATGTGGAAAGATGAACACTATATACCCAAATTATAACCCACATGGGGTTGAACTGAGTATCCCTTGCACACAAAAAACACCAGTTTTCAAGTGCAAGGCTCAAAAACCTAAACCTAGTACTCAATATGCTGTTCACATCATGCCACGCATTCTATGAACACAGGACAACAAAGAGATATTTAAAAAAGTTATGCTCAGTGCTGATTAGAGATACAAGATACAGAAGATGTCTACAAAGATAAAAGATGGATAGACATGAATCTGCATGAGCAAGGACTAGAAAATTTGAGACAAAACAATATTCTCTATAAAATGTTGCCTTGAAAAATGACGACACAATCTAGGAAATTTGCCCATTATGTCAAACTAAACTCAAAAGAAAAAAAAGGATTCAAGACCAGATATTAAATGGCTCTTAAAACACGCCAAACGTCATATTAGTTAGGTGGTAAGAGCGGTTTCCTTTCACAGCACAGTCACCAGGTTCCAGGATCGAAACCTCCAGTCCATCCCAGCTGTAAATTGGTACCTGACTCAGATCTTACATGGAGAACAACAAAGACAACAACCAAAAAGCTACAGACTTTCATAAATGGGTGCTTGTGTAGAATAGAGGGATTAAAATGGTATGACAAGGTTACCAATGTGGAACTGAGGACAAGAACTAGACAAGTGCCAGTGAAACAAGAGATGAGAAGAAGACGATGGCGATGGATTGGACACACACTGAGGAGACCTGTTGATAGCATTACAAGGCAGTCCTTGTTCTGGAACCCCCAGGGCAAGAGAGGCAGAGGTAGACCAAGAAGCACATGGAGAAGAGAGCTGGAAACAGAGGTGAAAATGATGAGGAGAACGTGGAAAGAACTTGAGATGATGGCACGTGACAAGAGGACTTGGCATGTGTTTGTTGAAGGCCTGTGCTCCTTTGGGAGTGGAGGGTTATGAATGAATGACTCAGATCTTGAGTTACTAAAGTAAAAGGCAGCAAGGAAGGGAGCTACTCATCTCACCTCATAAAAAGAAAAAGCTGGACCTAGTATGGTGAAGTCTCTAACACTTTACTCCCCTACAGCAGCTTCTGCTGTGGGACTACATTTACATTTTGAAGAAAACACCCTTCAGAATGCACAATCGCTCAATGTACCTTCTCTTGGACTGTGAGAGCTCTTGCTGAAGTGATGTCTCCAGTTCTGAGGCTAACGAATCTGTGGGCACTGAGTAAGCAGAATGATGATGCTGCCCGCTGGAGCGGACTTTGTGTTTTCCTCGCATCACTCTGAGCTCATCCTGGGCCTCTTCCAGCATCTCAAAGAGCTCATCATACTTGTCTTGCATGCATCCGAGCTGTGGAGATCAAAGACAACCAGTTAAGATGTGGAGGTAATGGTTTACTCATCATTATGCGTGTGCTGTTGCAGGACGTGAGCATTTACAACAGCACCCGTGAGGTTTTCAACTTGTCGGGGTAATTACGTATTATTTCCTCTTAAAAGCCTTGATCACTCCTTCAACTCTTTCTGTACCAGGCAGTGTTTAGGTTTTCACCATCACTGATGACAACACCAAGTATTCACTTGCTCTTAACTCTTCTGGGAGAGCTGCACAAATTCATAACCACTGGCAGTATCACACATCCCAGTAGTCATATGATGATAATTATGAAATATTCACTTCTGATTTAACATTTCTTCTTTTAATTCCAAAAATATTTTGGAAAAAAAAAAATTTCCTCATTTACTCAAGGCACCTCTTTTCTGTCTGACTGACAGAGTGGTTACAGCACTGGTCTCTTGCAGAACAAGGTGCCAGGTTTGAATCACGGTACCGAACGCTCCAGTCTACCCAACTGTAAATGAGTACCTGACTGTGTGTTAATTACCTTTATTTATTTATTTACTAATTTAATGCTGGACCTAGTACGGTGAAGTATCTAACACTTGACTCCCCTACGGCAGTATCTGCTATGGGATTACCTTTAACTTTTACCCCTTTCAACCACTGAAAAGCTGACTTTAGTTATTTTGGGATGTAATTCTGTCCTACACAAAGTTGATTTCCAGATAGAACTTTATGTATTCATAGACAATGTTCAGCACTGTGTTTTCCTATTCTAAATAAGGCATAAACTAAAAAATATGTCTCTTTCTCATTTCACAGGTACTCTGGACCCTTGCCCTATTACTTTGACACTGGATTAAGCATGATGTGTCAGATACTTTCTTCTTCTTCTTCTTTCGTTCGCTTGAAATATATTGTCTATATCTGCAATGTTGTTTCTTGTATAAACTAGATACTTTCTATATCCTAGATGTTTATGTGAAATGTAAGTGGGCTTCAGTTGTCAGTGCAATGGAAAAGTCGACCCTCAACATTATAATTCTTTTCTTTTTCAAGAGTCCTTCTTCAAAAGTTCAATCCATACTTCAACAGTCACATTTGTTTTTTTTCAACAGTCCAACTCCTTGAAGAGTCTAGTCCATACTTTAAGTCACATTTGTTTTTTTTCAACAGTCCAATGAATTTGTTGTTTCTACTATTACAGCTGTATAACAACATTTGAACACTCACCTCTTTAGTCAACTTGCGCTGTGATTCTGTTGAAGCTGTTAGTTTTTCACGAATTTCAAAATTCTCAAGGGTCAGCTGGAATGCAGAATGATGAAAAAAAAAAAAAAAAATCACATTTTTACTACAAGTAACAGATATATGTAGCCATTTAATAAGTGTGACATATTAATGTATAAAGGGGTGCATACACAGACCAGAAGAACTGAAATGGTACGACAAGATCAGAAATGTGGAACTGATGACAAGAACCAGACAAGTGTCAGTGGAACAAGAGATGACAAGAACCAGACAAGTGTCAGTGGAACAAGAGATGACAAGAACCAAACAAGTGTCAGTGGAACAAGAGATGACAAGAACCAGACAAGTGTCAGTGGAACAAGAGATGAGAACAGAAGCCACTGATAGCCTTATGAAACAGTCTTTGTTCTGTAATCCTCAGAGTAAGATAGGTAGAGGGAACCAAAAAAAAAAAAAAAACACACAGAGAAAAGAACTGGAGACAGAGATAGAAGATCTGGAAAGACCTTGAGATGATGGCACAGGATGGGAGGACCTGGCATAATTTTGTTGTAGGCCTATGCTCCTTGGGAAGCCGAAGGGTAATGATGATGATGATGTTAATAAATGGTTCTCAAACCAAGAGTTGAGGTCACAACTTCATACTAATTATTTACACCAGTGTTTCTTATCCTTTAGAAGAGCAAACCTCTGCACCCCTTTACAGCATCTTAAAAGCCTCACACCCCATTATCTTCTAACTTGGAAAATATGCAGGAAATGCGAAAAAGAGAAAAACAAATATGCCCTAAGGGAATGTTATTTGCAAAATGTGACTTATGTTCTGTTTTGAATTCATGTTGTCAATATTTTAAACCTCAGAAATGAGGTATCTGAGGAAGGTGGTTGAAGTATCAAGAAGAGAAATGGTTCACAACCAGACGATACTTCAAGGCCTAAAAACCTAACCCCTGCAGACCCAAGTAGAACAGTCCCAACTATGATGGTTTGGCCATGTCTGCAGAATGGGAGAATATCGGCTACTACGACAAGCCTGGGAAACTAAGAGTCAGGGCTCCAGACCTCCAGGACGACCCAGAGTCTGCTGAGAGGACAACATTAGACAGCCTTTGAAGGACCGAGGACTAGAATGGAACCAGGCCAGGAGGAAGACAGCCAATAGGATAGTATGGTGCTCTCTCTTCCAAACCTCTACACCTCACAGTAGAAGAGGAACGACTAAGTAAGTAAGTAATATTCTTCTTCTTCTTCTAACACTCTCAGACGTCTACATGAATGTTTTCAAAGAAAGCAGTAGTCAGTTTGAGGCTATTTGAATCTCTGTAGAGCTTTTCCACAAATAATACTGGTGTCAGCCATATGTGCTTTCTCTGTTCCACATATGTTGGACAACTTTGAAGCAGATGTTCAGCAGTCATTTTATCAGTGCCACAGTTACACTGATCGGTAGTTCCTATCTTTAGCTTGTTGAATAGATGGTATCTCAATCTGTTGTGGCCAGTGCAGAGTCTGAAGATTACCACTTGTTCTCTTCTGCTGAGCTGGTAGTGAGCATCATTCTGTGTGTGCCCTGAATGTTCTACATTCCATTTGTTTCTGTATCTGATTCTGATAAAACTCTTTGCCTCCTCGAAAGTTACGCCTGCATCAGGCTGACATAGATTTCCACCTTCCTTTGCCAATCTGTCAGCCTCTCCATTGCCGCTGATATTACAATGAGATGGGACCCACTGGATGACAACACTTTTGAATCGT
The DNA here is from genome assembly GCA_024509875.1 of Oreohelix idahoensis. Taxonomy (NCBI): domain Eukaryota; kingdom Metazoa; phylum Mollusca; class Gastropoda; order Stylommatophora; family Oreohelicidae; genus Oreohelix; species Oreohelix idahoensis. The sequence continues at coordinate 608,213 of JAMPIV010013701.1, read as the reverse complement.
TGACATATAACATTCTATATTGTGCAAATACATTTATGTTCAGTGTATTATACTGTATCTATGATGATTCACCTTCTAAAATATCTGGCATGTTTTACTAATTTACAGCAATACACCACATTTTAACACATTAATCATGCATGGAGGCATATCTGGAATCATCCTTATATAACCACCAGCTAAGCACAATGCTATAACATACAGATGTGGAAGTGAACCTCTGTCTGTGAGGCTAATTACACTATAACTGACTCTTGAAATCATCCACACACTTCCAGGGATTCCCCTTGTGGTGAAACTTGTTGAGTACCCAGCATTGCACACTAAGCTTAGAGGATCTCACTATGAACCCAGTGATAGGCAGGGGGGGGGGGGGGGGGGCGGGGGGGCGGGGGGGGGGGGGGGGGGGGGGGGGGGGGGGGGGGGGGGGGGGGGGGGGGGGGGGGGGGGGGGGGGGGGGGGGCGGGGCGGGGGGTGGGGGTGGCGGGAGGGGGGGGCGGCTGAGAAGTATTTTAGCTTTGCATAGTTGGAGAGCTCCCTTGGATGGCAGGAAATGCACATTATGCCGCATGCTTCTTACTCCTAGCTTGGGACAAGATGTGACGATCCTTTAAATGCAAGCCAAGCTGGAGAAACTGGAGCTCATAAATGACTTCAACTCAGTAAGTTTCAGACTGGCAGAAAAGCCACAGGAAAAGCCTAGATGTACAGTGTAGATAATATCAAGAACTTGATATTGGCTGCAAAACAGCGAGAAGCTCAGCAGCCCTAATTAAACAACAACAACACATTCACTAGATGCATGAAAATAATGATGACAGACCAAGGCAGAATTAGAAATTTGACTCACACGAAGTAGTGCAGAATACATAAAGACACTAGACTAGGGCATACTTGGAGAAGTTGGGCTCACACAAAATAATGCAGAATACATGATGACAATAGACCAGGGCATACTTGGAGAAGTTGGGCTCACATGAAGTAATGCAGAATACATGATGATGATAAAATGAAGGCAGACTGAGAGAAGCTGGACCCACATGAAGCAATGTAGAATATAAACAGAAGGAAAGATATACATGGTGAGACAGTGTATGACCTTTGGACCCATAGCTAAACTAAAGTAAAGGAGGCCTTAGGGTACCGAGTGATCACATTAGCCACACAACTTGTTCATGCCTGCAGCAGCAGCTCCTCATGATATGACATGTAATGGCATGAGTGATCAAGAAAGAAATACAGAAGGCATCATGAGACAAATGTTAGTTATATGGACATACCGTCCTGATCTTTATCTGCAAGTCAGCAATCTGTGCCAGAAGGCTAGTGATCTCTTCCTTGTAGTGAGCGTTCTCCTCTGCCTTCTGATGCAACTCTTCAGCCAGGGATTCTACCTGAAGGTTGACGTCAGCTGCAGGGGATGGAGGATCAGTTAGTTTATCCGTGAAGGTGGGGACATATAGGATCATTTTATCACTGAAGGTGGGGAGATACAAGATCAGTTTATACTAATGGATGTGGGGAGATTACAGGATCAGTTTATATCAATGGATGTGGGAGATACAAGATCAGTTTATATCAATGGATGTGGGGAGATTACAGGATCAGTTTATATCTGTGAAGGTGGAGATGTAAAGGATCAGTTTATCAGTGAAGGTGGGGAGATGCATAATCAGTTTATATCAGTGAAGGTGGGAAAGTATAGCATCAGCTTATCACTGAAGGTGGGGAGATATAGCATCATTTAATCACTGAAGCTCGGAAGTCAGATAATAACTTAGCTCATTAATGAAGGGAGGGACATAGAGCTTCAATTATAGATGAAACTGGGTATATAATAGCACCTGTTTATTAGTTAAATTGGGAAGATAAAGGATCACTTAGTTCATAAGTGAAGGTGATTAGATATAGCATAAGTTTTTTAGTTAAAGTGGGTAGATATAGTACCAATTTATCAGTGATGGTGGGTAGATATAGCATTAATTTGTCAGTGAAGTTGGGGAGCTAAAGGACCACTTAGTTCAGAAGTGAAGGTGGGTAGATAAAGCAACACTTTATGAGTGATGTTTGGAAGATAAAGGATCTTAATTCTGAAGTGAAAGTGGGTAGTTAAAGCATCAATTTTTCAGTGATGTTGGGAAAGTAAAGGATCGCTTAGTTAAGAAGTGAACATGGGTAGATACAACAGTTGGGAAGATAAAGGATCACTTAGTTCAGAAGCGAAGGTTGGTAGATATGGCATCATTTTTTCAGTTAAGGTGGAGAGATAGTGGATCACTTTGTTCATTAGTGAAAGTGGGGACATATAGACAGATAAATAGGCAATCAGTTAGTTCATCAGTGAAGGTAGAGAGATAAATTACTAGGCAATCAATTAGTTCATCAGTGAAGGTAGGGAGATAAGGCAATCAGTTAATCAGCGAAGTAATAGAAACAGACAATTATTTCATCAGTGAAAGTAGAGAAACAGACAATCAGTTAGTTCATCAGTGAAGGTTTAGAAATAGACATCAGTTATTTCATTAGTGAAGGTAGGGAAATAGACAATCATTTAGTTCATCAGTGAAGGTATAGAAATTGACAATCAGTCAGTTCACCAATGAAGGTATAGAAACAGACAATCAGTTAGTTCATCAGTGAAGATATAGAAATAGACAATCAGTAAGTTCGCTAGTAAAGTTATAGAAATAGACAATCAGTAAGTTCACTAGTGAAGGTACAGAAACAAGCGATCAGTTATTTCATCAGTGAAGGTATAGAATCAGTAACTTCACTAGTGAAGGTATAGAAATAGACAATCAATCAGTTCACCAGTGAAGGCACAGAAACAGACAATCTGTTAGTTCATCAGTGAAGGTATGGAGAAAGAGGATCAATTATTTCATCACTAAAGGTAGAGGGATAAAGGATCAATTATTTCATCACTAAAGGTAGAGAGATAAAGGATCAATTATTTCATCACTAAAGGTAGAGAGATAAAGGATCAATTATTTTATCACTAAAGGTAGAGAGATAAAGGATCAATTATTTCATCACTAAAGGTACAGAGATAAAGGATCAATAAGTCAATCTGTGAGTCAAAGTAGGGAGATAGACAATCGTTTACTTTATTAGTGCTGGCATTTATGGTTATCAGCTTTGACAAGAGCCAGTAGTCTTCCAAAGACAATGCTTACAGGATCCTGAAAATTGGTAGAGAGGTAGTGGGAGACTAAAAGACACATGGAGAAGAGAACTGGTAACAGAGATTAAAAGGATGTGGAAGATACAGAAAGACCTTTAGATGAAGACACTGGGCAGGAGGACTTTGCATACGTCTGTTGAAGGCCTATGCTCCTTGTGGAGCTGATGGTTAAAGAATGAATGAATTTATGAATGAATGTAGGACAGAATACCTAGCTGCTGAATGCAGTCCTCAACCAATCTTTTCTCCTTTTCTTCATAGTTGTCCGTCTCAGACTTCAACTGTGCACTCTGTCAACATGGCCCAAAAAAAAAAAAAAAGAGAAGAAAAGGCCCAAATTAATCTTGATTAGAAAAAAAAATTCACATATTTCAGAACATTTTTTCAGGCAAAATTAAAGAGAGTAATTAATCAGGGCAATAAATAAATCTGCTAATACACTACATGATCATCATTAGCTTCCAGCCCCCTGCGGAGCATTGGACTTGAACAAACCCAGCCAAGTCTTCCTGTCCTAGGTCACTAACTCAAGGTCTTTCCATATCTTCTTCTTCCCTTTTGCTTCTGTGCAGTTCTCTTCTCCCTGTGTTTTTTTCTGTCTTCCACTACCTCTCTTGCCCTGGAGAAGGACTGCCTTGTAATGATATCACCAAGAATAAAGAAGACATAAAGGGTCCTCAGAAGGGACCTTGACATCATCACCAGAACTGCTATGCCATGGGCCCCAGACGGACGGCGAAAGAGAGGCAGACCAAAGACAGCCTGGTGGAGAACATTGGAGGCTGGGATGCTAAGCATGCACCAGAGTTGGGGCACGGCACGAAGAATGGCTGCCAACTGAGCAAAATGGGGACAGCTTGTTGCTGCCTTCAAGATGCCACTAGGCGTGATGACCACTGACTGCTTTGTCAGTCAGGGGCTAAGGATCCAAGAAGAAGAGAAAGAAGACATAAAATGATTTTGAGCAGAACAGAAAGGTCTGGCATAAGTCTGTTGAAGGCCTATGCTCCTTGGGAAGCTGAAGGGTGATGATAATAATGAATGAAGAGACTAACTAGTGCAGAAAAAAGGACTTTTTAAACACTATAGAAAGTAAAGTAATGTCATTCTCAATCATTTTTAAACACTACAGAAAGTAAAGTACTGTCATTCTCAATCATTTTTAAACACTATAGAAAGTAAAGTACTGTCACTCTCAACCATTTTTAAACACTATAGAAAGTATAGTACTGTCACTCTCAATCATTTTTAAACACTGTAGAAAGTATAGTACTGTCATTCTCAATCATTTTTAAACACTATTGAAAGTACAGTACTGTCCTTCTCAATCATTTTTAAACACTTCAGAAAGTAAAGTACTGTCATTCTTAATCATTTTCAAACACCATAGAAAGTAAAGTTGTCACTCTCAATCATTTTTAAACACTATAGAAAGTAAAGTACTGTCATTCCCAATCATTTCTCAAACTATACCTCAAAGCGAAGGTTGAGGTTTTCATCTTCCAGTGTCCTGACCTTCTTCTCCAGGAAGTCCACATTGACCAGTGGCCCTGATCTGTCACTTTAGAATAAAACAAAGAAGAAAAAAAAAAGTTTTTATCACCCTGAGTATCCTAACAATTGTAGTGAATAAGTGTTAAAAAAAGTATCTGGTGGATAGATGGACATAAGGAAATTCACAAGTTAACATGGGAATCACCAAATGGTCGGGACAGAAACCAGATAGACCACATCATGGTTAACGGTAGATGGAGACATGCATTACAAGATGTGAAGGTAAGAAGAGGTGCAGATGTGGGAAGCGATCACCATTTAGTAGTAGCAAAACTGAAAGTGAAACTAAGAAGGGCTGGACCAACTGTAACTACACAGAAAAGGTTTGACATCAGCAAATTGAAGGACCCCCTTACCAGAAAAGCTTTTGCGGCCGACATTAAGAAACGATATCAATTTGCCAAAAGTCAGGAAAAGACATTGACTGATGATATAGACCAGAATTTCAACACCATTTCAACAATATATAAGGAAAGTAGCAAATCATGCTTAGGATTCCAGGAAAGGAAGAAGCAAGACTGGATAACACCAGAAACACTAAACACCATAAAGATGAGAAAGGAAATGAAAAGAAAGAAAACAGAAGCGAAGTCCCCCAGGTTAAAGCAACTATATAGCGAACAGTACAGTCAACTGGACAGGGAAGTTAAACGCCAAACCCGAGCCAACAAAAGGAATTTCCTAGACGATCTTGCAAAACAGGCAGAAGAGGCAGCACTGAGAAATGAACAAAGCACAGTATACAAAATAACTAAATTCATCAGCGGAAAACAAGGTGCAAACAATATTACATTAGTAAGAGATAAGCAGGGAAATCTCATCAAGACAGCAGAGGGACAGGAAACAACATGGGCAGAGCACTTCAGAGAAACTCTGAACAAGGAAATACCAGAGACACAATTGAATGTTCCTGAGGCTGAAAACGATCTAGATGTAAATACAGACATTCCACGAAAAGAAGAAATCATCACAGCAATCAAAGGGTTAAAGAACGGTAAAGCTCCGGGCCATGATAACTTAAATGCAGAGCTATTTAAGACAGACCCTGAGCTAGCAGCAGAACTATTAGAACCACTATTTGCACGAGTGTGGAAAACGGGGACAACACCATCAGAGTGGAACAAAGGAATAATTGTCAAATTGCCCAAGAAGGGAGATCTTTCAGACTGCAATAATTGGAGAGGAATCACTCTTCTCTCAGTTCCCAGCAAAATACTAGGCAGGATAATTATACAGAGAATTTCAAAGGCAGTAGACTACAAACTGAGGAAAGAACAAGCAGGATTTAGAAAGAACAGAAGATGTGTAGACCATATATTCACTCTCAGGAACATTATAGAGCAGTGCTCAGAATGGCAAAGACAGCTTTACATAAATTTTGTTGATTTTGAAAAGGCTTTTGACAGCATACATAGGGACAGTTTATGGAAAATACTGAGGGCTTATGGAATTCCAAGCTGCATAGTGTCAATCATAAAAAGCCTCTATGCCAACTTTACGTGTAGTGTTGGGCAGAGCAACCTAACCTTCGAGGTGAAGACAGGAGTACGACAGGGATGCCCCTTATCAACCACTCTATTTTTAACAGTCATAGACTGGATGATGCGCCAGACAACAGAAGGCAGTCCAAGAGGAATAAGATGGACTACATTTTCAACATTGGAAGATCTGGAATATGCAGATGACATTGCACTGCTAGCACATTCACATCAACACATCCAGGAAAAAACGGATAGACTTAATAAATTTAGCCAGCAGGTGGGCTTGAACATCAATTTAAAGAAGTCTGAGGTCATGACGCTCAATGTGAGCAACCCTGAGCCCATATCAGTAAGGAATCAGCAACTGGTACAGACAGATACCTTCACATACCTAGGAAGCATAGTAAAACCAGACGGTGGGGCAGGCAAAGACATCAACATCAGAATGAATAAGGCAAGAACAGCCTTCTTTAGCCTAAATAACATCTGGAAGTCCTCCCAATACAGCACAAGCACAAAATTAAGATTATACCAGAGTTGCGTGCTTTCTGTGCTTCTCTATGGTGCGGAATGCTGGAGAGTCACAGAGAAGGAAATGTCAAAATTGTCCTCTTTTTACACAACATGCCTAAGAAAAATTCACCGAATCTTTTGGCCGAATACCATCACCAACCAAGATCTGCTTACTCGTAGCAAGCAAGAGGACATGCATACCATCATAGCTGGCAGACGCTGGAGCTGGGTTGGTCATGTCCTCAGAAGAGACCCCGATGCCATCACAAGAACAGCTATGCTTTGGACCCCTGAAGGAAAACGAAAGAGAGGCCGACCAAAAACAACTTGGCGGAGGACTGTGGAGGCTGAGATGCAAAGAATGAACCAGAGTTGGGGCACTGTACGAAGGATGGCCCCCGACCGCGCAAAGTGGAATCAATTTGTTGTTGCCCTACAAGACGCCACTAGGCGTGATGGCCACTGACTGCTTTGACGGTCGGTGGTTAAGGATCGAAGAAGAAGAAGAAGGATAGATGGAAACAAAACATTTAATTGGTAAATGTTTTTGAAATCTAGAGCAGAGGTTGGTAACCCTGGAGCTTTATCTACTTTTGTAACAATGAGTCCTCTAAAGATTAACCTTAACATGTGGTGGGGTGGGGGGGGGTGGGGGGGGGGGGGGGGGTTGGGGGGGGGGGGGGGGGGGGGGGGGGGGGGAAGAAGGTGATGAACCTTACAAAGAAAAGATCGCGTTCCTACTTCATGCAGCTCACCGATCTATTTTAGTATCCAGCTCGAGAATTTTCATTGGGAACTCCAGGAAAAGTACCTTGGATCCTAGGGACATTATGATTTTAAAAGCTGGCAGGAGAGGCTTAGCTCAAAATTTCCCCTAGTTTAAAAGTCTCTCCCCCCCCCCCCCCCCCCCCCCCCCCCCCCCCTCCCCCCCCACCCCCCCAATCACTCACTGGGAACTACAGGTAGATCAGGTTCAACTGCCGACCCCTAATCTAGAGGATGAATCAGAAAAACATTCAGATGATAATTAAAACTGGTAAGTAACTACACTTTGAGCATAAAGTGGCAGGGTGGTTAGAGTGCTTCTATAGGCCAAGGTAGCATCATGCTCAAATCTACCAAGCTGTAAATGAGTACCTGCCTTTGCTCGTGAGTTAGGGAGGGCAAAGGCAGTGAAGAAGTGAACTGGTCACCTCCGCACCTCATAAAGCTGAGACCTAGAATGTATAGTGACATCTCTAACACTTCACTTCCCTACAGCAGTATCTTTATGTCTTTACCTTCAAGTACATTAAAAATGTGGTGTGTGAAAGTAAATTATGCTTAACGGGGGAGCGTTTGATTGGCTAAGCAGTGAGACTGATGATAAAAAAACCAGACAAGTGCCAGTGGAACAAGAGATGACAAGAAGACTTTGGAGATGGATAAGACCCACATTGAGGAAACCTGTTGATAGTATTACCAAGCATTCCTTGTTCTGG